>JAPKLX010000272.1:179656-201371 GCA_026898415.1 Leonotis leonurus | reverse complement strand
CCCCCCCCCCCCCCACATACACCAAACCTTGCTCTTTCGGGACCAACAAAAGGGTTAAATAATTCGAACTTATAATATTATTTGAATAATTAATTATCAAGAATTAATTATTTCATTAAGTGTTAATACACTTATTGCACTTAAAGGCAATTACCGGAATAATTGAATCGAGGATTCAACACCTTAGAAAGAATATTGATCCGAGGTATCAATATTTCAATTAACGGGTCGAAACAAGAACCGAGAATAATATATCTTACGATTAAAATGTTTCAAATGCACTAAGGGCATTTTAACTTATACGAGATTTTCTAAAGGTTCTTACGAGAGATCTACCTCGCGTTTCGAGACCAAAGCAAGTGCAAACCGAACCTATCCAAGTAAGCTTTCTATTACAAAGAAAATTATGTGTGCACGTATACTATTTATGTTGTTTTCGAAAGGATTTCAAATTGGGAAATATGTTTCAAAGTATTGTCTTGCCAAAATGATTTATGTTTTGTATGAAGCCTATCTGGTTAAGGTTCTAATTATGAAATCGAATTCGGGTTCCAGTGGGTAGGCAACCCCACTCGAACTAGTGTACACAAGTAACCGTGAGTCATCGAGAGGGTTGGCCGGTCAGGTGTCCGTAGTAGGTGGTCACCTTCTCGGTACACATAAAGAACAGATATGGTAGAATACTAAAGAACTTAGACAGCTGTCGAACTCAGGATTTTTCACATAAAGAATTTAGTGAACGTAGGTGCTTTTAAAGACAAAATCCCTATGTTTCACTCTTACGGCATTGACAATTATATATGTATGTATGCGTTTTCGGCATGTGCCTACTGAGTACGCTTGTACTCAGCCCTGCATATATTTTTAAATGTGCAGGTTGAGACGTGATGAAGGGAGATGCTATGACGGGCTTGTCGGTCTTTTATTTAATTCTTGGGTGTCTACGTGTCTTCATACACGTAGACTTATGTCGATCATTATTCCGCTGCAAGAGGTTCCATTAATAGGTTCTGGCGAAGGTGCCGATTATGTAAATTAACTCTTTGTCTGAACTAAACTCAGTTATCAAATTACCTTTTGTTTCAGTCAAAGCTTTCAAGGTTCCACTTTACCTTTATTTATCTATTCTATAGTCGCGCACCCGGACTTTGCCACAAGGGTGGAGAACGGGGCGCGACACTAATATAAATATTTATCGACTCCACTATAGGATAAATATTGAACTATCTTAAACAACTCAAATTATAGATGTAATTCGTCTTTTTATTATTAATTGTTTCCCGCGTTTTAAGAAACTCAAATCCATTAATTAATTGAGTTTGCAGACAAATTTAAATTAATTAATTTTTTTATACATGAGTGATCTAGTTTAGTCCTTGATTATTATATATGGAATAAATTCCAATCGGTCAGGTTTCTTATATAATAAAACATTTCTGAACGCCTGACGGGGATTTAATCAACTCGGAGTTAACAGAGACGCAACTCTATGCAATGATAGTCAAGTACTTCTCGCTAACAACCTATCACTTCCCAAGACATTACTTTACCGGGTTTCGAAAAATCCTTAAGTATAAATGAATAAAAAATAACTTATCGACGCGTATACTAATTTCATCGTCCACACATTGAGAAATAAATCATTTAATGAAACCTCGTTCTAAGCAGCAACAATATATAAGAACATATCTCACTGTGAAACCTCACAATATATATATGCAAGCATGTCTGACAACATATACATACTGACATTTAAGGTCAGCTCTCGCATCAAATGATATCGCAACCTTTTACTGACTAGACTGTCCATGTCTGTCTAGTTTGTGTTCCTTGTTCTATTAAGAAACCGATTGTGTTACCTTATGTGATTATGGATCCACCACACAATCTTTAATTGTATAAGGGGACTTGTTTGTAATTAAATAATCAAAGATAAATAAATAACAAACCAATGATGAAAATATTTATTTCCATTAATAATTGAAATCGAAATCAAGTCTGTTACAACATCCAAGCATTAAATATGCTTTGAGCTATACAAACCCTAACATAAGAATTTGATCATATGTTCCCCATATTTCTAAGATCATCTAATGTTTCATAACACGATTCACGTCAAATTAATCAAGTAACTTAAAATCATATCATATCATATCGCGAAAAACATGCCATGATTCGATTTAATCACAAGACATCAAGTCTAAGATTCTCAAGATCAATCAAAGTTTTACAACAAAACGACACAAAGAAAAAACGAGACCGAATGCATGCACACATAAGACATCCTCCCCATCCCTAACAATAGAGTAATGTCCACATTGCAATAGTAATGTCATAGAGAATAAGGTCAAGAAAACATCCCTGTGGTGCTGCATTTGGTGCTGAACAAGGAAAAGAAAACCTGAAAACAAAAACGAAAAAAACATGAAAATAATAAGATTAACCAAAATACACACTCACGCAAAATTTGAAGAAAAATAGGGATGGGGAAATAGCGTGGGTTGTCTCCCACGAA
Source organism: Leonotis leonurus (assembly GCA_026898415.1). Lineage (NCBI taxonomy): Eukaryota > Viridiplantae > Streptophyta > Magnoliopsida > Lamiales > Lamiaceae > Leonotis > Leonotis leonurus. The sequence goes on along the minus strand of JAPKLX010000272.1, from coordinate 198,856 downwards.
GCACTTCTTTTACGTCATTAGCTTGACGAAGGAGCTCGGTTAATTGGGGGTATCAGAAATAGGTGTTGACTCCACAACTTCAGGCGTGGAGTTGTTGTCCATATATGATTTTACTCGATGCCAAATTACTCGAAGATGCCTCTCCCATTTTTTATCCTATGATTTATAACCCATTGATTGTAGAATTCTTTTGATAATGAGTCTGCTGATCCATTGAGATTTGGGCTTGCCCGGACATGATTTAGGTCCAGGGTTTGAGAGCATGGGGGCTTTCACGTAGGTCCGCGAGGGAGGGGCCCGAGAAATGAAGTCAGCGGCTGCTGGCTCGGGCGGGGGGCGGGGTGCTGGCTCAAACATTGGGCGAGCACTGGGCGTGGGCTGGCGCTGGTTTATTACTAATAATCACAAGATGAGATACTGACTTTGCTTTAGAGATGTCGATTTCCTCTAACACTGCTACCGTCACTTTTACCATTGCCGTCACCGCCTCCACTACTGCCACCACCCTTATGGTACCTTCACTATTTCCACTGTCGCTATCGGGACTAATAATGTGTCATTAATGGCTTCTCTTTCGAGGGCGCTGCCTCAAGGGGAGAAATCCAAGAAGTTTGCAAGTGTTGATTTTACAAGGTGGCATCAAAAGATGTTTTATTTAACAACATTGAAACTTGTCAACTTTTTGACTGAGGATGCTCTGTACCAGAGGAGGTGCACTTCAATGTTCGTGCAGCCTATGACGCTTGACATCAAGATAACTTACTAGCGAATAAGTATGTGCTAAATGAGTTAGAGGATGCTCTCTACTCGGTTTATGTTGGTGTAAAATCGGCGAAAGACTTGTGAGATGCTCTTGAGGAAAAGTGTTGTGTCAAGGATGTGAGAACGAAAAAATTTCTTACAGCTAATTTTTTAGACTTCAAGATGATTGATTCTCGATCCGTGATGGAACAAGAAAAGAGTTGAAAACTCTGTTGCACAACATGCAAGATAAGAAAATGAAAAAGAAGTATGCTATGTGATATGCTAATGTTGTTGAAAAATACAAGTGGGATGAGGATAACTTGATTTTCGGGGTTTCTGAAGTCAACCACGTTGACAAATCCGCGTGCATGCTTTGTCGACACGGGCACTACTATTCATGTGTGCTCTAATTGAAATATGTTTTTGACATACCAAGTTGTTTGGGGAAAGAAGTTTCACATGGGCAATGAGGATTTGTCTGATGTTTTACGTGTTGGTGATTGAGTGCTCAAGCTGACGTCTGGCAAGAGCTTAAGTTGAATGATGTGCTACATTTCTCAGACATCCGAAAGAATCTTGTGTCGGGTTCTATTCTTTTTAGCAAGGGCTTTAGGCTCTTGTTTGATTCTGACTAGTTTATTTTTTTCACGCCCGCCCTTCACTAAGGATAGTAAAGTCGGGGAAACCGTGACTAGGGAAGGGATTAAAGAAACGGGAATAGAAAGGGGGAAACTTAGAACGAGGCTGAACCGAACAACATCCTTATAACACATCAAATAATTCATTATACATGAATTATATAAGGGCTTGAGTCTTAGGCTCAATACAATTTATCATAATATGAAAGAACTGGAGTCTCGTTTTTAATACATAATGATCTCAAACTTGCAGCGGAAAGACATGGATCGCAATAAGCTCTACATGTATGAAGACATGCAGAACCCCCAAGAGTCAAATACTAAGAGATCGACAAAAAGCCCGAACGCAGCACTCCTCTTTCATCACCGCTCAACCTGCACGTTTAGAAATACATGCAGGGCTGAGTACAAAAGTACTCAGAAGACACATGCCAAAATCGCACACATACATATATAACTGTCATGCCATTGTAAGTGAAACATTGGGATTTTGTCTCTAAAGAACCTATGTTCACTAAAATCCTTTTGTGAAATCTTAAAGTTCGACTGTACAGTCTAAGTTCTTTGAGTAATCTACCATATCTGAACGTTAATTGTGCCGGGGAAGTGGCCACTTCCCACAGACACTTGACCGGTCAACCCTTTCGCTGACTCACAGTCCGTGGTGTACACTAGTTCGAGTGGAGACGCTAACCCACTGGAACCCGAATTCGATTATCATAGTTCGAGTGGAGACGCTAACCCACTGGAACCGAATTTGATTATCATGTAACAGATAGGCATCATACATAAATCGAAAACATTTATGGCAAGACAGTGCTTTGCAAATATCTCGTTTCATTTTGAAAGCATGCACACATATATTTTCATAGAGTGAGAAAAGCCTACTTGAATAGTGTCGATAGATGTTGGCTTCGTTCTCGGAGTGCGGATCCGACCTCTTGTCGAAACCTTTAAATAATTCTCAAGTGAGATAAAATACTCTAGAGTAGCTAATATTTTCTAAGTGTAAGGAAGATTATCCTTTATTATATCGTAGAATTTATTCTCGGATCTTTGCTTGACTATTATTCAAATATCGAATTTTGTCTAGAGACGTTGATTTCTCAAATCAACTATGTTTTCTAAATTTTTGTATTTTGTTTATTACATCTAAGTAATAATTTGAATAAATAAATAATTCTCCAATTGAATATTTTGATTCTCAGTCAAAATATCTATAAGTCTCGTATAGGTTAAAATAACCTAGTTTCATATATATCTTAAGTATGATTTATAATTAAATCAATTATTAAGATTTAATTCTAGCTAATTAATTATAAATTAATTATCTAAATTAATTATAAATTTCTTATCTAAATTAATTAATATTCTACTTCTTGGGCTTAATCTAAATAATAAGTTCTTGGTTTAATAGAATTGTTGATAGCCCACTTAAATAATTAAATTAGCCCAACTCTTGGCTATTAAATTAGTCCAATTGATAATTAACTTAGCCCAATTCCTTAACAAATTTTCGGCCCAAACATATAAAATAATTAAATCGTTCTTAGCAATTTACTTAGCCCACAACACTTAAGTGAACTAGTCCACATAACATATTTAATTAGCCCATCCTTAATTTATTTAGGTTAGCCCACTAGAAATTAATTAAAGGCCCAACAATTACAACACTTTTGGCCATGTTACTAAATAATTCTCGGCCCAGTCACTAAGTCAGACCCGGCCCAATAATTATTATCTTAGGTCTAGTTATAATTTAATCAAAAGGCCCAACTATTATTTCTATCCCGGCCCATAACTTATTTTTATTTCGGCCCAACATTTATGCAGAGCCGGCCCAATAGTTATTTAATACCCAACCCGTTAACTCGGCCCATGACCCGGGCCCAAATTCTAGATGTTTCTAATGACTTAACCTAGACTAAACCCTATCTCTCCCTAATTCACTTCTGTCTCTCCCCTCCATCTCTCCCTCACGGTTCTCTCCGCTCTCACGCCGCTCACTCCGCGTCGCCAACCTCCACAGCGCCGCCCGTATTCTCTTTCTCTCACGCTGTCTCCCGTCTCCACGTCGCCAACCTCCACAGACATGCAGCCAGGTCGCCGCCCTCTCCGTTACTGCACAGCCGTGAAGCAGTCGCCGTCGGGCTGTCTTGCTCGTCTGTGATTTATCTGCGGCGAGTTCTTCCTCGGCTGGACACAACAACGATCTCTTCTCCCGGTGTTCCTCCCGCTGTGCGCCGTATTCTCCACAGACATGCAGCAACGCTGCCGTTCTCCCGACGCTAGCCACGCCCGTGTCCAACTTTGTTTCGAACTCGCAAAGGCTTCTTCGCCTGGGATCGGAGGCGTCGAGTTGACACAGGCTGCTGCTCTGCTCGTCGGTGGTTTCTTCTCGGCGAAGGCTCTCTCGACAGGGATCGAGTAGAGTCTTCTTCCTTCCGGAGCTGTTCGCCGCTGCCCTGCCTCTTCATCGCGTCACTGCTTTCATTTTCTTTTCACAGGTAGGGTTCTCTCCTATTTCTAAACCATCTCTTTACAGCTAGGTTTCCATTTATTCGTTGTATGAAATGTGTTATGAACAGACCTCAAATTTTAATATTTCTGAATGTACTATGATTTATCGTTAGCTTCTTATTTCAAATTTTCCTGTGAATTAAAGGAGTCTTATGAGAGAATTAAATATTTGCAGATTGGTTTCGGGCTCTTCGGGATCATTTCGGGCCGTTTCGGGGTGATTCGAGGTCTGCCGGAACCGTTCGAAGCTTGATCAAAGCCGTCCGGGGTCTGCCGTGGCTGTCCGGAGTGATTCGAGACCTGTTCGAGGGCTTGCGAAGCTTTCCGGGGCTATCCAGAACTGTCCGCAGCCGTTCAGGATGATTTTGGATTTATTCGAAGTGATTCGAGGTGGTTCGAGGCTGTTTCGAGGAAGCTCACGGCTGTGCACAGCCGTGCACTACCGCTTCCTTAGTCATTAGGTAAATTCTCTTATTTCTTCTTCTTTTTGTCATGTAGATTACAGATTAGGATAGATTGTATATCAATATTCACATAAGACTTAAAACGATGTTCTTCCTATGTTAATGACATGCTCTTCTAATGTTCAAAGTGCAGCACCTAAATTAAATTTAGAGTTTAAGCATTCTAAGTTCAATTCAAAAACTGTTATGTACGTGATATATATATTCCTAAATCGAGCTTTAAGAGGCATAAAAATAAATGTTAGAGCAGAATTCTTTACCTTATGAAATGCTATTTCTCCACTTCACCTGGTTCTTTGTTTAAGTCACCAATTTGGCAGCGTTTTGATATGATTTAAGCGGGAAGTAATTTTTTGTTAAGGTTTTACTTCTTTATATAGAGGCAATGAGAGTCTATCGGTTGCTTTACTTGCTACGGCTGCTTTACTTGCTACGGTTGCTTTACTTGCTACCTGCACTAGGCTTATTCCTTTTGGATACTGCAGGTTATGGATAGAAAAGGAGATGAGTTGAGTGAAGTGAAGTGAGCTCAGCCGCCTACTACTGCAGCCTATATTCTATATTCCTCTACTACTGCAGCCTATATTCTATATTCCTCTTATTTTATTTGTTGGGGTGTTATGGTTTGAGGATGTATGTAATATTTTTAATACTACTGTGAAATGTTACTTCCATCACTAGATTTGTTTTCTGTAATAAAATTTGAATTCTTTTCTGCTATCTTTACTTTACAGCCTTTTATTTTTGATATATATATTACGTTTTGTACAATAAATCTTAGTGATTGATTTTCCCATACACGTAATGTGTAACAAAGTTGATATGCTATGAATTTATACTATTAATACATCTAAATGATTAAGATACTGGTCTACTCATTTAAAGATACTAATACTAAGTAATAATTTAATAAATAAGTAATTAAAATATGATGGAGATTATTATCACACTAAGCTTTCACCTATGATAAGATTTAAATTGAATTGAGTCTAATTTAAATAATGTAGGGGATAATCATGTTCAATTTGCTGACTGATTTTCCAACTCATAAATTTTATTAACCACAAGACATTTGGTTCGTAATAGTTCTAACGAAAAGAGCGGGTCATTACAATTTTGTCAAATTTTGATACTTTTTTTTTGGAAAGAGATCACTTTCCAATGGGTTTTTTTTAACTAAATGTAATGGTCGTTCGCCGTGTACCGCAACTTAAAAATAATGAGAATGTTTCATCTTCCTCTTATTTTCTTAAGTGCTTTGATTTATGGCATTTTAGATGATGACATGTTAATCTAAATGCGATAAAAAGATTAGTAAATTTGGATTTACTAAAAATTAGTGAATTTAATTCACACGAAAAATGTGAAATTTATGTTGAAGCAAAAAAGGCTAAACTATCATTTCAGTCGGTTGAGAGGAGCACTGATCCTTTAGGTTTAATTCACACAGATGTTTGTTATTTAAAATTTATGCAAACAAAGGTGGTAAAAAAATATTTTATTACTTTTATTGATGATTGCATAAGTTATTGTTATCTTTATCTTATAAAACCTAAAGATGAGGCGATTGAAGCTTTTCAAAAATTTCAAATCGAAAGCGGAACTTGATCGTAAAATTAAAGTTGTGAGAAGTGTTAGAGGAGGGGACTATGTTGATCCGTTTGAGGAGTTATGAAATGAAAATGCATAATTCACCAAACTACAACCCCATATGCACCTCAGTTGAACATGGTTTCTGAACGCAAAATCGTACTCTAAAAGATATGATGAACGCAACATGGTTTCTGAACGCAAAATAAATAATTTTCGAGACATCTTTCTTAGCAACAACACGAAGAACTTATCTCACTGTGAAACCACACAATATACATATATAGATGCAAGCATGTCTGACATCATATTCATAGTGATATCATTTTGGCGGCTAAGGTCAATTGTCATATCAAAGGATACCGCAGTCTTTGCCGAATAGACTTTGCATGTCTGTCTAGGCTGTGAACTTTATTCTATAAAGGAGCCGACTATGTTAGCTTCCGTGATAATGGATCCATCACAGAGTCTATAATTTTAGAAAATGGATTTGTTTGAAATTAAATAATCAATGAAAATAAATCACAAACCAATGATAGAAATATTTATTCTCATTAAATGAAATCGTAAACAAGTCTCATTAAATGAAATCGTAAACTTTCATCTATTACAACGTCTAAGCATTAAACATGCTTTGAGCTATACAAACCCTAACAATCTTTCATTTATACTCAAACATGTTTTAGAATATATAATTTGTGTCGCATGACATCAACAATTTCTTATGGTGCTTTGCTGGTTTTATTCTTGATGGATTAGTGTAAAAGATTTTTGTAGTTGAAGAATGAATTTTTTGGATTAGCATAGAAGATTTTGTAGTAGAAGAATGGATTTTTTGGATTAGCATAAAAGATTGTTTTCTTTATGTTGTTTTCAAATGTTTGAGCAAAGATGTTAGGTCCGTGGATATGGGATGGGTTGATAGGTCTTTCGTTTATATTGATCACAATCGTACCTTGTTGTGTGGGACTTCTTATGTAGAGATTCTGCCAATTGTTGCTCTGTGTGCTGACCTTTTAATTTCTCTCTCTTTGTTAAATTTTCAGTTTATAATGTCATTCTCCCGTCCCGAAGTCTCATCAACAAATCCAAAAGAACCGACACCTAAAAATTCAGTCGATCACTCCCAATGACATTTATCGATAAAAAAATGATCAAGTGGCTACAAAGACATCATCAAACGCCACAACTAATTGTCGGTGTGAAAAAAATGCAGATGGTTCACATTTTGAACCAAAGAAAAGGTAGAAGACGTAAAAATTTTGATAAGAATTTCATGATATTGAAGCTGTTGATGGTACAAAGAAAGCTGAATGTGTGCACTGCAAATCAAAACTATCTATCTTGTAAATCAAGAGCACTTCCCAATTTACAAGACACTTGGATGGTTGCTTAAAGAAAAAGTTATATGATAAGAACCAATAGAGAAATTTGTTAGAGCATATCAATGAAAGTACTTCTTATACGGCTACATTTGCTCTCACGGATGACAAACTTGACATGAGAAAAATGAGATAGTCAATTTCACATTGAATTATTATGCATGAGCATCCATTTACAATTGTAGAATATGAAGGCTTTAATATGATGCAACAACGTGTAATCTTGAAGTGGCGAAAAGTATCACATAATACAATCAAAAAAGATTGCACCCAAGTGTATGATATTGAGAGGAGAAAACTCAAGGCACAATTGAAGAACATAAACAAGATAAGTGTGACTACATATTTGTGAAGATCTTCTATTCAGAAGATTGAATACATGGTTCTTATATGACATTTTGATGATTTCAATAAGGATTTGCATAAAAGTTTTCTAAGTTTTGTTCATCTACCACCCCATCATCGTGGTGTTGAGATATAAGACAATCTTTATAAGTGCATGAATGATTGGGTTATTGAAAATAAGGTGATCACTGTTTGAATCGACAACGCTTCAAACAATGATGTAGCAATTCTTATATTGAGAAACACTTATTCAAGAAACAAGAAGTTGGTTTTTGGAGGCATATTATTTCATGTGCGATGTTGTGAACACATCTTGTACCATAAAGGTCAAGATGGGCTGTCGAGGATTTCTGGCATTATTGAAGACATACATGAGAGCTTGTTTTTCATCAATTATAATGAGTCACGACTTCATGTATTCTCTTAAATTTTGCAACGACTGCAACTACCACATCAAAAATTGATCTTTGAATGCAAAACAAGATGGAACTCTATTTATAAAATGTTGTCATATGCCATCAAGTTTAAAGAGGTGTTTCCAAGATATAAAGATAGAGAGCCACTATATACTTGTTGTCCAAGCAATGAAGATTGATTTTAAGGTCGAGAATGTGTGTACCATTTTACAAGTATTCAATTTAGCCACTCGAATCATATCTGGTAACGAGTATCCAATTTGTAATTTGTTTTTTAATGAAATTTATCGAATCAAAGTGTTGTTGGATAAGATTTATGACGCTGAAGCTGAGGATACTTTTGTTCATGATATGGTTGGAGTTATGAAGAATAAATTTGACAAGTATTGGGGTGAGTGCATCTTGATGGCTAGCAAGATGAATGTCATTGAGTTTAACTTTCCCAAAATATATCTCAAAGATGAAGCTTGTGATAATATCAAAAAAGTTAAGGATTCATTATATGACTTATATGATGAATATGTGGCTGAAATTTATTCTAATAGTTTATGTCAAACTGAGGAAATTTTTGGGAACACAAGAAGCAGAAAGAATCAAGTTGAAGAAGATTCCGATTGGTGTGAGTTTACTCAATTTATAAAATCAGTTCAAACTACTCAACTAGAAAAGTCGGAGTTGAGCACCTATTTAGAGGAGGGATGTCATATAGAAGAAAACAACTTAATCTCATTTGATGCTTTAGGCAGGTGGATAAAACATGCATTGAAGTATCACATTTTTATCTAAAATGACACGTGATATATTATCTATTACATTGTCAACTGTGGCTTTAGAAGCTACTTTTAGTGCGGGGGTCAAATTATTGACGCATATATCATGCCTCGTTGAAAGCAGATACAATGCAAGTATTGATATGTGGTGGAGATTGGTGTCGTAGTCTTCATGGCTTGAAAAAAAAAGAACAAAGTAAGTTAGATTTAATGTTTTAATTTTCTTAAATTTATTTTAATATAAATTGATAAACTTATTTTATTTTATAGAATGAGAAGAAACCTTTAGAGATTATTATGTTGCATATTCTTTGAAAGTAAGATAAATATATTAGTGCTTGTATTTTCTTAAGTTCAAATATTTATATATTGTATTATGCATTATTATTTAGAATTCTTTTGGAATGTGATAATCCATCAGGATAGTTAGCAACCATTAATGTAAGATGCTCTATTTTTAAAGTTGTTTATATTAACATTTTTTGCCAAGTGGGGAGATCACAACCATATAGCATACCTTAAGATTATTTATTTTTCTAATCTACTGAAAAACTCTATAACTTTTGTTTAAAATGAGGATATATTTTTGGACAAGTTAAAGTGTTGTATCATATCAGATAATTCATTAATGTTCAATGGTTTGTTTAGTTATTTGTATTGAGTTTATTTATTGTATATTATATTTTTTATGATATTTTTGGCATTTCTTTCTTACAGACATATTGATGTTGAAAAGTTAGAGTTAAAATGATGGAGCTGCTGAAGTATTTATTATAAAAAATGTTGCTGAAATTTCACTTTTTGAATTTTAAATATGTTATGTTTAATTTAAAGAATTGTTTATTTTCATACTCTTGACTATTTGAAGATGCATTGTCAAATGTATATGATTCGAAAAAAGAATTTTGTTATTTCTTATTTAAAATTTTATATTTAATATTTTAAACGAGCTTAAAAGAGAAACAAAAATTGAATTATACAGTATTCAAACATAATCGAGTCGAAGTCGAGTTTATAGATCTTTTCACTAAGTCGAGCTCGAGCTCAAAAAAAATAGAACTCGGTCGAGTCAAGCTCAAGTTTGAGCTTGACACTTATATGTCGAGTTCAAGAATGAGCAAGCCAATCTCCCAGTAGGTCACAAACTGTTAGGTTGTAAATTGATCCTTAAAAGAAGGTGTGCAAATTAGTCCGTTCCTTGTACGGTTTGAAACAAACGCCTTTACAGTGGTACATGAGATTTGATGAAGTAATGTTGTCAAATGGTTTCAAAATCAACGAGTGTGACATATGTGTACATTAAAGGCTCACCTAACGTGTTTGTTATTGTGTGTCTTTATGTGAACGACATGTTGATTATGGAGAGTAATATTCAGGTTATCGTTGAAACAAAACGAATGTTAAAGAGAAATTTTAAAATCGTTGATTTGGGGTTGGTGGATGTGATTCTTGGGATAAGAACTTTAAGAACATCCAATGGAATTGCTTTAACATAATCTCACTATGTTGAGAAAGTGCTAAAGAAATTCAATGCGTTTGATAGCTTGATAGCTAAGACCTTTTTAGAGCTAAATGTGCACTCGAGTAAGAATAAGGGTGATCATGTTGCTCAAGAAGAATATGCTAGAGTTATGATAGTTTGATGTATATCACAAACTGCAGTAGACCGGAGCTAACTAATTCAATGAATAAGTTGATCAAATTCACGAGTAATCCTAGTAAGGAACATTTGAAAGCTTTAACGAGAGTTTTGAGATACTTGAAGAGATATCCCTCTTGAGTTGTCTCGTCCAGCTAGTAACGTAAAAGAAGCGCTTCGTTGGAGGCAACTCACGTTACTTCCCATTTTCAATTTTCCCTTCTTTTCGTGTGAGTGTGTGTTTTTTTGGCTAATCTTGTGTTTTTCATGTTCTTTCCATTATTTTAATTTTTCAGGTTTCCTTTCCTTGTTCAACACCGAATGCAGCACCACAGGGACGTTTTCTTGACCTTATTCTCTAGCACCTTATTTTTGCAATGTGGACATTGCTCTATTGTAGGGAGGGGGAAAGTGTCTTATGTATGCATGAATTCAGTCTCGTTCTTCTTTAGTATCGTTTTTGTTACAAAATTATGTTTGTTCTTAAGAAACTTGGACTTGATATCTTTTGGTTAAATCGAGCCGTGTCATGTTTTTTTTTGTGATATGATATGATTTGAAATCACTTGGATTGATTTCACTTGATTCGTGCTATGAAATGTTAGATGATCGTAAGAATGTGGGGAACATATGACTGGATTCTTAATTTTAGTAGAATGATTAAATAACGATGCGTGATGGTATGATTTGATTGATTCAACTGGCTAGTTTTTTATTACCACTTACTGCGTATTTATGTTTAATAATACAAATGAACATGTCGAGAGGTCTCTGCTCTTCTGGAAACCATGAGCACTGGAAACCACATGAGGATACATTAAGGAACCCCTAATTGTTCACACCTCATTACAATGACCATATAACTTGACATTGTTCTAACATATTTGTGAATTCGTTAGAATAGGAGTATATAAGGATTCTACCCCTCTCTTTAAGAAAATTCACACTTTACAAAAGAGATGTGTATGAGAAACCACACCAGGAGAACCCGAGCATTCGGAGTACACACCCGGTGAACTTTGTCCGTAATATTCTCCATGTTTTAAATAAATAAAGAAAAATAAAAAGATGTGTATAAAGTGAAGAATAAAAACCGTAGCCGGTTATGTGATCTCAATGATATCGTTTGCATCGTAATTTTGTTTATTCGAATTGATGAGTATCTAGTCAAGATGGGCCACTTGCTTCTATGATCTCTACGTGACATGACATGATGATAGATAGATTGATCTTGTAAATGATTTAAATTCTTGTCAAGAATACATATCATGATTTTCTCCTATAGATCTTTTAGACTAAGTTATGCTTGAGGACAAACAAAGCATTGTGTGTGGAGGGGTTGTTTAGCCTAATTTTGGTCATCTAAACTCATGTATTCATCATCTTTATTCTCATAGTTTCCCCATATTGAATAGTTATTTGGGCTTGATATATGTTTCTTTTTTTGTTTCATGATCACAAGCCCAATAAGTGCTAAAGTTGAAAACGGGACGAGAAAAGACCAGGAAATGACGAGAAAATAAAGAAAGGAGCCGAGAGGGCATGTCAGCGACCACAGGATACTCAGAGACCGCTGACATGGCCCTACGCTGACCCCTAGACGAGAAACACATATGAGGGCCGAAAACCAGGGTCAACAACCGCTGGCACCTCAGCGGCCGCTGACCCCGACGGCTGGCTCGGGGGGTTGGCACAACGGCCCAACGCTTTAGGCACAACTCACTGAGTCAACGTTCGTTGACCTTAAGCGACCGCAAACCTGACGACCTCTATAAATAGGTGACGCGATTTCACACTTAGACATGACTACTTTTCGATTTCTAATCGTTTCCTAGGGTTTTAAGGAGCTAGATTAATATTTTCAGTACTTAGATTAGTTGATTTCCTTTTCTGTTTTAATTTAGTATTTCAATTCCGAAGATTAGCCATTCACAACATTCAATCAGTTGTTTCAAGTTCAAGTTCTACATTGTGGATTCATCTCTTTTCAATACAAGACCGGGTTTGATTTATTTAATTGTTGTTAAATTCCTTGGTGTGCAATGAATGAATTTAATTGTTCTTAGATCTACAATCTTTTCTTTATTGCTCTCTTGATTCCATAGATTTAGATTATGATTGATTTTATTTCCATAAGATTAAAGTTTAATTGCTTTTCTTTAATTCAAGTCGTTTAAATATGCTCGTTATTCCTTTATTTAGATTAAGATTTATTACTTTCTTTAAATTCATGTCTTTTAATTATCCTTGTTCTTCCTTGCTTTAGATTATGATTTATTATTTCCTTTAAATTCCTGTCTTTCAATCATGCATGCATTTATTTTTGTTAGTCTAGGATTTATCTCTTATAGCAATTTATATTCTGCGCCTAGTTATAGAAATTTCCAAACCATCTTTTATTGATTTTTTGTCAAACAATGAAATAAGTTGTCCATGCTAAGTCTTCTTTGAGAATACGACTTGGGTTGACTTATAATTGCTAGACGACCTCGTTAGATTGCGAGGACTCAAAATAATTTTAGTCAAAACAGAGGGGATAGATTAAAATCCACATCTTAAAGATGAGTATAATTGTAACACAACCATGATGACTGGAGATCCTAAGAACTTCGTTCAATGAAAAAACTAGGTTATATGAGTTTGTGTTGTAACACTTGGCCCTTCCCTAAAAAGCATTGAGTGTTGAGACTTCCAATGTGGTGAGGATAATTCTTTGACTTTTAATGATTCTTGATAATGGAGTATGGCAAGATACTCTTATGTCATTCATATGAGGAGCCTTATAAAGATCAGATTAATTCTTATCAAAGAAAGACATGATCTCATATGATGTGTAATACCCCGTCTTTTTAAGTTCCGAAATAAATGATATTCGAACGCGAAAATTATTTACATATTGAAAAATTTAGTCAATTAATGAGAGTTAATATAATTGAAGAAGAGTTTTTTGTTTAAGATAACCAATAATTAAAGAATTTTTTAAATTATATCTTAAATAAATATTAATATTAAAGTATAAGTTTATATTTTGGGATATACAAGTATAGGTCTATGTTTGAATTTTAGAACTTATAAATGATACATGGAATGCTTACAACAATTTAGTTGTAGGGATATGTTATATGTTATATATATATGTCTTGACAATTTAAAATGGAATGCATAAGTTGCATACACTATAAATAAGTGGTATAAATTTTATTTAGGTATATATATACATATATAACATACGGTTGCTTCATCTATATTTAGGTTGCTACAATCAAATTTGTATAAGCAATATAGAACCCACGCACAACATAAATATATATATGGAACATGCAACATGCAACTTGATATGTAAGAAGGATTTAAAACACTCAAGTTGAAAGTACATACTATGAATCTGTAAAGATTATGTTATGGAAGAAAGTGAGATAAACTCAAGTATGGATAAGTACATACATGCATCAATATAGTAAAGTAAGGAAGGAAAGCAAATAAATTTAAACACTTGAGTAAACATAATATCTTATATATAGGTGTGTTGGTACATAGGTTGCCAACACCAAACTCTATATAATACATGGCATTAAACAAAATAACCTAAAAGCTAAACTAGCAACCTACAACTGCATAAGCAATAAAGTAAAACAGAAAGAAAGGAAAGAAGGAAATATGAGTATAACAGTGGCAGCAGTGGACTGCAGTTCGGTGGAGTAAAGGAAATAGGAGACTTCAATGCTATGATCCATGCTTCATCTCATACCCTACAAAATAATAGAGTAAAGGCTATTAGTATAGTTATCTTACCTTAAGCACTAAGCTATCAATAACACACTTCATCAAACTATAAAAAGGGGTGCAGGGCTGCCCTTTGAAACGTTACCACACCCCAAAAACACACACCTAAACACTAAAACATTGCAGCAGTCTTATTTATCACTCAAGAAGAAGAAGTAGGTGAAGTTGAGGTAATGAAACCAAGCTCTAGCTCTACTTTCCATTATACCTCTTATAGTTCAACTTACAATCATATATCTAAACTATATTCTGCCCTAATTAAAACCTGAAAACAGAATACCAACTATACAGTTTCAGAAATATAATCAATTCTGCAGTATTACAAAGACCAGTTTATATACATATCCATGTTTTAAATCCAGTTTAATGTCCAGAGTTTAAACTTAAAAATCTATGTTCATAGTTCGAACAACAAACCATAAGTATCTATAAATCATAAATATAGTTTCAGATGGCAAAAAATAAGAAAGATTCATGCAGTTTTCCCAAGTCCAGTAAATATATATATATACAGATTTTGCAAAACAGTTAAAGGTCAGATTATACACTTATTATGCTTCATTGGAACACCAGAAACTGAGCTTAAAATATAGGTTCATAGTTTGAATAACAACCCATAAGCATTATTATCCAGAATTTAGAAACAGAGTATGAATATATATTTACTGTCCAAGTTAAGTATTATAAAGAAAACAGAGCATTAATTCCAGAACAGAAACATAACTTCATTATATTAGCACATAAGAGTACATTCACTATAAAATCTAAAACATAAACTTGAAACAGTGATTGAACTTTCAGTAACATAAGAGCATGAATAGGCTTCATAATAATGATCCTAGAGATGCAAATAACAAATGAGATAGTAAAATTTTAAAAGAAAACTTCGACCCAATCACTGTAAATCTGAAAGCAGATTCTGAAATTTTGGAATGTAGATTACATAGAACCGTTTCGGATTTAGAACCACAGATGCATGCACACAAGTTTAGACTTCATGGCATAAGTAAATACGGTAAAGCAGAATGCAAATATGAAAGATAATAAGGAAATAAAAGCAAGAAGGTAAAGGAAAAAGAACTTAGCTGAGGTCAGTGAGAATTGCCCCAAAATGTAAAACTGAACCCTCTTCATACTTAGAACCCAACCCTCCTCAGGAATCAACATTGAGAACAATTAGTCCAGAAAATAAATTGGAAGCATGCATATAATGTCATTAAACAAATATTAAGAGATTTACAGAATGATAATCTAAGCAAATTAAAGCAAAATCGAAAAATAAGTAAGAGCAGAAATAAGGAAAGCTAGGTTTTACCTTAGGATCTCATTTAGCTTCCATGAGAGAAACTGGAGCTAGGAAGAGCTCTACTTTCCTGCAGAAAACAGTAAACGAGAGAGTGAAAAAGAAGAGGGAAGGTAGAGACAGAGAGCGAGAGAAAAAGAAAAAAAAAGTGAGAAGTAGAGAAGGAAGAACAGAGAGGGAGTGAGAGAGGGATTGGCGAGGGAAGGAGAGAATGAGGAAGAACGCAGATGGGTGTCATCTGGTTTGGGAGAGGGAAACAGATCGAGAGCGAGGGAGAAGAGATTTGTGTGTGTTGTGTTTGGGGAGGAAATGAGTTAGGGTTAGGATAGATTTAGGGTATTCTAGAAAAATAGGAGTATTGGGCCGGGTTACGGGCCAAGTCATGGACCGAAGCTAAACAGATTTTGGGCTGGGTATTAATTCGTTGATGGGCTTAACTGAATAGAAATTTTTGGGCCGAAATTTAATCCCACTGGGCTAAAAAGAAGTAATAAAATACTGGGCCGGGTTATAGAAATTATTGGGCCGGTTAGAAAATCAACTGGCCCAGATTGATTAAGACTGCTGGGTCTGAATCAATAGAAGCTATTGGGCCGAATTATTTAAATTGAGTGGGCCGAAATTAATTAGTCAAGTGGGCCCAGTGTATTAATATTAAGTTAATTAATACTTAAACCAATTAAATTAATTGGTAAGCTCACTTAATTAATTTAAAGGGACTAGTTTAACATGTAATAAGTTAAGACTTAATTAAATGGAGCTTATCATTTTAATTAAGGTTGAGCTACATCAAATTAGTGATGCTAGTAATGGAAGAAGAGATAGTATGATATCTATACATTTAATATTTAGAGCTATTAATTTAGGTAATTAAAGCCTAAGTATTAAACCAAGAAGATCCAATTTATTTAGTAATTGGGATCTAAATTAAGAGAATGAATATCTCTAATTATATGGAGGATTTATTTAAAGGAATTAATAGTTGAAGTTATTTAAAGAGTTAAATAACTAGAAATTAAAATATTAATTGAATAATTAATTGTTGAGAATTTATTTTATCATTAAGTGTTAATGCACTTATTGCCCTTAAAGGCAAATACCGGAGTAATTGAATCGAGAATTCAACACCTTATAGATAATATTGATCTGAAGTATCAATATCTCAATTAACGGGTCGAAATAAGAACCAAGAATGATATATACTTACGATTAAAGGTTTCAAATACACGAAGGGCATTTTAATTTATACGAGTTTTTCTAAAGGTTCGTACGAGAGACCTGTTTCGTGTTTCGAGATCAAAGTCAGTGCAAACCGAAGTTATCCAAGTAGGCTTTTCTACCATATGCATATAGTGTAGGCTTTTCTAAACTCTATAAAAATTATGTGTGCCATATGCTATTTATGTTGTTTTCGAAAGGATCTCAAATTGAGGAAATATATTTCAAAGTATTGTCTTGCCGAAAATGATTTATGTTTTGTATCAATGCCTATCTGGAAGGGTACCTGAATTAAGGATCCTGGATGCCTGGTTTAAGGATCCGAAGAATTTAAATCGAATTCGGGTTCCAGTGGGTGGTGTAACCTACTCGAACTAAATGTGCACAAATAACCGGGAGTCGTTGAAGGTATCGACCGGTTACAGTGGATCGTGAGTCATCTTAGCGGGTTGGCCGGTCCGGTGTCCGTAGAAGGTGGCCACCTTCTCGGTACCATAAATGTTCCATAAATTAAAAGGGCAGATATGGCTTGAATACTAAAGAAAATGAGACTGTACAGTCAAATATCAGTATTCACATAAAGGATTTAGTGAACGTAGGTGCTTTTAAAGACAAAATCCCTACGTGTCACTCTTACGGCATTGACAATTATATATGTATGAATGTGATTTCGGGCAATGTGCCTACTAAGTACTTTTGTACTCAGCCCTGCATGTATTTATAAATGTGCAGGTTGAGACGTGATGATGGGAGATGCTATGAAGGGCATGTCGGTCTTTAAATTAAATCTTGGGTGTCTACGTGTCTTCATACACATAGACTTCAGTCGATCCTCATTCCGATGCGTGAGTTTTTATCAGGCGTAGGTGCCATCTATGTAAATTAAATCTTCGGTTGAACTGAACTCAGTTATCGAATGATCAGTGTTCTATCAGTTAAAGTTCTCAGTGTTCTATCAGTTAAAGTTTTCAGTGTTCCATTTTATTCTATCCTTCATTTAAATTTTATCAATTAGTCGCGCGCCCGGACTCTGCCCGGGAGGGCGGAGGGACGGGGCGTGACATGATGTGAGTAGATCACCTAGTGATACGAGTCAAAATCAATGACTTCAAGACCATGTTGAAGATGTTATTTTTAGAAGGAGGCCACTATACGAAGTTGGTACAAAACTAGGCCGATATATCAAGTTATTTCATCCGAGCTCGTTACTATATTGAGTTGTTATTCTCATCAATCTGATTTACTAATCTATCTTTTCTGAAGTCTAATAACTGTTAAGTCTGATTAGGCCTCATGTTTGGGACTTAGTTGTTGGACTTTTGTACTAGGTTTATGGTTTTAAGTCTATAAATGTAAGCGAGAGACCAATAAAATGCTAAGATAACTACATTGTTATGGTTTGTATACTTCAAAGCATTCTTTATTCTTGAGTATTGTAACATACTTATTTTTAATTTATTTTAATGAGAATAAATATTTTGTCATTTGTTTTTGTTGTATTTTATGTTGATTATTTATTACAAACAAGTCAATTTTCTATATTGTAAATTGTGTGATTGGTCGATAATCACAAAAGGTAACACATTCGGTTCCTTGTAGAATAAATTTTACAGCTCAAACAGACTTGGACAATCTAGTCATCAAAGACTGCGGTTTTATTCCGATGTCTTGTGCTGACCTTAGCCAAAAGGATGATATTGATGCATTTATGTTGGTGTACATATAACTACACATTTGCAGTGTGTGGTTTCATAGTGAGAAAAGTTTTTCTCTGCTTATAGTGAAGAACGAGGTCTCGAAGATTATTTATTTCTTAGTATATGTCAATAACATTAAGTATACATGGTTGATTATCCACTGCTTTGATGTATTTGCACTTGCGGGGTTTTTCGTAACCCTATAGCGGTAATTAGTTTAACAATAAGTATTGAGATGTTATTGCATAGAATCATGTCTCGGCGAGTTCGAGTTGATTATACTTGTGTGAGGCCTTCAAAAAGGGTTATTACATAGAAATCCAACATATTGGAATTTATTTTAGTTATAATAATAAATATTTGAACCAAATATATCATATGAATAATTTTAGTCTTCGGTAGACTTTAATTAATTAAAGGAGTGGGAGAGTCATTCGATTCAGTCCCTGTCCTGGATGAATTGGCCCCATAGAATTACGATGAAGCAATACAAGATAAGGATTGTCGCTCTTAGATAGATACAATGAAATCGGAATTGCAATCCATGGTAAACAAGAAAGTATACATTCTAGTCGACTTGCCCAAAAGCTGGAAAGCCATTGGGAGTAAGTGGGTGTTGGTCCCGAAAGAGCTAGTTTGGTGTAGGGGGGAATACACCAATTCGAACTTTTTAGGTTTACTTGTTTCAAAT
>JAPKLX010000272.1:85472-144656 GCA_026898415.1 Leonotis leonurus | reverse complement strand
CATAAATTTTTCTTTTATTCGGGTTTTTAATTATCGGGGTATTACATAAACAAAAATGGAACAAAACAAGGTAAATAACTTACCTAGACGCCGGAGGGATGATAAAATCGCCGGTGGGAGGAGTTTGTTAGCTGGTGGGGAGCAAAATGTGTTCTGAATTCGATTTCGGGGAGACGCCTGCTAAGTAGACCGGGGAGATGGACTGGACGACAGACTAGTCCGTTGTCCGGTTTAAAATTAATTAAAAATTAAAATAATTAAATTAAATTAAATCGCGCCAAAAAAGCCATCGTTAGTCCATTGCCAAGTCCATCGTTAATGTCGTTTGTTGTTGTCTGTTGTCCGTCGACTTTTTAATGTTTTTTTGTAGTGGTTGAAAGATTGAAAAATAAATGAAGATGTGCGAAATGTGGGAATGAAATAGGGTATTTATAGAATTAAATAAAAAAGGAAAAATAAAAATAAAAAAAAACAAAATGAGAGTGGGGGGGGGGGGGGGGGGGGGGGGGGGCTCGGGAGTTCCCCACCCGCAGCGGCAAACATGGAGCTGCCTCACGATCGAGAGGGTGGACGCCCGAGGCTGTTCTTCGCAGTGGGGAACTCGCTGCATGGCCTCCGAAATCCCCTGCCCGCCCATTTTCCCGCGCCTCCGGAGCCTCGGCCGCTCATTAGAACACTTCTAGTAGGATAGAGAAATAATTCTTATTAAAAAAAATAGTGATTAGTTTGATTTATTTATTGTTATTATTATGAATTATGTTATAAATGATCTATTTTTTCAAACTCAAAGTTAGCACTATATATTTTTAAACAAAATAGTGACAAAATAAATATGACATAAATTAAATTTATAAAAATGGAAGTTGTTTGTATTAGATTTAAAATCGGAATGTTATAGTATAGGAGTATATTTTTGTCTTTAGTTGGGAAAACGAGGACTATATGTTTCTTTAGGGTGCGTTCTCTTTTGATTGAAAATTTATCTTTGGAAAAAGGGAGATAGGAAAATAAGGGAATAATTTACAATATTTTTTTAATCCCCATCTTTTTATCTCATGTTCTTTTGGGAGGAAAAAAGGAAAAAATATATTGTCCAATGTTATATTTATCCCATACACTTGTTCTCTTTGTTGGAAATGAATGGATAAATGATTAAATGACTAAATTATCCTTTCTATTTAATTAATTATGACCCAAATTATTAATTTTGTAATTGTGGTTTTTTTTTTTTGTACGCTAGTAACCAAATGACAATAATCTCTTATAACAACTAATTTTCACACATATTTATATATTAATTTATATAAATAATATATACTCCATCCGTCCCACCAGGCTTGGCCCCTTCTTTATTCAAATGAATATATTATTTTAATGAAATGGGCCAAGATTAGTGGGACAGAGGGAGTATAACTTTTTAATTTATTTTGTATATAAAAAATGGAGTACTTTTGAATTTAATTTTCAATTTTTACAAGTGTAAGATTTGTAATGTGAATCGTTTTTTAATTTTCAATTTTTACAATTTAATCAATTGAAATACATAAATCATTTAATATTTCAATATGAATCGAATAGTATTTGAGTAGCTAAAATTAGAAAATTTATAATTGAAATAAGGAAGAGTTATTCAAAGAGCACGTAATCAAAGTGATTAAAATAGACCAAAAGTGTAAAGTCAAGAGAATAACATAGTAAAAAACAAGAGACAAAAGTAACGTCTTTATAAGTCATATTTGTTCGAGGATCATAATATATTTCACGAGATTCGCATACCAAACAACATAAAAAGTGCCAAAATATAAAAGCAAGTCTCATTACTATTGTAATATGACCTATAGGCTACAGCTCCCAACTCATTTGAGTGACAAATTCCAGCGAGCTTCATGAGGGAGGCTAAGGAAGAACTCCAACTCTTCTTTGTCTTTTGCAAGTTTTCTCCCTATTGCAACCTTAGCAGACATAGTGAGAATGGGAAGCACATTCAATGCTTCAAACAGTGATTGACGTGCAATTTTGTCATCTTTATCAGGGGCCAAGCTTTTCACAATTTCCACAAGAGTCTCATCTGACTTTCCAACAAGACGAGAGAGTCCTTCCATGAAACCATCATTGCCCATTGAACTCACAATTTTACGTTTCTTTCTAGTCAAATGTGAGCTTGTTCCACTTGCAGTATCACATAAAGAAACTATATCACTCTCTATTGGATTAAGTTTGGATCAAAGTTTTCATTTGTCTTGTTAACATTTGTCATGTTAACCTCGACGTCGTTGTTCAAAACATCATTCACATCATTGTTAATCAAAGAATCATGCACACCTTCAACAAAGTTCATTGAGTTCTCACCAGTATCTCTATCCTTGCCAAAAAATTCAACCCAATCTTCATAGAAGGGCCAAGAGTCATCCATCTTATTCTTCATTGGTGCAAAGGCCTTGCATAAAAGAGAGGAATTATTTTAATGATAAGCAAAATTTAAATAAAGAGATCAATACCCAACATTCTCAACAGCATGACAACAAATGATCAATGCATTATAGATATAAATAAAGCTCAATTACACGACAATAGGATATTTAAAGTAACTTCAGATAATAATGTCATATTACTTTACACTCTTCATCCCATGATTCTTTTGTGCATTCAACCTTTTTTTTAATAGAGATCCAATTAATCCCAGTTTTAGATAGAGGTCCTGAGAATAAACCGTATTGCATCTTCCACACGTGAACCATTGATTGTATGTGGGGTTCAACAGCAAGTGTAGTTTCTGGAATAACAGCCTTCATTTGTTCCTCAAGAAACAGATGATGTCCAAATTTGAGTCCATTTTCTCATCGCCATCATTTGATGATACTAAACTTCAGTGCATCAATTAATGCTTTTTTTTTTCTTCACAACTCCAAGGCCTTCTAGTTTTCCCATCTATAAATAAAAAATTAGTAATGTATAGATAGAGTATCATGGTGCAAACAACAAGCATTTAACATCAAAATAAACTTAATCATGACTCAAATTAGTATAAATGAAACAACAAAGTGCTCAAATGAAACAAACAACAAGCATTTGCAAATACTCATCTATTTCATAACAAATAGTACACATATTGAGTTTTAGCAAGATATTGTAACCATAATGCATTCTCAAATTTCTCTAAATTATCCCCGATTTTCCATCCATTCCTTATACATCGAGATTGCAAGATCATCTCTCCACTCAGTCTATGTTGATGTGGATGTTATGTTATCAATAAAATTTGAGGGTCCTTCATTCTCTAGTTCTTCTTCTAATTCACCTTCAATTGGATCAACGGTCATGTGAGTGCGAATAAAATTGTGAAGCAACGCACATGCTAATATAATTTGATTTTGTGTTTTGAATGGATAAAAGGATGGGGAACGCAATATGGCCCATCTCTTTTTCAACAATCCGAATGTTCTCTCCACAATGTTTCTTGCCTTAAAGTGTTTCATGTTGAAGTATTCTTTATAATTTTGTGGGAATGGTGTCCAGATTCTCACTCCTTCAAATGATAACGAGTGCTTCGGAGCAAGGAACCCATTACTATTAGCGTACCCTCCATCAACCAAGTAATAGTTACCTACACATGGATATAATTAATATTAACTTTACTCACTAGACTAACAAATAAAAAAGTGTTAATTTATTTGATTCATATATACTTACAACCTAGAGGTACTTTCAAGCCAGATTGCTTTGTGATTGCATCACGGAAAATACTAGAATCAGATGCAGATCATTTCCATCCACTTAACATGTGAATAAACTTCATATCACGATCACATCCGCCCAACACATTTACAGATATGGATCATTTTTTATTGCTATAGTGAGGCACGTCTGGAAGTGGTACTGTAACTAGTATATGCGTACCATCTAAAGCACCTCAACATCCCTAAAAGCAAACCCTGTATAATTAGCGCATACTATTATACATTGATTTTAAATTTATAATATAAAATAACATTAATATAAGTACCTCAAAAAGTCTATTGTTCACTCGTTTCATCGTCTGCTACAGGTGTTGGAGTTACTAACAAGACATGATGGAGCTCAATAAAGCATACAAAACTGAAAATCGAACTTCACAGTGCTATTCTTAGTATGGTGTGCTAAGATTACCAAAAAAGATGCAACTTTCTCTTCAACACCGACATGTTTAGTTGGAGCTAGGCCTCCAACATGTTTTAATAGATAACACAACCGATTGAAGGCATCTCTAGACATTCGTATTTTGCTAACACAAGTCACATCATCAGCTGATATAGCTAGACTCAAATACACAACTTGCTTAGGGATCTTGTCAACGATGCTATACATTGCACCTCTTACTATATGCTCTAGTATAAGGTAGAATGTGTTTATAATAGTAGTGAGCCATTATCATAAGTAGAAGGTCGAATCGACGTTTAAGAATGAGGATGATCATAACTAAAATAGTTTTGTATCTTCTATTATCCATTATCTGTTTTTTGCTATTTCCACAACCCAATACATGCAACTCAACATTATACAAGATCAATAACTAAAATATTTTGTAGAACATTCAAATAAGTGGTCGACTTTGATCGGTGACTTTGAAACTAAGGAAGACTGTAGTTTTGACAAAGAAAATATGAACATTTAAGATAATACAGATATTTGCAATTATGCATATCTCAAGAAAAGCAAAGAAGTCTCGAGTCTAAAATTAATAAAAATTCCCTTATATTAGTGAGCTTTTTGTGGTCGAGAAACAAATGAGAACAAACTACTTAACGACGAAATTTAGCCTGAAAGGCACATAATTGAAACAGACATACACATTAGGATTAAATCAAACAGGTCACAGTTCAAAGTGGTTTCTGTTTCAGAAATTACATGAACTGAGCGTGGAAGCAGTCATAAACATTGCAAATAAACATTTGCAGACACATAAAGTCCTAAATGAGATAAAAATTGCAGCATATAACATTAAGTGAACACTATAAAATAAATACAGAAGTACTCTTCCAGTCTTCCAAACACAGATTGTGACTTGTCTAGTACATGAAAGAGCTCAACCAGCAATATCAAATGAACTAAGGGTCGGCCACTATCCTTTCAAGTAATAAAACATGCATATGAATATCCAATTATACATATATATAAAATAACAAAGAAGAAGAGGGGAACACATCGAAAACTGCACCAACTTAAAAGAAAGAGATCTAAAAAGGGTATATCTACACATTTACTGACTAGACAACCATTTGATTCAGAACATCTGACGTCCCATAAAATTTATTGCACATACTGAAAAGAACCACATAATATTCCAAAACTACTTCATATTTAAATACCAACTGAACTGACACTGAAAGAATAAGAACTAGAGGATCTAACACAATGATTATAACTCACCAGCACATTTATCATTTTGTACCTTAAATTATAATAGTCCTTAATACGAAATATAAGGTGGCATAAAATTTTTCAAATCGATCGCAAACAGAAAGAGGAAGAAATAGAACTTGTGCATGCACATATAAGGGGCGTTCGGTTTAGTGGATGAGATAGATTAGATTGATAGGATAAAAGATTATTGGATTATTTGGATTATGTAATCATATGTTTAGTTTGATTGATTATAATGTTTGATAAATTATTTGATTATGACTAAAATATATAATAATACCTAAATCGCCTTTTCTAGAGATATGTGGGGTGCGGTTTACTTGTATTTTTGTAAATAATAAAATTGATTAGGATAATTTTATAAATTTGCATTTTGGAATGATGCTTGATTAATAATCAAGCTTAATCAAGTCAAGATTGAGTTGATTAATAATCAAGTAATTCCTTGATTATATGCGGGCCAGATAATCTATTCCGGGCCAAATCAAGCAAACCAAACACTTGATTATGCTTGATTATTTTATCAATCATACATAATTAAAACTAATCAGGCAAACCAAACAGCCCCATACAAAATAGTAATGTGATAAAACTACTACATATGTTTCGAGCAATGTCTATTTAGAAACATAAACTTTTTACTCAGATTCTCTATGCAAAGTAAATTAGAAATGCAAGCACATTCCCTAACTAGATGCTTAATATCATTAATCATTGGTCTATGTGACTAATAAGACATGACAAAAATACTTGGGCATTCTCATGGGAGAAGTCCGCTCAACTTCTTATTAAGCCAGCTACCTAATATAGCATATATACCTTGTTATATATCACATAATAATACTCCAAGTTGTTCCAACAGAAACTCATGAATTCTACAAAAGCAACAATCAATTTCTTTTTTTCTTGAGGCCTGCTAAAATTCTACTATGAGTTTTCATCCTTATTCAGGCAACCTTAAGTACAAAAATAACTCAATATCAATTCATTCTATTGGGAAAGCACAATAAGAACATACACAACACAAACCATTTTGTGGGTATGTATTCATACACTTTATCAGTTACTTATTGGACTCTTTTTATTGTATGCAATGGAAAAAGAGGGGTCGCATTAGTCCTTGTACTTTCGGACAAGAATCCAGCCATACCAAATTAAACACTAGAAACCACAAACATGACATGGAAACCAAATGAAATAAGCAACCACAAACATGACATGGAAACCAAATGATATAAACAACCACAAGCATGACATGGAAACTTTGATTACATCATGATATGCAGGTTCCATGCCTAATGTTATACATATATTTAAGGAATAAGCTACACAGAGTTAACTTCAGACAAGTAGTCAGAAATAGTAGGGCGAAGAGTAGAGTGCCAAAACAAAATCCTTTTTGAAATCCAGAATAATATTTATGGTACAACCATGGCAGCAACTCACCAATCCATAATAATATTTATGGTAGATCTAATCGAAAATAGAACCCTAAAAATATACCAAGAGATAAATAAAAAATGAGATACCTAGCCAGATCTGCTTTCGATCGCCAATGATTAGTAATGCCACCACGAGGCCGGCGTCTCCGGCAAAGTCCACTTCTACGGCTGGTTCTCTCCTACGAGAGGCGTTTCCTCCTAAAAATTGTTGGAGAAGAAATGACTTGAAATCTAGAGGATAGGATATTGAATGATAAATTGGTCAAACCATAATTATATGAGTTAAAATTGGAAGATTAGAAAAGGACGGAAAGATTGGAAATATTATCACTCCCTCCTAGCATGATAATTTTATCCGCCATTGAAGTGAAAAGGGTAGAAAAGAGCTGTAGAAAATTTTTCCCTTTTACCGAAGAATTTATCCACTCAAGAAAACATGTGAAAATGGTGGATAATAGGAAAATATTTATTTTACAACCTTTTCCAACCAAGTAAACGTAGCCTTATAGTATAGGAGTATATTTAAAATCGGCCTGTATGTTTTTTTTTTGTATACGGAGGAAGTGATGACTGTTTGAATGTGTGTGAGAAAGGTTGAATCCGGAATTTTGAATTGAAATCAATATAATGAAGCAATAGTCGAGTTAAAGTAGGGGTAAGTGATAGCAAAAGTCCAAAAAAATGGTTTAGGTATGGTCATTTTAGTATGTTTATTAAAAACTACTTATATTTAAAACATTTCATTTATAACAAGTTAATTTATCATAGACACAAATCAAATTTAAATTTAAAACAATATATTAAAATCAAATTTAAATTTAAAACAATATATTAAATCATGTTACGTCTAATCAAAATGAAACTATTTTAGAACTAAAATTATTTTGATAGATTGAAAGAGTAAAAGATATATATGTTCTTAAAAAGGAAGATGAAAGAAAGGTAAGTGAGAATTGGACAGAGAGAGGTGGCAGGTTCTGAAGGTGGATGGTATACACGTGTAAGCTTAGAGAGTGAATGGAATATCCACGTCTCCAATTTTAATTTAGAGAGCTATTAATAACTTATGATCCTCCCTTCATTCCGTAATATATATAGATAGATTGATAGTTGTGCTGGAGAGACAGATAAAGGGAGGGAGAGGGAAATTGATGATCGATTAATGGCATCGAAGCTGAACCCAGAGTACGCATACACGGTAGTGTACGTCAAAGATGTGGCTAAGTCTGTGGATTTCTACACGGCGGCCTTCGGCTATAACGTACGCCGCCTCGACGATTCTCGCAGGTACGATTCTATCTCTCTCACTCTGATATGTTTGATTTCATTTATTTATTTATTTTATTAGAAGATTAATATAATGATGTGAGGAGGATGATGCATGCATGCATGTGTATAGATGGGGTGAGCTGGAGAGTGGGCCCACCACCATAGCCTTCACTCCGGCCAAGCAACACGAGACGGATGACCTCACCGGCACTGTCAAGATCCGCGATAGGAATCCTGTTGAGGTTTGCTTTGATTATTCCGATGTTGATGCCGCCTTTAAGGTACTCCTTTTTTTCTTTCTTTCAACCTAATTCATTTCTAATCAATACTATATACATATATATATGTACTAGTACTAGCATATGATAATGTGTGATAAAAGTGATGGCCTTGCACTTGCAGAGAGCGGTGGAGAATGGGGCGGAGGCGGTGGCGCAGCCGGAGGACAAAGAGTGGGGCCAGAAAGTGGGGTACGTGCGAGATCTTGATGGCATCGTCGTCAGGATCGGCAGCCACGTCAGATCCTCGATCATAGCTAGCTAGATATATAATTACTTTCTTCATCTTATATCAATATTATCATCATCATCCCCGCAATGCTTTCTCAAGTAGTTCGATTTCAATACAAGTTTGGATCAATAAAGCATAATTAATTAAGATGGGTTTGTGATCACATTTGGGTTGTTCTTCTTTATTTGTTACGGATTGATTGTTGAATATATATATAGAGTGGTGGGTAAACGAAAATTAAGAATGAGGCTCTTCTCTGCAAGAATATCAGCAAAAATAGTTGCTGTTTCGATACTCAATCAATCGTACCAGTACTAGTACTAGTTTCTATGATTCTTTCTTATCATCATCATCGTTTCGGTGATTCGATTTCAATTAGTTGGTGCAAATCAGAGTTTTCTCAATTGATACACAGACTCGGCAAGTAGTAATTGAATCTAAAACAACTGATCATCTTTGAATCACACCTGATTTCAGATGAAATGCATCTAAAACAACTGATCATCTTTGAATCACACCTGATTTCAGATGAAATGCACTACTGAAGCAAAATTCAATTCAAATTGAAAACCAGAAAAAAAGAAAATAAAGGGATTTATTAATGTATTGTATTATATATATGGGGAAATGTTAAGAGTAAAATGGAAAACAAAGAAAGGTCTACCATCCCTGGACGGGCCAACGGCGATGGGGATCAGCAACCCAGGTAGCCCGCCTTCTTCTCTGCGGTGGCGCCGCCTCCCTCTGCGCGGTGGTGGTTTGTTTCTTCTTGTGAGAGAAAAGGTTGAGAAGAGATCTCCAACCTGATGATCTGCTTCTGCTTGTATTTGTGTTTGTGTTGTTGAGGTGGTCGTCAGTGTCTTCGGGAAAGGCGAGGCGCATCGACTGCGAGAGCTTCTCATAGGAGGTGGCGCGTGCAACGTCGGATGCCACCAGTGAGCTGCTGCACCGCCGTACGGAGCTTTCCCCCATTCTCAAGCGGCCTCCGAAAACGTCCATATTCTATTCCGATAATGTCAGCTGTTTTCTTTTCCCCCTCTAAAGGTCTTGGTATTTATTATGTGTAAATTACGTAGACAAAACTAAACTAATCCACTACCAATGGGCTTTTCATTTGGTTAAGTCCCTATCAGAGGTTTGGTTGTTTGGTTTGCAGTTACATATAATAATATGTTCAACTTCATTACGAGTCTTTTCATCAAAACTTACGTGGAGCCAACTATTTATATACACTAATGGACCAGAACTATATTGAGTGTGATTAGAGTAAGAATCTTATCTTATTATTAAATTCCCCCTGTTTTTGATTGGTTTCAATTTATGCTCTAAATATAATTAATAGTGCACTTAAGAAGTCAGCTGGAGAGCCTTCCACTTGCTCTACAAGAATTAACTCCATCCCATCAAGACAAAGCTCTAAAAGTCAACAATATATTTGGAACGAGTGCAAGCCTTTAATCCTTTTCTTGATTCATCATTAGGAGATCATTGTATAAATTTAGAAACTGTAGCATATCATCATAGATGCATGTGATGTGATGCAGTCTGCTAAAAGACTTTAAGCTAAACAAAGTTATGAACCCTACCAAATATGAAAGAGAAAACACAGATCTGCAATGTGTACGAACCAAATTATTATTGAAAATTAGAGCTAGTGCAAGCATCAATGACTTATTTTGATCTCTTTCCCTCCTTTTTCTTTATGACCTCGTCGATATACATGATACCTTTGCCTTTGTAAACTTCGGGAGGCTTACAGCTTCTAACAGCAGCAGCAAATTGATGCACCCTGTCCTTGTCAATCCCAGTGCAGCATACTACATTGTTTTTGAAGCAGTATACACGAACTGCAGGAGGCACAGAGAGTTCCACCTCATGGCTATAACCAAGTTTTAGGTATAACAGGCGCCCTTCCGCCTCTGCTCTTGCTTTGAAACCGACTCCAACAATCTTAAGAAAGCGAAAGAATTTAGCTTCCATATTTAATTATATCAATCACCTGAAAACATTGATTAAGTTTGCAAGCCAAGAGTAAGCATGTGAAAGTAAAACAATTCATTTTGATATAGTGAGAATGAGAGAAGACGAACTCAATACACAAACATGCATTATTCACAAGTTAGGTCAAGATATTATTTTATAAGATTTGGTTCAAAATTTGTCTAAATCATCTCTCTCGTTCAGAATAGGAAGAAACAGTACATTGTCTAAGTTTCCCAGGCTGAAATTTTCAATATGTCATTCTCAGGAGATTACAGTTTTACCTCACCTAAAGAACATAGCATAAAAGAAAGAAAGTTCAAAATGGTATAGTGAGAATATCGATTAGATCAGAGGAAACATGTGAAAAGCCAGTAAAACCCTAATACATATGCTATGTAAATACTTCATAGGCAGGTGTTTTGAAAACTTCAAATTTACATGGCCTACACCAACATGTTACTAGTTCCTTTCTCCAACAATCCACAGAATACGAAATGCGAACCAAGTACATTTACATTCTATATCAATGACTTATAAAGTGAAATGAAAGCCTAGTATGCCAGTGAGCTTGTATGGGTTAGGTACAAGCCTAGGGTCATTATGGCTGCCTGAAGGGCCACACAAACTAGCCAAATTCAACAAAATTGCAGATTGCTGAAAGAAAAACCTAATGAAAATATGAACTCGTGTAGCTAAGCATTAACAGTAGTCAAATTAGCATGACATTTACAGTCGAGGCATAAGAAAAACTTGTATTCTTGGGAGCCATACAAATTTTACTATTTATGAACCATGTAAGGACATCGCGTGCTTATTGTTACTAAAGAGAAGTTATCTGATATAACTTTGTGAGATGATTTATAAAATAAGCAGTGGGCATGAAGAGATAATAATACTTTCCAGCTTTTCTTTATGAAATGATCATAGATTGATGTATTAGACCTTTCATGTAGTGAAGATATGATTTCAGTTGCATATAGTACCTCAAAGGCTGATCATTTTGAGCTTTAGATATGATATTTGATACAGATTGAAGTTACTTCAAGGTTAAAATTCTATTGCTAAATAGATTATGTTAGTGTTGACACTACACTATAATTATTATTGGCTAATTTATGTTAGAAAAATCAAGATACGGAACAACTTCCTTTTTGATATCTGCTGCGAAACATGTCTCAAGAAGGGCTATACATTGGTATCATTTCTACGACAACTAGCATAATTATCTGCATGGAAATTTCATTATAAGATACATCCGACATATAAGGAAAGTGTTATGTTGTCACGAAATTATGTAGATATGCCTCAAACCAAGAATCATATCCATACAAATAAAATATCTTTACAAATATATATATGAGATCTTAAAGATATATATGAAGTTTGAAGATATATTTTGATTGCTCTTTTTCTTGGGAAGCAATAACAATATCTAGGGTTCAACAAGAGAGTCTACATATTGATGTGCACACGTCTTTGAAGGCGTGAAATGAGTTTAGATTGTTAACCGACAAATACGAGAGTGTGTATGGAAGATTACTTCAATGTTTTCAATATGTGTGTTAGTATTGGGGAGAACAAAATCTTGTAATTGGGTGAACTATAAACTCAAGGGTAAATCTATGAGATTTTAGGGTACTAGGTTTGACTACTCTATGGAGAGAATAATTTTAATTCACTGTAGGATGTCGTTGGAGAGTGAAGATGTATCATAGGATGAGTGATCCGTAATGAGTATGATCATTTGTAATCTGAGTACTATATTAGTGGATTGGCTCTTTGGGAGTGCCCCAGACATAGGTGTGTGTGATCATCGAATTAGGTTATCAATTCTCGTGAGTTTTGTTTTGCGTATTTTCTTAACACACGTCAAAAACTGTTTGACTTGAAAAGTATAACATACTAGGAATAGACACTATCAATTGACATCAGAGAAGGTCAAAAGTTACTAGTGTTTGATCTTGGAGTGCATCTATTCTTCTTAAGTGTATCGTTAACATTTGACAGATGGTATTTGATATGGCACGAGCTCCAATTCATGAACATTGGTGAAAATCCAATGCCCTGATATCCATAGGGATCCTCCGCAAGGTTCGTCCATGGAGAGTGAGTCACGGTCTAAGATCATGCCAAAAGGCATAGTCAATGGAAAACATGCAACTATTCATGTACTACCCCTTGTTGGACAAGAGGGACGGAACACGTTAGGTTAGCTGAAAGATGGTTATCAATTCAAGAATGCAAGGTGCCCCTGCGCTTTTTCGAAAAAACGCAGTGAATATAGAGGTCTTTGCTATCATCTATACGTGTGAAACTGTAAAAGATGTTTGGTCTATTCTTGGAAATACATATGAAGACAGCTCTAGAGTTGAGAATCAAATGCTAGAACTCATCACTCTGTTTGAGCTACTAGCCTGCTAAAGATGGAAGAAGACAAAACTATGAGCGAGTTCCACTCCAAGTTGTTGACTTTAACGAATGAATATTTTGTCTGCAGAGAAAAGATCTCAGAGCACAAGTTGGTGAAGAAGATTCTTCTCTCTACGTGAGAGGTTTGATAATAAAATCACTCCTATTGATGAGGCCCATGACTTGGATGAAGAACATGACTGCGAATGAGCGAGCTCATAGGATCACTTCGCATATATTAGATGGGCACGAGGAATCGCAAAACTAAAGAAAAGAAAACAATAGCCCTCAAGGTCAAATATGAGAAACGAGATGTTGAATTTGTGTGGGACGAAACTAAAAATGAGTAAATGAGAACAAGACATTGGAGGCGACTTATCTATCCCAAATAAAGCAAACAATGGAGAACAAGACATTGGAGGCAACTTATCTGAAGGATTACATGAGTTGCATGATAAGTGAACTGAATTGGTAGAAATTAACAAGGGATTGACAGACAAGATAAAGCTCCTCGATAAGAAAAAAGAGGATATAATAAATTTAGTGCATACTCTATGAATTGATTTGGGTAGATGTGAGGAACAAAGTGTGATATAGAGGAAGGAATTTGAGCAACAACATTAAATGATAAAGATGATGCAAGGGACTGCTCAACTTGATGAGATTCTTAATCAAGGCAAAACGCAAAAGCATTGTGGCAAATCTGGAGTTGGCTTCCACGAGAAAAGATGGACGCTAAAGGCGATTAATAATCTACTCAACTTCATTAAAGGGAAACACATACAGATTAAGGAGGTTGATAAGCATGAAAGCTCCAATCGAAAGAGATGAACCAATCAGGATACAGAATAACTTTTTCTTTGGTATCCGCTCTGAAACATGTCTCGAGGTTCTACATTGGTAACATTTCTACAACAGCTCGATAACATCTAGCATAATTGTCTACATGGAACTCTCCCTTATAAGATGTGTCCGAGATATAAGAAAAATGTTATTCTATTACGAAATTATGTAGATATGCCTCCAACCAAGAATCTTATCCATTCATGTAAAATATCTTTAAAGATATACATGAGATCTTATCATCTTAAAGATATACATGGAGCTTGAAGATATAATTGGATCGCTATCTTTCTTGGGAGGCAAGAACAATATCTATGGTTCGATAAGAGACCCTATATATTGATGTGTAGACGTCCTTGAAGGCGTGACATGAGTTTAGATTGTTAACCAACATATACGAGAGTGTGTGCGGAAGATCACTTCAATGTTTTAGTGTGTGCGTTAGTGTTGGGGCAGGCGAAATCTTGTAATTGAGTGAACTATAAATTCAAGGATAAATCTAAGGACTTGAGGTTACTATGTTAGTATGTTTGGCTATTTTAGGGAAAGAATAGTTTCGATTCACTATAAGAGGGTGTTGGAGAGTAAAGGATGTGTGATCCACTGATCCTTAGTGAGTAAGATCCTTTCTAAGTCAAACACTATATTAGTGGACTGACTCTTTGGACGTGGCTCCCGAGACGTAGGTGTATGTGATCACCGAATTTTGTTATCAATTCTCGTGTGTTTTGCTTTGTGTATTTTCTTCACACACGTGTCACGAACTTTTCTACTTAAAAAGTATAACATAGTAGGGAAATACACTATCAGATTCTTCTGTAAGACCACGCCCTTTATTATCTGGAAACCATTTCAGATGCATTCTAGTATTTGTTAAAAATTGGTGATACTACAGTAACAAACTGAAAAGTGTATATGTTCTACAGTAACTAATGAGCCTTGAGTTTGTTTTTTTCTATGTTACAATCAAGACATGAATAGTTACCAAAAGAAAGACTCTGCTAGACTATAAGCATTGGGAAGGGATTAAGAGGTTGTAGTAACATTTTCCACTCAAGAAAAAAAAAGCTTTAAAGAATTGTAACGATACAAATCCCCTCAAGTGCTCTTATTGGTTCGAGCAAAGGAATTGAGCAAGCAAAACAATGTACTTCATATGGTTTCCTAACAGTAGTTGCTCACATTAATGAGCTTCTTCCCCAGATGGCCAGTCATTGATCTAAATCTGGAAAATATATAGTGAATTTATGGTCCAAGAACTAGATTGACATTCGACCGAGAATTCACTCTCCTATCCGTAAACTCAAATAAGAGAAGTAATTGGAATATCTTAACCTAGATAGAGAGAAAGAGGAACAATTAAGCTATCAAACAAACCACCGAGAAACATAAAAGAAATGGAATTGTGAAGTTACCTGGGATTTTAAGGAATTTAATTGGGGATGAGAGCGTAAACCTCAAAATTCAAAACAGTATGTTATTATCATATATGTAAAGCGAAACCTTCGTTAATAATTAAGTGCAAAACAGAGACGCGCGGTCCTGCTCACTCTTCCTTTTACTAATAATCTACTTATTACAGCTTGCTGTTCTTATTTTTTATGTAGTTAAAATGGAATATATTTGCTTCAAAAAAACTACAACTAAATGTTGTAATTCTTTTTCAGTTCTTCTGAATCGTGCAAATATACAGAGAAAAAATAAAAGAGAAAATAAGAGAGAGGAAAAAACTGTAGAAGAGGGCACACAAAATAACTCCAAAGGTATCCAAACTTTTCTCACGCATAAATAAATATATAAATATTCTAATAGTAATGTGCCGCACTAATTTTTCTCAATAAAGAATTTTGTTATTATTGTTTTTTTATTTTAAAATAATATGAACTGAAATTAAATTCTTTAACATTTATTTTATTTATTACTACTTGATATTATAAATATATAAACTATATGTAATTATTACTCCCGATCCTAAATTATCATCCATAATTAAGATAATAAAAAAATATAAATTTATTTAAAATTAATTTTGAAGCAATCACAAGTATATATATTTGAATTTTTAATCAAAGTACTTATTTATATTCATGTGTGTGTATATATATTATATATATATAAATAAATAAATTTATATAATTTGAATTTATAATGCATATTTATTATGAATTTGAGACATAAATGAGTAGTTTGTGAATGGTAAATGAGAACAATAATCATTTTTCAAATTTTCATTACTTATATTTTCACTTCATATTAATTAATATCATCAGTGTCGTACTACCACAAGTTTAAGTAATTATGTAATAGGACAAAATTTGTCTAACTAGACAAAACTTAATTCTAACTTAATTATATTCAATGATATATTGATCATACTTTGTTAATAAATTTTTTTATATGTCCCCAGTCCCACTACATGCATTGTATCCCACTATCATTTTGTATGTTCAATTATGCTTTATTTGTTCTTTAATGCAAGTAATTTATTTCCGTATAATTTAGATGAAATAGGAATTGTAGTGTAATTTATAAAACATGATGATCAATAAAATATATAGATTATAAAAGTTAAGGAATTTAACCAAAACTTATATAGGATTTATAGACTTTGCAAGGGAAAATATATCAAAGATATTAAAGGTAGATTTTACACTATTCTCTAATATGGTTTTTTGCTACTCATGATGGTAAGTCTCTAGAAAAAGGTAAACATTATATTGTTCAATATTAACATAAACTAAAATCATATATTTAATTCTTTTAAAATATTTAAGTAAAATATTATTTAAGTAAATTTTGCTCAAATATTACCATTCTATTCTACCATGTCTTTAAATAAGAAACATTATAATACTAATTACATCTAAAATACATGAAGAGCAAATCATAATTTTTATTCTCCAATTTTACCCCCCTCTCTCCAGCTTCTTGAAATTCGACCAAAGTCAACCTCCAAAATTGGTGATTTATGGAGCAACTATTTTCGCAGGTAATTTAATATATGTATAGTCTTAGTCTGAATTAATGTTACTTTATAATTTAATATATGTTTACAATATTCATCTCCCTTTTCATATAAAACTTTATGATTTCTATGATCAATCATTTAATATACCTGGGTTATAATTGTTTATAACTTTATAATTTAAATATGTATAAATCATCTCCCTTTACTTTGATATATTCTACAAAGATTTGATCACTGACGTAACTTTATCAAAATTGTTTAACAGTTCGATGCAATGGATCGATAAAAATTTTGTGGGAGTACCAAAACATGAATTGCATAGAAAAGATTTTAAAACACTAACAAATCAAATTAGAGAGCATGAGTATATTTCGAGACTCAAGCGTACGTAACTCAATCATCCAACTTTATATCTTTCAGGCCACACACAAATATATATAATCTTAGTTTGAATTTACTATATGCAAAAATATCTAACTGTTTTTGATACTTTTCAAGAAAATCGCAATACGTCGAGGCTTGGGGAAGAATTGAATATGCTACTGAACCAACAAAGAAGGAATATATATTTAAGGCAATGTATTGTTATGCAGCTTGACTTAGGTACAACAATTATCTTCCTTAATATTCGACAAAAAAAAATCTACATTTCACATTTGTCAATATTAACTAATATTATTGTCATTATTATTATTGTCCATGTAGTCAATATGAAAAAAAGTAATGCATCTACTGCTCGAGCTAACAGACAAGTGATAGTTAGTAAAATAGAAGTAATAGTTACACATATGTGGATATTTAGTAAAATAGAAGTAATAGTTATTATCCATTCGATCAGGGTATTTTGATGTTGGTGATCCAGACTACGAGTGTGAGGATTGTAAGGCACATATGTGGATTAGAGAAAGTGCCAATCAATCCACTTCAACTCCAAAGTTCTCATTATGTTGTTTGAAGGGTAGGGTGAAATTGCCACTGTTGGAACAACCACCTCAGTTGTTGAGCGATCTTTTGGAGAATAGACACGAAAAGAGCAAGATATTTATCGAGAACATTCGTGCATACAATATGATGTTCTCATTTACTTCTATGGGTGGAAAATTAGAAAATTCCATTAACAACGGGTCGGTCTTTTTACTTTTCATTTGGGAGGGCAAAATCACCATCGCATCGGTAGTTTATTGCCTCCAGAAGGTTCAACGCCTAAATTCTCGCAGCTCTATATCTTCGAACCAGATGAGGAAGTAGAACATCGGAAGAATGCTATTAGGTTAGTCTTCGACAATATTTCTTATTGTAAGTTGATTTAAATTGTTAAGATTGGATTTCTAATAATGTAAGGCGATAATTAGTTAAAATATTTCTAATATTTTACAGTAAAGGGAAGCCCAGTGATTTCGATGATTTGGTTGTGAA
Source organism: Leonotis leonurus (assembly GCA_026898415.1). NCBI lineage: Eukaryota > Viridiplantae > Streptophyta > Magnoliopsida > Lamiales > Lamiaceae > Leonotis > Leonotis leonurus. Next base: position 126,416 of record JAPKLX010000272.1, on the reverse strand, counting down.
AGAGTTGAGTCAAATGATCCATAAAACCAATCCTTATGCACAGAGCTACCAAATGGCTGCCAAACATATTTCAGAATATGAGTCTGTTGATATAAAGCTTCAGCTAATAGGAAAGAGATCTCAGGATGGTCGTACGTACAATATGCCAACGACACTAGAAGTGGCTGCTCTTATTGTTGGAGATTTTGAGACGATGCCCGATAAGAGAGATGTAATTGTCCATAAGATGACAGGAGAACTTCAGCGTATACATGAGTTGCACCCTTCTTACCTCCCCTTACAATACCCACTTATATTCATTTATGGGAAGGATGGGTACTATCTAGATATTCCACACTCCGAGTTTGACACCAGCAAGAGGAATAAGCTCACAATCAGGGAGTTCTTAGCATTTAGGATGCAAGACAGGGATGAAGAGGGCCAACAACTACTGATTTCCCGTCGGTTTCTTCAACAATTTGTTGTCGATGGTTACACAATGATGGAATCACAAAGGCTGCAGTGGATCCGTTACAATCAACCTTCCCTAAGGTGTGAAAAATACAGTAACTTGAAGGAATCGAGAGACAAAGGGAGTAATGATGGTTCATCTGTTGGTAAACCGTACATACTGCCATCTTCATTCACAGGAGGAAAACGATATATGATTCAAAACTATCAAGATGTGATGGCTATTTGCAAGTGGACTGGATATCCGTCTTTGTTTATCACCTTCACATGCAATCTGAAATGGCCGGAGATAAGAAGGTTTGTTGAGAAAAATGGACTAAGGCCAGAAGATAGACAAGATATATCAGTTCAAGTGTTCAAAATGAAGCTTCAAGAACTTATAAATGATCTCAAGAGCAAGAAAGTGTTTGGCGAACACACTGCACGTAAGCTATTCCTATAAATTTATTTAAATAGCCATTTTTTTAATCTTAACTTAATATAGGTGTAAATATTTTTTATATAGTTGTTTCCACCATTGAGTTTCAGAAGCGAGGGCTCCCTCATGCTCATATCATTCTTCTTTTAAGACGTGAAGTGCAACGCCACCTGATTGAGAATATAGATGATTTTATAATTGCAAAACTCCCACATAAGAAGGATAACCCAGAATTATATGAGGCGGTCTCCGAATGCATGGTGCATGGTCCTTGCGGAGCAGAACGACTAAATTCACCTTGCATGGTGAATTATAGGTGTTCAAAGGGATTTCCAAAAAAATACACAGATCGTACAAGAGTTGACGATAATGGATACCCTATATACAAGCGGAGAAGAATGGAGTATCTCTTGATAATAGATTTGTGGTACCATACAATCCATTTCTCATGATGAAGTATCGAGCGCACTTCAATGTTGAGTATTGCAATCAAGGACGGTCCGTTAAGTATCTATTCAAGTACATCAATAAGGGCAGCGATAGGATGGACGCCAAAATAACAGACACAAACAATGATGAAATCAGTGAGTACATCGATTGTAGATATATTTCGGCATGTGAAGCTATATGGAGAATATTCGAGTTCTCAATTCACTATCGGACTCCCACCGTTCAACGATTGTCTTTTCATTTGGAAGGAGAGCAAACTTGTGTGTTTAGGGATGGTGATTACATTGATAATGTGTAGCAAAAGAAGACCATCGCAGAAACATAATTTCTAGAATGGATGGAATTGAATAAAACTGACGTGGATGCGCGCAAATTTTTGTACAGTGAGATTCCTGAGCATTATTCTTGGAATCTTGAAAGTAGAAAATGGATAAAAAGAGACAAAAATTTTGCAATAGGACGCATCTTCCATGTTCGCCCGTCAGCTGGAAAAATATTCCATCTCAAGATGTTGTTGAATCATGTTAGGGGAGCGACGTGTCACGAGGATTTTCGTAGGGTGAATGGAGTACTTAAAGAGAGTTACAAGGAAGCATGCTACGCAATGGGTTTGCTAGATGATGATAAAGAGTACATTGAAGGGATTATCGAGGCAAGTTCTTGGGGATCCGGGGATTACCTAAGACGTCATTTCACGACTTTACTCCTATCGAATAGTATGTAAATGCCAGAGGAGGTTTGGCAACAAACATGGAGATATTTGTGTGACGATATCCTATACAAGAGGTGGAAAATTCTCAAGAGACCGGGTAATTTTAAGTTTTATATTTATTCAAATTTTATTAATTAACAAGACTAATTGTTATTATTATTTTTTTTATTAGATTTGCTACTTACGGATGAACAATTGCAAAATCTTGCTTTGGTAGAAGTTGAAAAGTTGCTTGTGGCGAATTCCACGAGTCTAATCAACTTTTCTGGCATGCCGATACCGGACTCATCAGTTGTATCTTGTGCATCCAATTTGCTCATATTGAAGGAGACATCTTACAATATAGAAGAAATGAAGGCAGAGCATGCGAAGTTATATCCAGAATTAACATATGAGAAAATGATGGTCTATGAACGAATAATCGCTGCAGTTGATAGTGGTGAGAGTGGGTTTTTCTTTTTATATGGATATGGTGGCACAGGAAAAACATTTGTTTGGAAGACCTTATGCTCGGCCATACGTGGTAGAGGCCAAATCGTACTTCCTGTAGCCTCGAGTGGCATCACTTCACTGGGTAGAACAGCACACTCGAGATTCGGTATACCGTTGGATTGCGATGAGAGTTCCACATGCAGTAAGATCAAATCAGCAAGCGAACTCACCGAACTCCTTAAGGTGACAAAGTTGATTATATGGGATGAGGCACCAATGGCCCACATATATTGCTTTGAAGCACTTGACAGGAGCCTAAGGGATGTTATGAGATCGCCCAAAGGAAGTTGTTCTGAAAAACCATTTGGCGGTTTAGTTGTTGTTTTAGGTGGCGACTTCAAACAAATCTTACAAGTCGTCCCTAATGGCACCCGACATGACATTGTGCATGCCTCAATAAGCTCATCTCATCTTTGGAATTCATGTGAAGTTCTTAGGTTAACTAAGAACATGAGATTGCAGGTAAATGTGCTACAACATAATTTAAGAGATTTTAAATTATAACTGTTTTATTGTCCATTAAATGATATTCTAATTATTGTTTTTTATGACAGCGTGGGCCATCTCAATCTGGGGCTGAAGAAACTAGGGAGTTTGTTGAATGGATACTAAAGGTTGGTGATGGAACTGTTGGGGACATCATTGCTGATGGAGAGTATAATGTCAGCTTATCCGACGATATTCTGATACAAAATGCAGGTGACCCTATTGCATCGATAGTGAATGATACTTATAAGGGCATATTACATGCATCGCGTAATCTAGAAATGTTTAAGAATAGAGCTATTCTGGCTCCCACCAATGACATGGTCGATGATATCAATAATTACGTGATGTTGCAAATATCTGCCGATGAACGGGTATACCTTAGTTCTGATAGCATTTGCAAAGAAGATGGAGAAGTTGATGTAGATAATGACGTCTACTCAGTTGAATATCTCAACACAATAAAATGTTCCGGATTGTCAAATCATGTGATTAAATTGAAAGAAGGGTGGTGCATCATCATGCTGTTGAGAAATATAGATCCGTCCAGTGAGCTATGCAATGGAACGAGAATGATTGTCACTAAACTTGGGGACCCTATGATTGAAGCCAAACACATATCGGGGAAGAAGTCAGGGGAAAAATTTCTTATTGCCAGAATGATCTTGAGTCCATCGGATTTCACCAAATTTCCGATTAGATTTCAGAGGAGACAGTTCCCTTTGACTGTATGCTTTGCAATGACCATCAACAAGAGTTAGGGACAATCTCTCTCTAACGTTGGACTATATCTGCCGAAGCCTATCTTCAGCCATGGTCAATTGTATGTGGAAATCTCAAGGGTCACTAGCAAACGAGGCCTGAAAGTTTTAATAGGTGACACGGAGAATAGGTCGGATAATACGACAATTAACGTGGTGTACGATGAAATTTTTCAAAAATTGCGAGGTTAGACACTACACTTGACATGATTCTTTTGGTTTCATTTACCATATTTTGTTTCCATGATAATTTTTAGTTACATAATTTTTCTTTCATCAAGGTGAGGATGATAAAGGTTTGATGGAGTATACATAGCAATCGTATATGTTTTATTATGAGGTCATGCTTGAACTTTCCTTACATTTTTTTATTGTTTGGACATCTTTTTTACAACTTTCATCTGTGTATATGTTTTAGACTTATACATAGCTTATTTCAAACATATCTTTATTATTGTTACATTTTGATTAGTTAATTCAATTCTATTATATAACAATAAATACGCTATATAATTCTCGTCGATTTTCGACGGGCTACACACTAGTAAATAAATATATAAATATTCTAATAGTAATATTAATCAAATAATTTTATTTTATAACACCAAATAAATTATTAATAATAATAAAATAGGTGGAGCCGTACTAATTTTTCTCAATATAGAATTTTGTTATTATTTTTTATTTATTTTTATTTTAAGAAAAACATAAATTTTTGTTTAATATTCTCAACATCCACAAAACAGTTACGTTTTGTCAATTCTGTCTGTCTATAAAAATGATTTATATATAAAAAAATTTATTTATAAAAAATGACTTGTTATAATTACAACACATAATTAAATTTAAAATAATATTAACTGACATCTAAATTCACTAAATACACAAGTTAATTTATGATAATATTTGAAGTGGCATCTAATCACTATATATTTTTATTAAAATTAAAATATATTATTAAAATTTATGTTAGTTGAAAATGTAAAATATTTTTGTATATTTATTAAGTTTACATTTACTGGCTCATTATTTCGTCTTCCATTAGATCAAATTCTTGGGTTTCTGTTCATGTTTGGCCCAAAATTGGATGAATTGGAAGTAACCAAATTTAAAAGAAAGAGAAAACGAACTGATTACACCTATGTAATCCTATTAGTCGAATCAAAAACTAGTTTTTATAAATCTATTATATACAAATACCCAATGTCTAATATCAAATTAATTTGGATGGCAATTTTGACTTCGAGTTTAAATTTAATGGCATATATTAATATAGTACGAACACAATTTAGTTCAGTTAGTGTAAATGCACGTTTATAATTTTCATATTGACATTTTCATTGTCCGAGATTGTCACTAGAGCTGTCAAAATTTACCGAAAAAATAGTATGTTGTGCTTACCGTATCGAAAAATACCGTAAAATACCAAATATACGATATACCGAAATTTTTGATAATGTATCATACCGTACCAAATTTTTAGGTAAGGTAAAGATATAATTTTCCAAATACCGAGATATACTGTCATATACCGTACCGCGAAATATACGAAAAAAATTAGTATATACTGTTATTTTGGTATATATCTATATATATATACATATATTTATAATATTACATGTACATATATTTTCGATTTGAATTATAAGAAAATTGTTTATTCATAAATTATAAATTATAATTAATAAATATAAATGACAAACTACAAAAACATGTGAGTTTATTGATAATTAAAAAGATTGAACAATAACTTATATACTACTTATTATCTTAAATAATAATGATAAACTAATATATATATTTTGTTACATAACTAAATAATTATGATATAATTACACGATCTATTAATTAGTTACTAAATATAATATAAGTTGTAATATATAATTAATGAAAATATAATATTATTTTTATAATATATCATACATAAATGATCAAATTAATTATAATTATATGCATAAATCTAGTTAATTAGTTATATGATAATACAATAATATAGTTAGTTAATATCTTGTAATTAATTATATGATATTAGTGGTTTATCTCATAAATTATGTTACTAAGAAATAATACTTTATGTTTTTTATATGTTAGACCTTATTTAAGGTGATTTTCATTATAAATAAATTCTGGTATATAGCAAAAAAAGGTATATCGAAGTAAAGTAAGGTATACCGAAAGTAAATAAGTTTTGGTATACCGTGTAAGAAATGTATGCCGAAATAAGGTAAGGTATATCGAAGTAAGGTAAGGTATTAGTATGTAAAAATGTCATACCGAAAGTAAGGTATACCGAACTAAGGTATACCGAAAAGTATGGTAAGGTAACAGTATGAAATTTTTCATAGTAAATGTAAGGTATAAGGTATACTGTACCGTGAGACCCCTAGTTGTCACAACTTAACGTGCTCATAATTGATATGACAATAACAAATCAGCATACGACTCACTATAATTTTCGTTTTTCATTATTTTTATTTTTTCGTTATTTTGTACTCCCTCCATCCTGTTAAATGCGGCCACAATGGATTCGGCACGAAAATTAAGAAAGTAAAGTGTTGTGTTTTAAAAAAGTAGGAGTGATATATATTAAAGGTAAATTTTTTCTTTTTTAATAAAGTAGCCAGTTTTAGTGAGATGACTTAGAGGGTGTTTGACTAAGCTTATTTTAAAGAGCTTATAAGTTTTTGGAGCTTATAAGCTGTCAAGATGTTTAGATAAACGAGTTTATAAGCTCTTTTAAAGTGATATAAAAGGTTATTTATGTAATTTTGTTGCCGTTTATAAGTTCATGGAGAAATAAGTTGAGGTAGATCTACTTATTTTTTGAACAGCTTATAAGTTCCAAGAGCTTATTTTTACAACTTATAAGTTCTCAAAGAGCTTAATTTGCCAAACACTTTGAAATAGCTTATAAGCTCCTAAACAGCTTATAAGCTATTTTAATGAGCTTATAAGCTCAGTCAAACACCCCCTAAATAAGGAAACGTGATCACTTTTAGCGGGACAATGGTAGAATTATGTAATACTCCCTCCGTCCATCAAGAATCTTCTCAATTTGACATTTTAGTTTGTCCACCAAGTTTCTTCTCACTTTTCTTTCTATTTTTAGCAACCTCTTCTCCACTCACTATACTTTAATGTGAGTCTCATTATCCACTCACAATACATTACACATCATCTAACTTTTTGTGGGTCCCACTCTCCACTCACTACACTTTACCCTCACTTTACCCTTTACCAACCAAAGTCAACACATTTTATTATAACCCGTGTCGGGTCAAAATGGGAAGAATATTGGTGGACGGAGAGTATTAAATTATACCCTAATTAATAAACTTTAGTTGAAAAGTGAAAATTAATAAAAAAAAATATATATAAAAAATTTAATATTTATCTAGTGACATGTCACATTGTTCGCGGACATATTAACCTCGTCCGCTGCGAACGAGTGAGCATTTTCGATTCATAAACTAGTTTCTGTATAATTATTAATATATTAATTTTTTAACTTATGTTAATACCCATAACGAATTTCTAAAATATTAAAAATATGTATTTTTTAATTTCAGATAACTTCATAATTATATATATATATATATATATGGTATAGATCATATAGAAAGTGATATTAAGGTATAAAATAGGAAGCAATCATAGCCTTTAATTTTACATGATTGGCGGTTAGGATTTAAACATTAAATCTGAATTTTTAATATAATAAAATATACCATAAATATGATCTTAAGGATAATATAGTAATTTGACGATGATAGAGAAAATTATATAGTATTAACCGACCGTTATTTATGGGGAGAGAGAAAATTATGTTAATAATTTATGGCTATAATTACCTATTTTTATGGTATAAAATTTATTGTTGATATAATTATAGTAAATATCGGTTACCATAAATTAAGGGATATTATAATCATTATAATTTGCTACATATATTTCATTTTATGCGTTTTCGTATATTTGCATTGATAATTTGATATTTTTGCATTCAATTAGTTAAGTGTTTGCACTGTTAAAATAAATAATATATGATATTGTTATGCATATTTTATGTAATTGCATTATCGAAATTGGTAGGTTGCATCGTAATCCTGCTTAGTATGCATTCACTATATAACATTATTTTTTTGATTTGTTTGAATTACCGACTAGTGTATACATACATATGTTTTCGTCGTCATTTGTTACTCAGTTGTTTGCTAATCTTATTTTTAATATGAAACGAAGTTTTATTTTTGTTTATTTTGCATATTCAACTTTACGGTTTTGTTCAGTATGTGATGTTGATGTGAATTTTTTTTTAAACCTCATTATGTTTTGTTATATTGTACTTTATCTGATAATGCAATAATATGTACTAATTTATAAATTAACTCATGCGTACTAGCATATGTTAAAATGCATCAGTTTATTGGTCATTATGCATTGTTTAAACAATTAATTTAATGCATATATAATGTATGTAATTGAATTATTTTATATATAGAAATGCATTGTCATAAACTTGTAGTTGCATTATTAATAGGATAAATTAGAGATTATACATTTTTTTGTGTATTTGAATGTTTTTTTTATAACAAAACATTGTCTTGACCATGAATAATATACATTATTCAATTGATCGGTTAATAAGTCATAACAAAACGTTGTCTTGACCATGAATAATATATATTAATGTAGGATGATGTATTCATGTGTTATTGGCATATTAATTCACGTGTATTATTAATATGCACTACATATATAATCCAAATGCATTAACATACTTCTAATAATGCACTACTGAAAATCTTCTTCTTCGTCGACGGTCGCCGGTAGCCTGCCTGACCTTCTCACCATTGTTGGTAAACGTGAATTAGAAGATTTTTGGAAAGAGAGAATAAGATTTTATGGTAGTTGAGTGTTAATGGTAACTTACCATTACGGTTACCGAAATTAAAGTTGAAGTGAGATTTTTTAAATAATTGCTATAAACCGCCACATCATGTATTGTTACCTAATTACCCCTGTGCATTGTTTCACAGCGATGCAGGTTCTGTGTTTCCCTAAATAATTACATTTTGTCTAATTAATCATGGCCGTCGGATTGGGTTGATTTAATGACTCGGATGATTTCCTATTTTACACCAATTTAACACTTTATACCCGAACCCTTCCCTATATATATATATATATATAAATCAAAATAAATCAACAAGTAAGATTCGATTCGTGTATTAATACATTTGCAAAATGATAAAATATCCTACTTAATTACAAATAACCTTTTAATTAAATATATGTGTATATAATTACCAAATTATAGAAAAATATTTAGATATCCTACATTTCAAACTATGAACTAGTAAATTTATTTTTAACTTATTTTTTGATACATTTATCAAATGAATGTCAAATAATAAAATTAATTCAAATTCCATAATTAATAAATAGCACTTAAGTACAATATAATAATGCACTACCATTTAATTTGAGATAACCTCTTAATTAAATATATACAATTACTAGTATTATTAAGAAAATATTTGCATATCCCAAGTTTGAACTAATTTCATATAATTATGAATAAAATAATGTTTCTTAACTTATTTTTTAATACATTTCTCAAATTGATTTCTAAAATAATAAAATTAATTAAATTTAATTAATAAATAATAAATAATAAATAAATATAATGGTTGAGAACCCATAAGGTTAAGTTTTGATAATGCTCTTTCGAAACAACATTTAAAATAATTTTCATATTATTCCAACAACGTGATGCATTATTCTGTTGAAGCACATGTTGATGAACTAGTAGTTCATATCAATCAACATATAAGGGACAAGGTCGGTTTTATTGACTTAGTCTTATAAGATTGACCTTATTCATTCTATCGATCTTTTATACTCATGTCTTAGTTTTATTTTACGGATCAATCAACCTGTAAAGGATAAGGTCCATTTAAACAACCTGATCCTATTGCGATTGACCTAATTCTTCGTTTAGATGACCTGACTTTGTTCTATACTTATGTGCTTTATTGAATTGTAATAGTTAAAAGATCGATCATCATGTAAAGAATATAGATTGACGTAATGATTTGATCTATAAGATCACATTAGTCTAGTTTTTGTTTTTAATAGGAGGGTGACCCAAGGTCGATCTTATGGACCTGATCTATGAAGTAAGCTCAAAATTTGTCCAAATCAACTCAAGGAAGATAACTTAAGATTATCGATCGACCTTATTCAAATCAGATCGGTTTGGTAGTATCAAGGTCATCTCTATCGACCTGATCAGATCTACTCACGTTACAAGCGGTTTTATTTGAATATTATTAGTCTCTTCTCATAAAGGAGAAATTAATCTTATTATTCCAAACAAGCTTGTCTTTTAAGTGAGCTTAACACTTGTGTAGAAAATTTCAACAAAACATGCAAAGTTGATCATTGGTTTATCTAGTGAAAATCGAAAACCTCTAGCACAATTAAAAGAGTACATCTAGCGAAAATCGAAAACCTCGTCAAAGCTAAGGAAATGTGGGACACTACATACAATCAGCCTTGGATTGAAGGAAATTTTAAACGACAATCAAAAATCACGGTTACTTAATTAGTCTTTTTAAAAATACCGTTGTATGGAGGGCTTATGACGTAGAAGTTCAAGAGGGTGTTTAAGTTTATTTTAAAGAGCTTATAAGCTCTTGCAAGACAATATAAGATGTCATACCTTAAGAGCTTATAAGTTGTTAAGGTGTTTGGATAAATGAGCTTATAAGCTTTTAAAAAAAATAATAATAATAAAGTGTTTGACATTTTAAACTCTTCATATGTGATTTTGTTGGGAGTAAATATGATAATAACATATTATTATAGAGTTATTTATATAATTTTGTTGCAGCTTATAAGTTCACGGAGAAATAAGTTGGGGTGGAGCTATTTATTTTTTGAACGGCTTATAAGCTGCAAGAGCTTATTTTTCCAACTTATATACTCTAAGGAGCTTAATTTGTCAAATGTTTTTAGGAAGCTTATAAGCTCAAGCAAACAGCCCTTAGTTTCTTTCTTTTTTACAAGGATACTAAAAAGAATTATAAATAGTACAAAGTAAAGGAATAATAGGAGTTTGAAGTGTTAAACAATCGATTGCTACTCATCAAATCTAATAATTACAATGTCGTAAAGGAAGATAGGACGAAATCAGGAATCAAGAGCGATTGCGCTTGGTTTATTTATTTATGATCACAATCATGCAAGTTTTTAACTTTGACTTTGATCGTGTGGATGGATGGCTTCTTCCAACAACATAAATTCAAACAGCATTGTTCGAAATATTATGTGTCGTGAAAGTGGACTCTGTCAAGGCGTGAAAGTGGAGAAGCACGAGCCATACGAGTCAAGTGGAAACGGTTGCTGGAGTTAAAGGCATGCAGAAGCTGTTTGAAGTAATCAACAGTCGGTTCCTACAAATAAGTGAAGTGACTAAAAACATTGGAGAAGAAAAATGAAGATTTGGCTATAAATAACTTGACATATCTTCATGCAGATCAAGTCGAATTAGAGTAAATCATGCACTATATTCCATTCTTAATCTGTCCAAAATGTTAGAGTTTTATTGAGAATTAGATATCACTCTAAGGATCACTGTCAGATATACTCTCAATTATTTTTGTAATTCACATATCGAATATATATATATAAGTATATATTTTCTCATGGACACTTAGAAATTTTACTTCCATTGTATTCTTACATATTTGTTTTTGTGTTGCTCTCGAATTAAAGTTTTCTGACTTTTGATCACAACTTTGTAAGAAATTTTATTATTCCTCTAGCAAAAATTCTTTATAAAAATAGGTAATGATAATGAAGTGTATTAATTTGTTAATTAAAGGAAGTTCCATTGACGATCGGATTAATATCCCTATCCAGCCAATGTCAACTTGCATTACAATCCAACTAATAGATATTATACACTATAATCATAAAATAATAGTATAGGAATGCAAGTTGCAGAGTATGCAATTAAATGAGATTCCTTAGTTAAAACCTGATGTTGCAGCAGCAGCGCCGCTCTTGTGACTTGCACAAAACCCTATCTCTCGCAATGTTAGAGTTAGAGGAAACGCTCAACAACCACCAAAGCCATGCTAAGACTGAACAAGACCTACAACAATCGCCATCGCCATCGCCACTGGAAGCCTACTTTCTCCAGTCCATCAACTCCACCATAGCGATCCGGCAGCTACCGTCTCAAGGCCTCTCCTTCCAGCTGTGGCCCGCCGCCGCGGTCCTGGTGGCCCTCCTCGACGGACAAACCGAATCCACCGCCCTCTCATTCTTGCTCGCTTCCCGCCCCCGCCTCCGCGTGCTGGAGCTGGGGTCGGGCACCGGCCTGGTTGGGATCGCCGCGGCGGCGTTGCTCGGCGCTAGGGTCACGGTCACCGACCTTCCGCACGTGCTCTCGAACCTGCAGTTCAACGTCGACGCCAATGCTGGCATCCTGGAGGCTGGCGGCGGCGAGGTCCACGTGGCGGCGATGTCGTGGGGGAAGGCAGCGGAGATGGAGGCTGTTGGGAGGGAGTTCGATGTGATATTGGGGTCCGACGTGGTGTATCACGACCATCTCTACGAGCCGTTGCTCCAAACACTCAAGTTCTTGTTGTTGGGAATGGGAAGTGAGGGAGAAGAGAGGAAAGTGGTGTTTGTGATGGCACATTTGAAGAGGTGGAAGAAGGAATCGGCTTTCTTCAAGAAGGCCCACAAGTTTTTTCATGTTGAGGTTGTGCATAGAAATACACCCCCTACTGGCGATAGAGTGGGTGTCAATGTTTACAAATTTTACAGGAAATCTAATTCTTGAATCTTGCCTCACCACCAAATACTAAGACTGGGACTAATACTCATCTCATCTGTATTGCTATAAAAGGAATTTTGCAGCATACTCTGTTTTCTTGCCTACAAATGGTTATATCATTAATTGTAAAATTTCAACCCTAAGAATATCTGATTAATACTAAACTGCAATCAGAACTAATAGTGTTGTGCAACTGCTGCAACATAAGAATTTAGTACTCCAGTATGATGAGGGAAACAATGTTTTGATGCATGTTGAGGTGTGAGTTGTAAGGAACTTCATACCACCATCTCCAACCAACTAAGATAGCAATTCAATCAAATTTACTGTTTTTACTTTCATCAGAAGGGAAATGGAAGCATAATATTGCAATGAATAGTCTAATGAAAGACTACACCATGAGAAAGAATCTATGAGAAACTGACAATCAGCTAGGCATCAGTTAAACCTATTACATAAACAAGTTCATTATCATGCTGAAGTATATCTATAGTTCAACCAGTCTCAACAAACATATCAAAAGATTTATAGTTAGCTAACGCAACAAAGAGAATGAAAAGTTTGGGTACAAAGGAGGAGGAGATGATAAACTTTTACATGAAAGACTGCAGCTTCATGTAGCCTCTCTAAAGTAAAATCACGTTGAATATTACTAGCACAGTCTGACAAAGTAACTAATAATATGGCCCCAGCTTTCCTGAAAATGCTGCCTTGCCTCTTCAGAGACAGAATCATCTTAGTGACAATATATTGTATGCGAAGTCTATCACGCTTTATTCTTTAGAAGAAATCTCAAACTAATAACAATGAAGTCTCATCTTGAGGGAGCAGATCATTGAACTAGAAACAAGGAAATATTGTTCCGTGCGTATAAGAGTGTAACTACACTATTCAAATAAGAAACAAGAGTATTTATCATATCAATACATCAGTTCCTGCCATGCCTCAGTTTCATGAAGAGAAAAACAAAGCAGACCAGAGCAAAACTATTCAGGGAAAAAAAGTACACACTTTATTTATTCCCATTCGCACATCTCAACTTAAAACACAACATTTGTGCGAGTTCCATCGGCCAGTACCTTATTGGATTTTGGATATGTGAATCTGAAGTTGTTATTCTTCTCCAAGTAAAGACAGTGAAACTACCAAGCCTAGATAGTTATGAGGACATGGTATATACTTAGGGGTGGTTTGGTTTGTGTGATAACATTGATAGGATTGTTATGATTATAAGCTTTAAATCTCTACATTTTTATCTATAATTTTCTATCACCTTATGAATTCAATCCATTTTTATGTCTCTTAATCACTCAAGTGCTTGATTATATAATCACACCAAATTTAGCTTGATTATTTAATCAAGCATTTGAGTGATTAAGGAACATAAAAAATGACTGAATTCATAAGGAGAGAGAGGATTATGGATAAAAAAGTAGAGATTTAAAGGTTATAATCATATTAATCCTATCAATCCTATCACACAAACCAAACCACCCCTTAGAAGACTATTTGCAATCAGTATCTCATCATAATTCTCATCTATGTCATTACCTTGTCTCACATCGACTTGGTAAAGATTTATGACTCTATATATAACTTTGAGTACTCTTCTTTCGTATAAGACCTTTTAAAGGATACCTCAATTCTATATGGTATCACAACAGGTCATTACAATATTGGAATTACAATATATTGGATTGAGTATTTATCAGCTAGTGAGTCACATAGTATCAAGACTCAATCCTATATTTCTATCTCAAGATAAAACTTATCATAAGAGGTATGCCAAGACTAAAAGTATTAGTATTATGTATCCAAGATAGGTTTTTTGTATTGTATCTTGTAAACCAAACACAAAATAATTATTATCTAGGTTACACTCTCACAAACCGAACGCCCCTAAGCGAACATCCCATCCCCTAAAGGACCGCCTGTGCCTATCTAGTAAGACTGATTTTCAGACTTTAATTTAACATGACATACCAACAATTCATATTAGTGTCAAATGCAATAAAATGACTATTTTCCTTTTGTGATGTACAAGATTTGAAGGCTGGATCATACAGCTGTTGCAGATTATCATGGGTTAGAACAAATAAAATTAAAGAGGGTCTGCGTTGGAAAATATCATCATATAGATCATAGCATGCCTTCTAGCGAGAAGTGGAGTGATTCTTCTTAACTACACTACTTACACCGGATTACGAGATTTTCTTTAGTCTGTTAAATAAAATATAGATTTATTTGATGATAGTATAAATGCTCAATCTTTAAATAACAGAAATGTTCACCGATCTACAAAACCCATTAGAGATTAATTTTCAAGACAATATCGTTCTTGTGTTGGTCTAGTAGTACTGAGATTAATTTTTGGTCTTGTTGGTTTAGTGATATGTGTTGGTCTAGTGGTACTGAGATTAATTTTTGGTCTTGTTGGTCTAGTGGTATTGAGACAATATCATCCGTGTGTTGGTCGGTACTGAGATTAATTTTTAAAATTAATTTTCAAGACAATATTGTTGGTATGTTGGTCTAGTGGTGTTGGTCGGTACTGAGATTAATTTTCAAGATAATATCGTTGGTATGTTGGTTGAGATTAATTTTCAAGACAATCTGTGTGTTGGTCGGTACTGAGATTAATTTTTAAGACACAATATCATCTGTGATGCGTTTATATGATTTAATGTTAGTTTATATGATTTAATGTTAATGTAATTTAATTTAAATAAAATTATAATTGCAAAACACAAGTTTAATGGGTCGTTGGAATCTAAAATAAGGGCCTTTAATTAAATTAAGAAAGTGGGCCGAGCTGAGACCCTCTACTCTAGTCCAACCAGTACATAAATGGAGTTTGTAGGAAATGAAATTAATAAGCAATTTGCTTTTCAAGATGCACTCTTTTTTTTTTCAGGATCAAATTTATATTATTAGAGCAGTCAAAAGAACGAAGTTAGATTGAGTCTAAAATAATAATAATAAAAAAAACATTAATTCGGAAAGACTCAACCTCTCCATAGCTATGTTTTTAATATTCTTTATTTCTTCCTTTTATATCTTTTGATGGTGAAGGATTCACCCGTTTCAAAACTATGTTCGTAAAGCAAAGGTCGTTCTAGAATAATGTTGGAGCATGCATGCTATAATGCACTTATAAAAATTAAATATAAAGAAAAATGGATGAGAAATGGACAATAAGGTAGATTGGGCATTATCAATCATCGAGAAAAGAAAAAGAGAATAAGAAAAAAGGGGTTTAGTTTCCTTTGGGCAGAAGACTAGACCTCCTTCTAGGAGACAATTGGGGGTTTACAGTTTTATCTTTTTAGTCTTGTCTTATTTTCAACAATATTTGACTCAGACGGACTAAATCCACTTCCAATTAGCTTTAATATATAAGCAAGCTAAAAAGAATCTATACATGGGAGAAGATTTTGCAAATATATATACTATATATGTTTTTATTAAATTGTAAATTATAAAAATAAACCCAGATGTACATATAAGAAAACAATAATAATATGGAAAAAAAAAGAAAAAAATGGATAAAGAAAATTGATGGGAGGGGTACATGTATTATGGTTGGTTAGCTTGTTGTGATGATCGTCGCTTTCTTTTCCTTTACTCCATTCCCCCATATATAATATCCTCAAAGATATCAATTTTTTAACATTTACCTGCAAAAAGTAGATCCTCTTAAAAACGACGTTACTATGGCTCTCTCTCTTTCTATATGCATACATAGTGTTATTGAGAGAGAGAGAGAGAGAAAGTGGAGGGGAGAGATGAAGTGGGAGACTGGATTCATTTGTTCCAGTTGTATCTCGTTGCTTTTGAGGAATGTTGTTTTTTGGAATTCAAACACTGTTTCTTTAAGTGACTTGTGGTAGTAATAATAAGATACTTATAGTAAGTTGTTTGTGGAGTATTTACTTAGAGACGGGTGCATAAATTGGGTGGCACATTTGCATGCATGCATGCAGGCATTGGATGAGTCCATCGATTGCCACGTGGCACGTGGATTAATGACAATCATTAGGTCTTTTATGGGTTAGTGTTTTTTAGCATGATCTGAATCTGATATTATGGAGACTAACATTAATTGCAATCTTTCGATATTTGGTAACACACTACACTAGTGGGACTGTGTGAATGAGTTGATGGTTTGCCTGCCTTTCAACTCTCAATTCTACCTCTTTTCATATTTTATCAATTATTACAATTTTCAGCCCTTCCCTAATATGTATAGTCTATACGTAAACAAATTCTAGATTATAGGAGATAATTTAATTAAAAGATCAAAAATAATATCAAACGAAACTTTACTCAATCACAACAAATACAAAGAAATTACTTCTTTTATATGAGTGTCGAATCATTGAGTAGCTCAGAGATGTTTATAGTAGTTACGGCTCCACTTTTCAGGCAGAGTTTCTTTATTCGGGTGATCAAGATGGTTGCTGAAACTAGCGTTGAAAGGGAGAGAGCTCGTGAGCCAATCTCGCCTGTTAAATAATATTGGGTTCGAGCAAGCGAGCTTGCACATGTGGCTCGCTGTCCCAGGCTCCTGATCCGTTTATTATTTTTTTTAATATTATTTATCTCAATTTCTATCTATAAATAGCATATTTTAATCCAATCATTTCACACATATTTTCAATATTTTCAAATTTCTCTCTTCATAATTTTAAAAAAGAAAGAACAATAATAAGTAGTGATTTCAAATTTAGAGGTTAATCAATCTTTTATATTTAGAAAAACAATCATGCCTATTTATGTAATTTTTAAATTTTAATGAATTAATATCAATTTTAATTAAATTTAAATATTATTTAAATTTTATTATATTAAAATAAAATGAAAATTTTGAAATTAAATTCGAAAGCTCAAACAGAAAGTCTATCACTGAAGAACATTTTGCAATACTTTCAAAATTTCATGGACTCCACTAAATTTATTTTAAAAATTACAAAAATACCAATTGAAGCTCTAAAAATTAAATACGCCATTGGATATCCTCTTACTATTCAAACATAACTTGTTATTTTGTTTAGGAAAATATAATCTCAGAGGAGTAAAAATATTATTTGCCTATTTTATTCTTTTACAAAAGAGTAAAACATAATAAATTCGGAGAAAAATTTGGAAGTCGAGTCGAGGAAAGATCCTCTTTCCGCAAGACAATATTACTCACCGGTAGTGCTCTCGGTAAGGCGTAGATGTCTCCAAAGATAAAATGGTTTTACGTCTCAGAGGTGGCAGCACCGCGAACCTTCGAGCTCCGGCGAACTGGAAAAAGTTGAGGACAAAACTTCGTTCTAAATGCTTGAAGAGAAGATGCAACAAGATGAGCTTGTGAATGATGTGACGTCTCGTGTATGTCGTATGAGTGAAATGCATGAAGATCACCTATATAAAAGTCAAATACACTCAAGAGGAGTTACATGAATTAATTGTAATTAAAATCCATTCATGACAATTAATTCTCATTAAGCCACTGGACGTTACGGGAGATATAAAAATTAGTGGTAATTAATTATAATTAATCCACCTAATTTGAACATACATTTGTCCACATTCATCATAAGCTTGTTGACAAGGAGATTGATATCACAGATCGATCACCAGATCGATCTCACAAACTGGACAAATCACTGTCACAGATCGTTGGGCAGACCATGACACAAGCTGTCTGGGACAGGCCATGACACAATCTGTCTGGCACAGGCCAGGCTACCAGACCAAATCACCATGCAGCAGGCCAGGCCAGAACACTGGACCAGATCATCTGCTGGGCCAAATCACTGCTGGACTAGATCACTGGGCCAGATCGTTTGCTGGACCAGATCAACTGCTGGGCCAGATCATTGCTGGACCAGATCACTGGACCAGATCGTCTGCTGGGCCAGACTACCTGCTGGACCAGATTACCTGCTGGACCAGATCACCAGCTGGACCAGACCACCGACCAGATCACTGGACCAGATCACCGAGCCATCTGTGGCACAGACCACTAGCAAAAATAAGCCCCAGGACAGCAGGCCGGCACGCGCCAGATGGTCCTTGACCCAACTTGTCAAACCATAAGGTTTCTTATCTCCTTATATACATGATGAAAGTTGGTTTTATAACCAATGTGGGACAAAAGTTTCTCTTCTCCTTTAGTCCCAAACACATAACTCCATACTTTAAGTGACTAACTTTAAACCTTTATTTCTCACTCACCGAAAATCGGTTTAGAGAAAATAAATATATCACGATCATCTACTCGAAACGTAGATCGACCCTAGGTCATTTAATTTCCTTAAAATTAAATGCCACGTCACTTAAAACTTGGTCAAACTACATTGACCACTATAAATACATATAAAATATATATATATATATATATTATATAAAGCGATTCCTACAATCCCCCACATGAGTGGAAATAACCCAAATGCAGATGCAGACACAAGCTTTATCCTCACAAAGTGTTAAAGTATTAGGATAGGTATTTTGTGGCTTTGAACCTTCCATAGCCAACACCATCGGATACACTGGTGGATTAGTAGCGTTATGCTTTGAACTATTCCTCCACGGCGTGTACCGAGACAATGATGTCAACACCTTCAACACCTCAAACCTTTTCCATTCTCACGTTTTGTGTCCATTTCGGGCCCTGGACACCCCTTTGGATTCATAAGTGTTTATTTAGAAGCGGCTCTCACTTCACACTTATATAGGTGATTCTTTCTCGAGTATCTTGCCCTACTCAATCTCTAAAGAATCATTAAAATTCATAGACTTAACCTCACCACTAGGCAAGTTCTCATCACTCAATTGTGCTCTTCTAGGGAATAGATATATAAATGAGTGTTCTCTTACAAGTTCTCATAGCTTAGTTTTCCCATTGAACCAAGTTCTTGGGAACTCCAATCATCATGGTTGGGTTACCACTATGACTACTCCTCAAGTTGTGGATTTTAAACTCATTCCCTCTAGCAGTTTAAACATTTGATCTCGATTTAACCTTTTGGTTAGCGGATCCGCTAGATTATCTAACGACTTTACATAGTCGACTGTGATAACCCCCGTTGTGATCAAATGCCTTATGCTATCGTGTCGTCGACGGATATGTCGTGACTTACCATTGTACAAGCCACTCTTAGCCCTCCCGATAGCGGCTTGACTATCACAGTGAATCATCACTGGAGGCACTGGCTTCGACCAACATGGAATATCTTCTAGAAAATTTCTCAGCCACTCGGCTTCTTCCCCAACTTTATCTAAAGCTATGAATTCAAATTTCATGATGGATCGGGCTATACACGTTTGTTTCGTGGATCTCCATGAAACAGCTCCACCCCCGATTGTAAACACATATCCACTTGTTGAAAGTGAATCCTTTGTGTTCGATATCCAATTAGCATCACAGTACCCTTCAAGTACCGGGGAGTATCTACCAAAATTTAGCCCATAATATTGAGTATACTTTAGGTATCTCAATACTCTAACAAGAGCTTTCCAATGCTCCTTGCTTGGATTGCTCGTGTAACGACTCAATTTTTTCACGGCACATGCTATGTCTGGTAGAGTGTAGTTCGTTAAATACATTAAGCACCCATAGTCTTCTTGTGCAACCGACTCACCTCGATTTTTACTTAAGTGAACATTGAGTTCTAAGGGGGTTTTAACGGGTACGCTATCATACGTGTTAAACTTTTTGAGAACCTTCTCTACATAATGAGATTGTGACAAGCTGATTCCGTCAAGTCTTCTTAGAATTTTAATTCCAAGAATCACGTCAGCTACCCCCATATCCTTCATGTCAAAATTTCTTTTCAACATGAACTTAGCGTCGTTAATCACTCGGGTGTTACTACCCATGATTAACATGTCGTCTACATAGAGACACACTATAATATATTCGTTATTTGTGTTCTTAATATAAACACATTTGTCACACTCATTTATTTTGAAACCATTCGACAACATCACGTTGTCAAATTTCAAGTGCCATTGCAACGGCGCTTTTTTCAATCCATATAGAGACTTCACCAATTTGCATACCTTCCTTTCTTGGCCAGGTACTACAAACCCTTCAGGTTGCTCCATATATATTTCTTCTTCGAGATCACCATTCAAGAATGCAGTTTTAACATCCATTTGGTGAATCTCGAAATTGTGCAAAGCAGCAATCACGAGAAGTACTCTAATAGAAGTAATTCTCGTCACTGGTGACTAGGTATCGAAAAAATCATACTCATCTCTTTGTTTAAAGCCTTTGACTACTAATCGAGCCTTATATTTATCAATTGACCCATCGACTTTAAACTTTCTTTTAAGGATCCACTTACATCCTAAGGGCTTACAACCTTCAGGTAAATCAACCAACACCCAAGTGCGGTTTTGCATAATTGAGTCAATCTCACTTTGTACAGCTTCTCTCCATAGCTCCGCGTCGGACCTAGAGAAAGCTACTTTAATCGTTGTTGGCTCATCATCCAACAAAAACGATATATAGTTAGGACCAAAAGTCTTTTGAGTCCTAAATTTACTACCTCGTCTCGGTTCTATATCCTCTAGATTAGACCTTTGTCGCTTACGCGATTTTAGATTTTCATCTAGTGATTTAGAAGACGTGGTCTCTTCTTCAATTCTTTTACTAGAATTAACTTCAATTATATCCTTATCTTCACAAGGATATATATTCTCAAAAAATATAGAATTTCTTGATTCAAAAGTCGTTCTCACCACCATGTTGGGAACTTCCGATTTGTGAATAACAAATCGATAGGCACTACTGTTAAGAGCATATCCAATAAAGATACAATCTACCGTTTTAGGGCTAATTGTAACTTGTTTGGGTAGAGGCACTTCAACCTTTGCCAAACACCCCCACATTTTAAGATATTTGTATGAGGGCTTTCTTCCTTTCCATAACTCATTAGGAGTAACATCCTTACCCTTAAGTGGAATCTTGTTCAGAATATAGTTGGCTGTTAAGACAGCTTCCCCCCACATGTTCTGGGGCAACCCTGAACTAATCAATAAAGCGTTCATCATCTCCTTAAGTGTTCGATTTTTGCGTTCCGCAACACCGTTAGATTGAGGTGAGTAAGGAGCCGTCGTTTGATGAATTATACCACTTTCATTGCATAATTCCTCAAACGGAGCTACATATTCTCCACCTCTATCATTTTGAACCATCTTAATTCGACAACTTAATTGATTTTCGGCTTCAGTTTTGAAGTTCTTAAAAGCTTCAATAGCCTCATCTTTACTTCTTAGAAGATAAAGATAACAATATCTTGTGCAATCATCTATGAAGGTAATGAAATATTTCTTACCACCTCTAGTTTGCACAAACTTTAAATCACACACATCGGTATGAATTAATTCTAGAGGTTTCGTACTCCTTCCTACCGAATGAAATGGTAACTTAGTCATTTTTGCCTCAACACAAATTTCACATTTGTTCTGAGTATTGACTTCACTTAACTTTAGTAAATCCAGATTTACTATTTTTTTTGTAGCATTTAGATTTACATGTCCTAATCTACAATGCCATAAATTGGATCACTCAATCAAGTAAGAGGAAGTAGAAGCTTTTTCATTATCATTCAAGCTTTTGTGGCACACAGCCATTACATTGAGTTTGAAAAGACCCCCGGTAAGATAACCTTTACTAAGGAATTTTTCAAACTTAGTCAATACAAATTTATCAGATTCAAAAACTAATCTAATTCCCTTATTGACTAGTATTGAACCCGAGACTAAATTCTTGCGAATGTCTGGGACATGCAGAACTTCCTTCAAGGTAATTGGGATTCCAGACGTCATCTTGAGGACCACATCCCCAACTCCGGCCACCTCGGACGAGGCTTGGTTTTCCATGTTGAGCTTCCTCCCCTCAACAGCCTTGTAAGTCACGAACTTAGTCTTTTAGGCACACACATGGGCGGTTGCGCCAGTATCAATGTACCATCCACCTTGGTTGTCCATAAAGTTGACTTCCTCGGTGACTACGGAGGCAAGATCGCCTTCATCCCAATCTCCGAATTCCTTCTCGGCAATATGGGCAACATGCTTCTTCTTCTTGTAGCCCTTTGGCTCACGACAATCTCTTGACGTGTGGCCTGGTCTACCACAGTTGAAGCAATTTTCATCGAACTTGCGAGTTGACTTTTGCTTCCCTTTGCCCTTGTCATTCGGGCGAGCACGCTTCTTGAAGGGACCGCCTCTCTCCAACAAGTTGGACTTTGCGTCCATCGACCCTTTCACCTTCGGATCACGCTTTCGCACGTCCGACTCGATGCAAAGCTTCACGATGAGGTCTTCAAGAGTCATCTCTTTTCTCTTGTGTTTGAGATAGCTCTTGAAGTCATTCCAACTTGGAGGTAGCTTCTCAATCACAGTCGCCACCGTGAATGCATCTGGTAGAATCATCCCATCGGCGTGAACATCGTGCACAATGAGTTGAAACTCTTGCACTTGATCCATGATGGGTTTGGAGTCTACCATCTTGTAGTCTAAAAATTTAGCTACAACAAACTTCTTCGTACCCGCGTCATCGCTACGGTACTTCTTTTCAAGAGCCTCCCATATTTCTTTGGAGGTCTTCACAACGAAATACACATTGTATAAACTGTCATCTAAAGAGTTTAGAATGAAATTTTTACAAAGGTAATTTCCAGTGTGCCAATTGTCATAGACAGCCCGAACAGTGAAGTTCGTCTCCTCGGCACTCGGTGTCGATGGCTCGTCCTCCTTGAGGAATCCAGCGAAACCCAATGTTGGCAAATAGAACAACATTTTCTGTTGCCAACGTTTGAACTCAGCACCGCTGAACTTTGGTGGCTTTTCGGCAGGAGGCATCATCCTTGGTGCCGAATTGGCTCCCAAAAGAGAGCTCGACGTGTTGAGCCCGTGGGCTCCAACACCGGATCCAAAAATGGACCCAATAGAACCACTAAAAGTGGAACCAACGGTGCCACTATCCGTGGAACCAGCGTTCAACCCCGAAGGGTTCGTACCGGCTCCAAGCCCAGTAAGCAGCGTGTTGGTGGTGGAGTCGACAACGATTGAGATCGTTGAAGACCCTCCGGCAACAGCGGCGGTGGTGGTGGCAGTGGCAGCAGCAGTTACGGTGGATGCGAAGACAGCAGCAGCTGTGTTGAAATTGGTTGAAGCTGAGGACGCCATCTTAAAATGCTTGAAAAATCTCCAAAGTGGCTACTGTATTCTCCAACAAATTGATCTACTGAAATGTCTTTCCCACCAATGAGTTACTGTACTTCAAAATGGTGAGGCATGGCTACTGGAATCTCCAAATCTTCAAATCTCCAAATCTCCAAAGAGCTACTGTATTGTTCCTTTATTACAAAAATAAAGGAAAAACTCCTCACAAATAAAAAGGTTAATATTGTCTTGCGATTCTAGGAAAATATAATCTCGGAAGAGTAAAAATATTATTTGCAGTAGCTATTTTATTATTTTACAAAGGAGTAAAATAGAATAAATTCGGAGAAAAATCTGGAAGCCGAGTCGAGGAAAGATCCTCTTTCCGCAAGAAAATATTACGCCCCGGTAGTGCTCTCGGTAAGGCGTAGATGTCTCCAAAGATAAAACGGCTTTACGTCTCGGAGGTGGCAGCACTACGAACCTTCGAGCTCCGGCAAACTGGAAAAAGTTGAGGAGAAAACTTCGTTCTAAATGCTTGAAGAGAAGATGCAACAAGATGAGCTTGTGAATGATGTGACGTCTCGTGTATGTCGTATGAGTGAAATGCATGAAGATCACCTATATAAAAGTCAATTCACTCATGGCAATTAATTCTCATTAAGCCACTGGACGTTAAAGGAGTTACAAAAATTAGTGGTCATTAATTATAATTAATCCACCTAATTTGGACATACATTTGTCCACATTCATCATAAGCTTGTTGACAAGGAGATTGATATCACAAATCATCTGTTGGGCCAGATCACTGGACCAAATCAACGAGCTATCTGTGGCACAGGTGGTCTGAGACAGACCACTAGCAAAAATAAGCCCAGGACAGCAGGCCGGCACGCGCCAGATGGTCCTTGACCCAACTTGTCAAACCATAAGGTTTCTTATCTCCTTATATACATGATGAATGTTGGTTTTATAACCAATGTGGGACAAAATTTTCTCTTCTCCTTTAGTCCCAAACACATAACTCAATACTTTAAGGAGGTGATTGGTATGATGGAATGGAATAAGGTAGGAATGTAATGGAATGTGGAATGGAATGAAGTGTGGAATGTAATGCAATTGTTAATCCATTTCTATGCTTGGTATGTATAAGGAATAAGAATAGAATGGAATGACAATTTATTTATTAATTTAATCCTTATAATTGATAACTACAAATAAAGTAAATAAATAAATTATATTTATATTGTAATGCGAAATCATACTTTTAATATTCCAAGTAAATTTATTATTATCATTTATGTTAAAAAAAATTGTCGAAATTCTCTATTTTTTCTTTATTTTTCAATTATTTTTTTGGACCAAAATAATTCAAAAAAAATATATATTTCAATATAGGATATAAAACGTGGGGGTGAACATTCAGATACATGGTTCAATTTTGTCTAAAAAATCAAACCAAACCAGATTAATAAAAATGGATCGAAAAAGATAGTTCAACCAAACAAAAAATTAATTAGACCAAACTAACAAAATTTATTTTGATTTAGTTCGATTTATCCAAATATTTTATTTCGTAACTTATTCCATTCAATTTTAAAATAATTAATTAAAAAAAATAATCATTCATTTATATCTTCAATAGTTATCATGTACTAAAAAATTAAAAATCTAAATTAAAAATTATAATCACAATACTTAAATTATTAAAATATTCTCATATATCTTCAATAGTTTCAAATGATAATAAACATTATAAATTTATTGAATTTCATAGTTTGTAAATCTAGAAAAAATAAAAATAAAAATGAAGTGAATAAATTATCACATTTAATTTATTAAATAATTTTAAAATTTAAATTATATTATAAAATATAATAAAAATAATAAAATTATATATGATAAAATAATTTTATTTGATAAAAATAAATTATATTTTAATATTAAAAAATAATTCGATTTTTATATATTCTTTTGATTTGGTTTTATCTAAATCCTATTCAAATCTAATTAGAATTTGATTTTGAAATAAAATCCAACCAATCAAATATTTGAGTTTGATTAATTTTGCTCATACCTACTAAAGCGTGTATGCTATGTTATAACTAGGGGTGTAATCGAATCGAACTGAACCGAATACTGTCAGGCTCGAGTTCGGCTCGATTAAAAATTCGAAGGCTCGAGTTCGGTTCGAGTTTTGAAGATCAAACTTGAGTTCAGTTCGATAAATAAAAAACGAGCCCGAGTTTGGTTCGTAAATTATTCGATTTAATAGTAAATTCGAACCCGAGCTCGAACTCGGCTCGAGTTCGAGTTCGTTAAAAAACTCGTTTATTAAATTATTTTGTTAATATTATATATTTTTATATTATTTTGATAAATTCGTGAACTAGTTCGTATATAAAGTTCGTGAAATATTTGAAGTTCGACTCGTTTTTAAAGTTCATGAACAAACTCGTTAACAAAGTTCGTGAACTAATCGAAGCTCGGTTCATTAAATTATATTCGAACATGTTCGCGAACTTTTCGAACCGAATACCTTTAGACTCGAGTTCGGTTCGTTTAGTAAATGAACAAATTCGAAACGAACTTTTATCGAGCAGAGTTCCGAATGGTTCGCGAATAGTTTGGTTCACTTACACCCCTAGTTATAACAATTAAAAATAAAATCATATAGCAATAAAATCTAAATTAGAATGAAAATTTTAAATTATAAAATAACTTATTTTGCATAGCAAATAAATAATATCAAAAAATTTAAAAATATATAAGTTATATCATTTAATGAATTTTTCTAATAATATATATTTTTATTAAAAATATTTTTTTAAATATTATAAAAAAATTTAACATTTTTTTTTGTAGGGGAGAGGTGTCATGTATAGTAAAATTAACAAAATAATAAATATTTTAATTAATTTTGTTTTAATGAAAAATAGCAAAAAAAAAATATTGAATAATTAGTTTGGAGCCTAGGAATGGCTAATACCTTTGATTAGAGAGGAATGACTAATACCTCTCCTAATGGAATGGTAATTCCAAACGGAATGTCGATTCCTAATCACAATACGAACCAAGCGAAAGAATGGAATAGAGGAAGGAATGGTCATTCTATTCCACCCTCCATTCCATCATACCAATCACCTCCTAAGTGACTAACTTTAAACCTTTATTTTCTCACTCACCGGAAATCGGTTTAGAGAAAATAAATATACCACGATCATCTAGTCGAAACGTAGATCGACCCTAAGTCATTTAATTTCCTTCAAATTAAATGTCACGTCACTTAAAACTTGGTCAAACTACATTGACCACTATAAATACATATAAAATATATACTTATATAAAGTGATTCCTACATCTTGGAACCGTAAGTGAACCATATTAACTATGTTTTACGGTTCGTAACCTGAACCTTTTAAGGCGGAACCGATTTCAAACCCCAGTTCGATTATGAACCATCTGTTTTTTTAAAACCATGCATCTTAAACTTTTCAATTATAGTGAACCTATCACACTCAATTCAATATATTAAATAAGATCCATGCTCCAATTACTATACATAACTATAACTCAATTTAAAATGGTAAATTAAGTGAAATTACATTTACTAATTCCATTTCTAACACATCTTAATTAAAATCCAAACTTCATTAGATTCGCATTAAATCACTTATTTTATTAAAATTTCTGTTGAGAATCAAATTTTGTGATGGGAGTATATAATTTTCTCATACGCACTTACTCACTAACTCACCTGATGGGAGTAGTATATAAATTTCTGTGAGAACAAAGAATGTTAAATATATATCAAATTGCGTTTGTTTGATTTTCCAATATTACAATAATTTGTCGAAGTCTAAATTTATATTTTCTCATACGCAATTCCTCACGTGAAATTGGGAATATGCAACTTAAGTATTCATGAAATGAGAGAGGCGTATAATATATTAGTTGAAATAAAATAAGTAGATAGGGATAATAATGGTAGGTGTAAGAGGAGGAGGAGGGCCCACAAAATCCAAAGAGGCACATAATATGATGATTGGGCGAATATTTGTTTGGCCTCAAAGGCCACGACCCGTGTGCCTTTGCATCATTAACCAAAATCCAACCCCTCATTCATTCTCACATCTTTTATTCTATTCTAGTACTCCCTCCAACCGTAACATGTTAGGAAAGTGATACTCATTTTGTGGGACATATGGAGTATTATATACGTTTTCGCATTCAATGTTTAATCAAACCATGCGACCATCAAATTTACTACTACTAGTTCTGTTTTTTTAGACAACTTGACTTACAAAATCCATAATTAAAGTTAAGTGATTTAAATGGGTCAGAAGAAAAAGTTAATAAGTAATTAAAGAAAAGAAGAGAGGGGAGGTAGAGAATGAGAGGGAGTTATTTAAGTTAGTAAGTGGAGTAATCCTATAAGATAACATAAGGACATTGGGTTAATAAGAAAAGAAAGAAATAAGGCAACTACCACCGAGTTTAAAAATAAGAATTGAGAGAAGAGAGCATCTTTTGGAAAGCGGTGGTCTTTTCCCTTTGTCTAACTCCAATCTCAAGACACATTATCCCTCTCTCTCTTTCTCTCGTTTTGTGCTTAATTACTTGTTTATTTACTATTTTGAATCTTTTGATCGAATCGATCCATATTCCACAGATATTGGGCCCCATCCTCTTATTGTGGGGTCACTTTTGTTCCTCCTCTTTTTGTCCCTCCCCTCCACTTCTTGCCTTATCAAATAATCTAACCATCTATTAAAATCATTTACGATTTGATGTTTTAATGGAGATTGTATATAGTTTAAGTTATTTGAAATATTATTTTGAATTGTACATATCGTAATGAGTGGTATTTGGATGACACTTGAGTTAATATTTTCAATTAAGTTATGAATACTCATTATGATCGATCCATTTATTATAAATAAATTGTTTTGAAATATAAATTATTTTTATGATTTTTTTAAATATAACATAATGTAAATTATTCTGGAGAAGGAATTACATTTTCAAGTATAGAAGTATTTCTTTTCTATAACGGGTATTTCGACGTCCAGGATCCCGCCACTACTATTGATTTTAATTGTTTGATATCAATTTTATGTATTTTCTCTGTTTACTACAGAGATTGTTAATTTCGATGCATACATTGTTTGGGAAAGTTAATGCTAGTATGCGGTAATTCGAAAGCTGATTAATTTACTTCTTATTATTATCTTAATATATAATAATTCAGAAACCCTTTTCAATATGGCAAGACTTGATTCAGTAGCACTCGATTCTAACTCGATTTAAAAACACGGTTCTCAGTTACTTTTTACCTTTTCAAAACTCTAATACATTATTAGTGCAGCGATAATAATCCTTTAAACTGATGATATATTAGCTAGTGATCCTTTCTAAATTATAACATATTCATCATTGTTTAGAGCATTGATGTTTTAGAGCTCAGAATTTTCAATTTATTCAAGTCGAGCAAACCATAAAGTGGTTGAAATTTGATTTTACATGTGACTAAATAAAATATTAATTAATTGGTTAATTAGTTCAGCTTGAACCTGATGGGGTGGCGTATGTATTAGGTGTTGTTTTGGAACTGGAATGGTAGCTTTTCTTTTTCCATGTTTCCATGTTTGGGTCAAAGATTTGTGCAAGAGTAGAGGAACAAAATGTGTTGCTTTGATGATTGCAAGTATCCTTTCTTTCACTTTTTGCACTCTTAGCCCCAGTTGTCTCTCTCTCTCTCTTCACTCTAATATTTCTCAATAGAATCTCAACATCTTTGTAAATTACACTACTATCTATCTATCTCTATCACATATCATGCACTAGAGTGATGATAGACTTGCCTCAACTTTTTATGTAATCAAGAATCTTATATATGGAATGGGACAACTATCTCTACCTTCACACACCCATCTATCTATTTCAAAGGGACGGACTTAGTTCCCAGCTATATTATATATATATATATATATCAATTACTGTATATATTTTTATAATTAAATATAAAAATTATTAACAATGATTTGGGTGAGAGGGTGATACCATACCAGTAAATTATTAAACAAACGTGTGTGTTGGTCGAGTGGTAGTGATGTTAATGTTTAAAGCAATACTAATTTTTGAGTTCGATTCCTCCAATTACATGGCTATAAAAGTGGTAGTGTCCACGACTTTTTGAAGAGATACCTTTTATTATTTTTGAAATGTGCGAAATTTAGTAAAACATTCCAAAAAAGAAAGTGTGTAAAGTTTAGTAAAACGGATGAACTGCTAGGATATTTGTATATTTTGTATTATGAAATAAAAAAAAAGAGAGAAAAATGAAGACAGTGTAATGTATGGTGTGTGGATGATTGGGACGAGGACTAAATTAGTTGGCTCGCAGGATGAAAGAGATAAGATAGGTAGGTACAGCCACTTTAAATCAATCCCATTTATTTCAATTGATGGGTTCATGTTAATTTCTTGCAGTTCCATAATTGCCAATGGAACTTTGAATTTCTTATTACTCTTTTAACAGATGATACTTCCTGTTTCTAGGAAATATACATTAATACGTCAGTCCATGATGTGATGCCACAGCATATGCTTACTATTATATATGCTTCTCATCCTTAACGGGACTACACAAAATGGGGTCCTATTTTTGTAAAAAAAAAAATCAAATTTTGTAAAATAATACTCCCTCAATTTCATATAGAGATGCATTATTTGATCCGACACGAATTTTAATAAAATGTAGTGAACCTAAGTATTAAAAATGTTAAAATATAGTTGATTTGAATGGTAGTGAAAATTGGGATCAACAAAAAAATGTTATTAAATGTTAAAATATACTTGATTTGAATGATAGTGGAGATTGAAACCCACAAAAAAGTGGTATTAATTTCCAAAAATATAAGGTGCATATTTATGTGAAACTTACTAAAATGAGAAAATGTATATGTTTATGTCAAATGGATGGAGTAATAATTTAAGAGTTTAGTAAAATATTAAAAATAGATCATCAATTTCGAGACTCTCAATTTAATTTTAAATTTTAATATTATAATTAAAATTAAATTAACATTAATTAAAATTAATAAATTATATTTAAATAAAAGTTTTGTTACAAATAAATATTAGATTAAATGAAAATTATAGTACGCCCTCTATCCCGCCTTAGGAGTTACGTTTTCTTATTTGAATTGTCCCAACCTAAGTGTTACATTTCCTTTTTAAAATACATTTATTACTCACATAACTTTAAATAATATATATTTCTATCACCATTTTATACTACTTTTTAACTATCTTTAAATATCGTGCTCAAATGTAAATGTAACACTTAACTTGGATAGAAGGAGTATCGAATAAAAATTACATTAACATAATTACATTAATTACAATTTTAGTACTATATTTTTCATTTACTTTTGATATTAACTACCATCGAAAAACAGCTGGAAATGACTGCTAATACCCCGTAGACTGAGGAACAAAAGGAGGAATCCGCCCGAGTTAATTTCTCTAGTAGTTCATTACAATAAAGAAGAGGTACGTTCCTTATTCTTTCAGTCAAGAATAGTGTGACGGGAAGTCAACTTCCGGAGCCGAAATAATAAATATAATAGAAATAAGATAAAATCGTATATCAAAACGACTTATGACATCACCAGAAGGATCGAAGCCACATTTGTGGTCTGACAATTTTTGAACCGAAATGAAACAGAGCGTTTCGTTGTTCAAAAATGTAGAATATCGTATGAATCATCATTTGTCAGGACTATTCGACGTAAGTTCCTTGACTTGGACAAGACATTTAGTACATGTTGTTATTCCTGAATCCAGAAGGGAGTATGTTAGATGTAATACTTTCTTAGATGATGAGTTGGTTTCGAGAGCATTCTACCAGTTTTTGACGACTTTCACTTTCAACTTGATTCATATGCATTTTATATTTTTCTAGCATCATTTTTTACTTGTCTTTCATCAAAATTTTGTATTTCGTGAATTCAGTATGATGTGTCGTGCATTGTTTTAAAGTGTGGACATTTCATTGAAATTTATCAAGGGTTTGTCACTGGCCTCGAGTGCATTATTCTCGTCCCATCTTTTTGCTACCTTTGTACCCATTGGACGTTGTTCGTGATCAGAATGAGCCAAGTTGCTAGTGAACTCTTCGTTCAAATTATTCTTGCCCCATTTGTTGATCTCAACACGATATCCAACATGGTAGAACACAACTTTGCCGTATTATGCAAGATCTTCAATAATGGTGGTTTTTGTATGTCGTCGAGTTCATTTTCTTGAACTCGGCCATCACCTTGTTGAATATGTCGTTGTCGGAATCGCCGCTCGATCACACTTCAGCGCACTGGTTGTATATGCCAGAAAATTCCAGGGTCGTCTTTTGAATATGACCCCAATGATACTTCAATTATTTTGAAGTGTGTTGTTTGGAAGAATTATCACATTTTCAATTCAAGGCGACGGTAATGCGAGACCAATATGTTTTGTCCTTTTCATTGTTCCCCACAGTGAGGTCGTTACTTATGTTGAGTCATGCCTGACAAATGGCGATACATCATAGTGACACTCAAATTTTTTCTTCTCGGCGGACCCTTTATCTAATGACTCGTTCAAGTTAATGTTTTTCAGTCATCCAAGTGATGACAAAGAAAATTGTTGACATTTAAAATGGTGGTCATTAAATTGTTAACCAGGAAACGGAGGCAAGTTAAATTGTGGAGTGTTGAAGGAGGGTGAAAGACTCGAGCTTGAGCGTTAATTTGCAAAATTTGTAAAATCCGAAGGCGAATAACCCGAATTCGGATTATCAGAACTTGGGTATTGGTCCCCATTTTTCCATGTATGCTATGAATTCTTCATTCATTTTTTAAAATAATTGAAGATGGGTAAAATGTTGAATTAAATGAGATATTAATGTATGAAACTATGAAAAAAATAAATATTGAATAAAATAAAACGAGTTAAAAAAAGGGGTGAGAGCCCGGGAGATTGAGCTTGCCTGCCCACTGATAGCGCAGGCTCCCACCGGGTCTCACGTCAGCGAGCCCCAATCGCGAGCCTTGCGGTACTGCAACGCTGGTCTTACTGTCGGGCTTGACGACTGGGGATGCTCTCATTATTTTTGAAAAATGAATTATTTTATTTTTTATATAGTATATACTCCGTCCATGAAAATTGTGTTGTGAGAAAAGTTGCCAGAAAAATTAAATAAAAGGTGAAAATTGTATTTTTAGTGAAGAATGAGACCGACAAAATATAATATATGTGAAGTTTAAAATATTGAATGTTTTTTAAGACCACATCTAAAAAAGAAAGAGTAAACTTTTTATGACGATCTATACAAATAATAAAAATAAATGTTTTTATAGACAAAGAGAATATTACGACACTAAAAAAATTAAAATTACACAGAGTTGGATGAAAAAAAATCTTCTAAAAGTACTCTTACATTGAACTATATCATATAATCCCTTAGTCCACTAAATATTTTTAACACTTTTAACTCAGTAATAATTTTAATAATGTGGTTTGATTTTATATATTGACTTTGTGTATAATTTATAGTTAATGGACCTTGTGACCTACTGACCTATTTACCTAATTTATTATTTTCAAGAAATTATGGTTTTTGAGTGGAATTTTCCGTCCTACTATATTTATTATTTTTATTGAAATTATGTGTATTAATAAAAATTTTGAAATATAAGAATGTTTTTTTTAACAAACTAAAATGATAAAACAATATAATAAAAATGCTATAATTTAAAACTTGAGATTATAGTTACTTAGAAACAGTGTACTCCCTCCGTCCCATTATTTATGACACGTTTTATTATTATAATATACTCATTTGAATAGTATTATTATAATCATACCCTAGCTTCTAGCTTCATTCTCATAAAAGTAAAGAGTATAATTAATCTATAATTACAAATTTGTGGATATTACAGTGATTCAGAAACAAAATCTTCTAAACCTTAGCTAGATCCCATATACGAACCACAAGATATAGATGATACTAAATCATAAACCTCACCTATTTGCATTAGATCGATTACTTCAGAGCTAAGAATATAAATGTCTTTAATTTACTTTTAAGTAATTCATGGGTGGTCAACAAACTATCTAAGTTGATGTCACTAATCAAATCACGGTCAAATAGAGAAGTTAAAAAAAACGGAAAAGAAAAAATCTGATTCCAAGTTGAATAAAATAATGAAGCTTGCAAATCTAGAGAATGAGATGGTTGTTTAATTGAAGAAGACATAATACAGCCATAGCTCAATCCAAAAAAACGCATAGTCCCAACATGTTCCGATCGATCACATTAATTAATTAAGAATGAATTAATATATTAAGGTAGTATATTCCCGTGAGCCTGATGTGGCGGTGGCTGTACGGCGGCGATAGTGGTGGTGGTGGTGGGGCAAGTCCACTCCATTTTGCTTGGGAGCTAGGACAGCTGTGGCAGTGCAGAGATACGGACACTAGTTTGATGTATTTGAGAGTTGAGAGTGTTGTGTTGTGTAGGAGGATGTGTTTGTGTGGTGCCTCGTGATCGGCGACGGCAGATCCATGGAAGACTGTTCCCGCTAGTCACGTGGGCTCTTTTGACTGCCCAATGACCAAACCTCCTCTTACTTCTCTTTGTATCTATAGCTGTATGTATATGTGGGTCCCTCTTTCTCTGTTCTCCTTCCTCTATATATATCTCAATGCATGCATTGTAATTCCTGCATCTCCTCCACCTCAGCCCTCTTGCGTTAATTGTTATTACTATTATTATTATCCTTGCTCTTACTAGTCACTACACTATATTACACGCAGTGCAACGTGTGATCTGCGCCATCTCTGTGCGCACCTATTTTTATTTTATTTCACTGCACTGTGAGTTTAAATTAGATGAAAATCGATTGACGACAAAGTGGATTCTTGCTGCAGGTGCTGACTGGTTTTCCCTATTTTTAATTACCCTTTATATAAAGCTCAGTTGATCTCTCGTACCAGCTCTCTATCCTAAGTAGTTGTTGTTCGTTCAACATTTTATTATTACACATCCTTTTCGACTTACTATTTCCTTGTACTTCCTTCTTCTCACACTTGTTCTAGCTACTACATCGTCCTCCCTCCTAGCTCTAATCCTCTCTACCTGCATATTAAGAATTAACATTCAATTCGCCATTTTCTTTTATAAAAACTGCAACCCTCATAGCTCTAATTCTCTTGTGCCAAATCCCATTTAATTTGATATATAGTGTCAGAATGTATCACACCCAAAGTGGCAACTCCTACCCCATGCTATTCTCCATGGCTAATGGGCACAGAGGTTATGAGGAAGGGGAGTTGTACTCCTTCGCTACTTCCTCCCCTAATTCCGCTTCTGTGGATTGTACCCTCTCCTTAGGTACACCTTCCACTCGCGTCAGCAGTGACACCAACCACCATCACCACCACCACGAGAAGAAGCGCTCTTCTTGCGTCTCTAACTTCGGCTGGAACATAATGCAGTCTAAGCACACGCCTCCACCCTCCTCCTCCTCCAAGCCCCACCGCGCCGGAACCACTTCCAACGCCGCCGCCTCTAGCGCCGGCGATCCTCTTCTCGCCCGCCGCTGTGCTAATTGCGACACCACTTCTACTCCTCTATGGAGAAACGGTCCCAGAGGCCCTAAGGTGATCAGCGTCACCATCTTCACTTCGTTTCGTCCTCTCTTTAGCACACGCACAAGTGTGTATGTATATTTGTATTGTATTGTTAAACTAATGATGGCGACGTTTGATTAATACTTATTGCAGTCGTTATGCAACGCTTGCGGTATTCGTTACAAGAAGGAAGAGAGGCGGGCGACGGCGGCAGCCGCCACCAGCAACGGAGCTCTGGTGGAGACGCAGTACATGACGAACGGCTCGTGGACTCCGTCGCAGAAAGCTCCATGCTACTCTTCGCCCTATGGCGGCGAATACCGGTTCATGGAAGAAGAAGTCGTCGACCAGCGGTATTCCGATATTAGCAGCGGAGGCGGCGGGTTCATGTCGTGGCAGTTCAACGTCACGGACAGGCCAAACCTCGTCCATGACTTCACCAGATAAATCAATCACTCAAACAATCCAAAAATTCCAATATAAACTAAAAAAAAGATCGAAGAAGATGAATTCCGGGTTTTTGAAAAAAAGTTAGAATTTGAGGCCAGAATCGGATTTGATGGCGACTGATGGCTGTGTTTGTTTATGAAATTCCTTTATTTTATTTTCAGCTGTTTCTTTATTTTATTTTTATATATTTTCTTGTTTTCTCTTTTGTGTTTGATGGCTCTGTGTAAGTTAAATACATAGATGGAGTGAAAATGAGTTAATTCTATGTTGTTGGTTACATTTTTGGGTTTGCTTTTCCTTTAGTAGCTTTTCACTTTTGCAGTCTGCCCCCAATTATAATGTTATGATTATATAAAATGTAGTAACTAATTAAGAGTAAGAGCAACTTTTTGTGTTGGTCTGTTTCATACACTTTTCTTCTTTAAATATATGCTGCAAAAGGCCACATGTTATTTACTTATATCTAGAGTAATTATATATCTTAATATCTACATATGCCCCTCCCAAAATATACTTTATATACTCTCTTCTCGTTTACGAAATTTAATTTGATTCGTCACATATCATAAAAAAAATTCTGTTTATGAAATTAATATTTAATTGAATTGAATTTGTCATATATCATAAAAAATAATATGAATTGAGATATATTTTAAAATAATTGATCACTAACACCACCACAACACAGTGGAACAACAATGACGTACTACAAACATGTAAAGTGCAGAACTCAAAATAATGGCTGTATTTACTTATTTTCGAGCATAATTTTATGAAAACACGCATTGAACAAAGCAAAAACATAATTAATTGTCAAAATAGGTAAAAATAAACAATTGGTTCTGGGTTCTGGCTACTAAAATTGCAACACCATGCAAGCACATGGAAAGTACGTGGATAAATTATCAATAATATATAAATACTAGTATGAACTAAGAGTGACTATATAAATAAATGTATGCACGTATATGTTTTGAGGTGTAAAAAACTAGACCGTACGTGTGGAAATTGAGAGGATTTGGGCAAGAAAAGGTAATTAAAAGACTTGAACTTGATGGACTATATTTGCATTGAAGCTCTCATCTCTGTTTAATAAATGGGCCGATCGACGACAGTTGCATGATACATTCAGGAGTTAAGCTCCGTTGGGCCATGCATACAATTGCAGCGAGTCCACTACTCTTCTTCATGCTTTTGCTACATGAATACAAAACCAATATTACTACGTCCTTGGTTCAATGCAATTCCATTATGCTGTGTTCTTTTCCTAACATGAGGTTGAGAGAGCAGGATATATAACAGGAATTTGATGTGGATATCCGAATGCGTCACGCAAAACCAGAAGTCGAGAGTGCATGAAACGTCTTGGACGAATCGCGACCCCCGTTTATAGCACGAGATGAGCTCCGATCCTTACGATCACGCAAGGAGAATATGAAATTTCTTAAGATAAATATATTGCATAACCTTAAACAATGAGAAAACAACCCCTTAAATAGGGCTATGTTCACCACGTCTCACACATAATAAGGAAATATCAAACCCAACACTCTAAGAAGGAAATGAATTTACAACCTAAAATATTGAACTAATCAACCAATATATCTAATAAACTAGGAAACTAATAAATTACTAAAATAATCCCTCATAATTTACTAAACATAATCTGATAGGTACTGAGGACGTGAACAAGCTCTCCGAGACCGCCTTTGTATTGGATCAATTGGTCGACTCATCACACGCTCCTCATGTTCTTTAACTTCGTCTTCTTTCTTGACTGTATCAACTCCCTCCCCCTCGACCAACACCTTGTCCTCAAGGTGAAATGTCGGATAGTCTCTACGAAAATCCTCCAAACTCTCCCAAGTAGCATCTTCAAGATTTTACCCTTCCCACTGAATAAGGACTTGAGGTTCGCTAACCCCACGACGAATTATGTTGCGGTGAGAACAAATAGCTAGAGGCACTAATGATGGTTTCCCATTATTACCGATAGGTATTGGATGAATAGACACCAATGTCGATCCCATAAAAGGTTTGAGCAATGAAACATGAAAAACTGGATGCACCTTACTACCTTCGGGTAACTCGAGCTGATATGCGACAACTCCAATTTTCTGGTTGATTCGATACGGTCCAAAATAGCGCTTCGCTAGCTTAAGAGAATCCCTCCGAACCACTGTGGATTGTCGATATGGCTGCAACTTTACCCACACCCAATCACCCATCGCATAACTCACTTCGCTACGCTTTGCATTCACCTTTTGAGCCATTCGATTTTGTACACGAACTAAATTTTCCTTAAGTTACTTTAGTACTTGATCACGTTCTAACAACAAGAACTCCAGTGCATCTACCGCGGTTGATCCTGGAATATGACGCGGTATAATAGATGGAGACCGCCCATATAAAGCCTGAAAAAGGCTCATGCCAATGCTCGATGGTAACTCGTGTTATAACTAAATTCTATCCAACTCAAATAATCCTTCCATTTATGCGGTTGATCAATTGTCATCGCTCGTAGATATTGCTCCAACCCATGATTGACTACCTCTGATTGACCATCTGTTTGAGGATGATAAGCTGAGCTGTGCTTCAATTTTGTTCCACTTAACTTGAATAAATCAGCCCAAAACTTGCTCAAAAAAATCAGATCACGATTCGATATAATTGTGGAAGGGAACCCATGAAGCTTAACGATCATCTCACTAAATAGATGCACCACTTTATTTGCTGT
This sequence comes from Leonotis leonurus, assembly GCA_026898415.1. Taxonomy (NCBI): domain Eukaryota; kingdom Viridiplantae; phylum Streptophyta; class Magnoliopsida; order Lamiales; family Lamiaceae; genus Leonotis; species Leonotis leonurus. Next base: position 87,767 of record JAPKLX010000272.1, on the reverse strand, counting down.
AAATCTTGTAGGCAAAGCTCCAAAGTGAGCATATTTTGATAAGCTATCCACAACAACTAAGATAATTGTACATCCTTTAGACACCGGCAAATGCGTGATAAAATCCATAGTCACATCATTCCAAACCATAGTGGGAATTGGCAAAGGCTGCAATAATCTGGCGAGAGCAGAAGTTACATATTTAACTTGCTGACATGTTGTGCACCCTCTCACAAATTCTTCTAAATCATGTCTCATACCAGGCCAATAAAACATGGAAGACAAACCCACCAACTTTTTATTAATTCCTTCGTGTCCAGTCGCAGGCGAGCAATGGAACTTTCGCGAAGAAATTTATCTTTTAACTCTGAATCTTTAGGTAAAGAATAGCGACCCTTACAAATTAACACCCCTTCGAACACACGATAATCGGTCGACAAGTCTCCCTGAACACTTTGGTGGTGAAGCTCTCGTAATTCTTGATTATTGACATTCTCCTCTCGCAACTCATTCATAAAATCCGGCACCGGACAACTACTGAATGTTGCAAGGCTCCCAATATCCTCCAGCTGCAACTCCTTTTCCGATGCACGAGATAATGCATCTGCCACCACATTCGATTTTTTAGGTTTATAATCAATAGAGAAGTCATAACCAATCAATTTTTGAACGTACCTTTGTTGCTCCGATGTATGAATGGTTTGTTGCAAGATTTCTTTCAAGCTACGCTGGTCAGTCTTGATGTAAAAGTGTCTCCCAATTAAATATTGACGCCATTTCCCCACCGCTTCTACTATAGCAAACAATTCTTTTATATAAACGGATGCGTGGTGCATTCTAGGTCCTAACTTCTTGCTAAAATAAGCGATTGGACGTCCCTCTTGTAATAACATAGCTCATATACCCCAATTAGAGGCATCAACTTCTATCATGAACGAAAGCTCGAAATTATACAGACGTAAAATAAGAGCGTCGGTCATGGCCTTTTTAAGAGCACAAAAAGCCTTGTCCGTAGCTTCAGTCCACAAAAAATTATCTTTATGTAATAGTTTCGTTAAAGGAGTAGCTAAAGCAGCATAGCCTTTACGAACTTACGGTAGTATCCCGTGAGTCCCAAAAATTCATGCAATTGTTTAAGCGTACCTGGTTTTGGCCAATTTACCATTGCCTCGATCTTCTTCGGGTCGACTTTCCACCCTCCGTAGAGACAATATTTCCTAAATACTCTATGAATTTTTCACAAAAATTACACTTTGTTAGTTTAAGTAGGTATTTGTTAGACATCAAGCATGATAGAACTTGCCGGAGATGCTCAACTTGTTGTTGCTCATTGAGACTATAAATCAAAATATCATCGAAAAAAACCACCATAAATCGTCGAAGAAACGGACGAAGAATATGCTTCATGGCAGCCTGAAATGTCGATGGTGCGTTGGTGAGCCCAAATGGTATAACTAAAAATTCGTAATGACCCTCATGTGTTTTGAAAGCTGTCTTATTGATATCATCGTCATGGACACGAATTTGGTGATAGCCCGCGCATAGGTCAAACTTTGAGAAAACTTGAGAACCTCCCAATTCATCTAATAACTCGTCCACCGTATGAATTGGAAATTTATCCTTTATAGTTACCGCATTTAGAGCGCGATAATCCACACAAAATTGATAACTGCCATCTTGCTTTTTGACCAAGAGTACTGGAGAACAAAATGGACTTTGGCTAGATTGAATTATCCTTTGTTCAAACATCTCATGCACTAACTTCTCAATCTTGCTCTTTTGGAGATATGGATATCGATAAGGCCTGGCATTGACGGGCTAAATTCCAGCTTGTAAATGAATGCGGTGCTCAAATGCTTGGCATGGAGGCAACTCAGTCAGAGTTAAAATAACCTCACGAAACTCCTCTAACACATCTCGAATTGCAGTAGGCACTCCTTCGAACTGTATTCCGTCGTTTAAATGTTCCCCCGATCTCTCTACAGCCAACATCTTTATTTCAAATAGCTCATCTACCCGGTCATATAATATCATACCTTGAAACATCTTTGTTGGGAACCCTTCAAAAAATTTAGTTTTGATGATATTCTTTTGAAACACACTTAAAATTATTTTATTTTTTGTTTGCCAGACTGTTGGGAACCCCACAAATAAATTAAGTTTTGATGATGTTCCTTCGAAAACATACTTAGGCTCTCTCATGTTTCTGTGTATTATTTTACCTGTTTTGTGTAACAGAAATCTAAAGGTTTCAAACAGAAAGGTGTATCAGCAAGTCTCAGACAGAAAGATGTAGTAAGTCAACTTTAACAGAAA
>JAPKLX010000272.1:74287-85462 GCA_026898415.1 Leonotis leonurus | reverse complement strand
AGACAGAAAGCTGGAGCAAAGACAACTTTAACAGAAAGTTGAAACCAACAAGTCTCAGACAGAAAGCTGGGGCAAGACAACCTTGACAGAAAGGTTAACCAGCAAGTCTCAGACAGAAAGTGGAGCAAGTCAACTTTAACAGGAAGTTGAACCAGAAAGACACTACAAACCAGAAAGTGTCTAACCAGTGTTCAACCAGAAAGACACTACAACCAGAAAGTGTCTAAATCACTTCAACCAGAAAGTGTCTAACTAATGTTCAACCAGAAAGGCACTAGGACCAGAAAAGACATAACCAGAAGGTTCTAAATTAAAACAGAGAGAGTTGAGCCAAACATGTTAAAGATGTCTATCCATCAAGAATTGGAAAGAGAATCACTGATTGACACGAAGAAGGAAAGCAATCACAAATGATCTGCTTTCCATTCATAGAAGATTCAATCAACGACTCTACAAGGGAAGAAAAGATATGATTGATTGGCAAACCACAAATTAAATCACGCCAATCAACAAACGGCTAGAATTTCAAATCCAGAGCCTATATATGTTTGAAGATTCAAAGTCTGAATAACAACACGATATACTGCAGAAATATTCTCAAGCATTCAAATCTCAAATCAGACAAAGCTTCAAACCGTTCGTGATCGCAATCACACCTCGATTCAAGTCTGTCTTATCGAGAGAAGAAGGAGATCTTTACTAGCTAGTAGTTTTCTAGTAGATTAATGTGAAGATAACCTGTTTACAGTAGTTTTCTGTAAGTTGTAAAGGGACACGACCCTTATTCGTGCATAAGTTTCAGTTAGTTTGTACTTGGAACTTGTGGCTCGTTCTCAGCGAGGTTAAATAAGAAGAGTATCCTAGTAGTGGATATCTAATCCAGTTTGGATTAGACCGTGGACGTAGGGGGTTTCCCGAACCACGTAAAAATAATTGTGTTATTTAATTTCTGTATTTATATTCAGTTGTTTTTATTCTCTTTCTATCATACTCTTTCAAACCTGCATTCTTAATCAATCTCCTAAATACTCGATTAAGTCTTTATAAAGATTTTCTTAATAAGAGCACCGACTAAGTCCACCATTTTTCCGCACACAATACATTGCTGGAAATTGAGTTCACGCTTACTTTCTGCTTTGTATATCTCACTTGAGAGACCTTACTTGGATAGAATCTAATCGATTAGAAAATCAATTTGTTCTATCACCTTGAGCAATCTGTAATTCAGAAAGCTTACATCTCTCTGATTGAAATAGTCAGGTAAACTGAAAAAGTTTGCTTTGGTGTATTCCCCCCCCCCCCATACACCAAACCTTGCTCTTTCGGGACCATCACAGACTTAGTGTTGATCCCGAAAGAGCAAGGTTTGGAGTATGCGGGGGAGGGGGGGGAATACACCAAATACAAAATTTTCAGTTTACTTGACTATTTAACATAGAGAGATTAAGCTTTCTGAAAGGAGATTGCTCAGGTTTGACAGACCAGATCGAGTGATGATCTGTCTAGACAGATTCTCTCTTGTGAATTACGCTAAGTAGATAGCAAGAGTGATCTTGTTATCTAGCAAATTGTAGTGTGCGGAAAATTATGGACTTAGTCAGTTGCTCTTATTAGAAAACCTTTGAAAATATTAACCAGATTGATTAAAGATATGCAAGTTGTATGCGAGTGCAGGGTTAGTGAATAAACAACTGGAAATGTAAAATGCGTAAAGTAAAACACACAGTTGCTCTTATTAGAAAACCTTTGAAAAACTTAATCAGATCGATTAACAGATTGATTAAAGATATACAAGTTTGAGTGCAAGTGCATGATTTGTGAATAAACAACTGGAAATGTAAAATGCGTAAAGTAAAGCACACAGTTGTTTTTACGTGGTTCGGGAAGTCCATTACGTCCACGGTCCAATCAAAACTAGATTGATTATCCACTACTAGGATACTCTCTTCTTTATACTCGCTAAGAACGAGCCACAAGTTCCAATCACAACTAGAGTGAAACTTATGCACGAATAAGGGTCGTGTCCCTTTAAAACTTGCAGATAAATATGCCACAAGATACCTTCACGTTAATCCACTAGAAAACTACTAGCAAGCGAAGCTTTCTTCTTCATTCATCTCGATAAGAAAGACTTAAATCGAGTTTGGTGTGATTTCAATCACGAACGACTTTGAACACGATCTGGATTGTGAAATATCCTCGCTGAATGCTTCAATAGTTGAGTTGATTTCATGGCAGAGTTTCAACTTGCTTGCATGATGATCGTATATCGTGTGTTCTTCCAGATGTTGTTCCAAGCTTTTATAGGTGTAGAATTTTGAATTCTATCCGTTTGACTTGATTGGCGTATAATAAATGTTGATTTCCAATCAAGAGATATGAATCCCAGAATGTCTCCTCTTGCCTTGTAGAAATAGTTGACCGAATCTCTTATGATATGGAAAGCAGATGGCTAATTGATCTCTTTCCTTTCTTCACGCTCCAATTGATTCTCCTTCCATTCTTGATCTCTAATTGATAGACTTTCATTCTCCATGAGATTAGATGACGTGGCAAGTGAGGTGGAATTCTTTATCTCCTGCTTCTTTCATCATCATCTTCTGGGGTTGATTCTTCCCATTCTTTAAGTTGATAACTTGATCTGGTATATGTTTTTTTTCAACTACGAACTTAGTTGAGCCTGATTGCCCAGTATAACCTAAACTAGTAGTTGATCTGGTCTTGTTCTGCATTTCCCAGATCATGTTAACTCTTTCACTGGTTTTGTTGATCTTGCTCATATTCTCCATGGTCTTCTTCAATTTCTCCTCAGCTACTTCTTTTCTGGTTATCAAATCTTTGATCTTGGAGTTGAGTGAGTAGTTCTCTTCATCATTTTTCTTGATCTGTTCTTCCAGATCATTTACTTTTGTAGAGAACTTTGTATTGGCTTCACTAAGTATCTTTGCCGATTCATTCAGCTTATCATTCTCCTTGATGACTTTTGAAAACAACTTCTTTATGCTCGTATAGCTTTTGAACATCTCGTTGACTTCTTCCCAAGAGACTTCAGCTTCATCCTCATTACAAGAATCATATACTGGTTTGTTAGGTGACATAGAAACATGAAAGTTTACCTCGTTCTGGTCAAGGCCATTATCAATTCCCATGTAGTTTTAATCCCAATCTTCTTCTTGTTCATGTGCATAAAATGCTTCATCGTTCTCTGATGAACTATCTGAGAAATGACTCGAACTGTTTGAATCTTCTTCTGCTAGCATGGCTTTGTGTTGAGCTTTGAGCTTTCGATCTCTTTTTGCTCTTAACTCTTCTCTTTGACTCTTGGACAGGTCAAGGCAATCTGTCTTGAAGTGACCTGTTCTGCCACAACCATAACAAGTATAATCAGTAGAATTAGTAGTTTTAGTATATTTTACCTCATCTTTGCTATCAGATCGATCTTGATCTCTACTCTTCTAGAATCTGTTCTTGTTATCCTTGTAGAATCCACGATATTTCCTCGATCTGACTTCCATCTTGTCCATTCTTTTTGCGATCATAGCAAATTCTTTGATCAGCTTGTCATAACCTCCTTCTTCTGGTACAACAGGTACTACAGGTTCATCTGCTATGCTCTTTTCTTTGAAGGCTAATTCATTCTCTTTCTTAGAACTGTTTTCACTCTTCCTGCTAGATGAGTGATCTGGTTCATGGATTCTTCTTATGTCGCATTCATGAACAACTAGATGATTAAATAATGCTTCAATGGTTAGATTGTTGAAATCAGCATGTAGTGGTTGCATGGCTGCATATATCTCCCAGCTTGGTGGTAGTGCTTTGAGAGTTATGATATTCTTCTCTCTTTATGTATATTTGTCCTTCTTGAATGCAGATACTTCTAGCACGACTTCAATAAACCTGTTCTTCATTTGTTTAATAGTTTCTCCTGGTCTCATCTTGAAATCATCGAACTTGTTGCAGAATAGTGAAAGCTTGTTCTCGATCATGGCTTCTGATCCTAAGCTGAGTTCACATAGTGCTTCCCACATCTCCTTAGCTATGCCTAGATCTTGAATCTTGGCTAGATGAACTCCTTTGATTGTGCTGGAAATGATTCCCTTAGCAAAGTCATCCAAATTTGCTTCGCAGCGCTCTTCTGAGGTGTATGTTCTGGGATCTTTAAGCACATTCTCTTTGACTACTCTTGTAATACCCCGTTCCCTCGTAGTAGTATTCTCGCATCGTACACTCATGAGAAATTGATTTCGTTGTTAAATAGTAAATCAAATGGCGAATTGGAAATGATTATTTCTACACTAATTAAATTGAACTAACTTTAATTTAGAGCCCGATGAGAGTTAGGATTAGTTGATATTTATCAAGCAGTATTAAAGCCCCATCTTTTAATTATCCTAGATGGGATTACATTAGGACAATCTTAAAATCTTTAAGTAATTACAATGAAAACAAGACATTATATAAATGAATGCATTTATATTTATATACGTATATATATATATATATTAAGATGTATTAATTGGCAAGAATGTAAATAAAATAGAGGCCTACAAGGCATCCGCACACGGCTGCAATGAAGAGAAAGGAGGGATGGGGTGATGTCCCTTCAACACTATTTTTTTACAACTTGAAAAGTGTCTTACAAAGAGAATTAATAAACAACCAAAACCATTAAGTACATAAAGGAGAAAAATCTGCAGTAGGGTTAATAGAACTGCTACAACCACACCTTTTCACACTAAATAAAAGATACACAAGATTCACTAGTACAAAGCAAAAGTTGATTAAACAGAATCAGTAGGGGGCAGTGAGAAATAGACTAAGCACAAGGCTCAAGGGGAAGGAGTAGGCGGCTGATGGGAGGGGAAGGACTTCCAGGACTGCTCCATACTCCATACTCCATACCCTGCAAACACAGGAACTGTAGAGACATGTTAGAAGCTACCACTTCACCTAGAACACACTATATAGCAGATTTCTCCTTAAGCCATTACAACACCACACTCAGATATATAAGAATTCATCCCCACACCAACTCACACCTCATTAACTCACACAAATTCATTACAAACTAAGAAGGCACGTAGAGCTCAACAAGAAGAGGAGTAGTTGAAGTACTTGAGGTAAAAATTTAAAGCTCTAACATTCAATACTTTTGATAATGCTTTCTTAGTATTTAGTTCATAATTTCTACTTATCTCCACTGCATACTCTTTAAAAAGAAGACCTGAAAATTTCACTTAACAAGAAAGAATACTAGAGGCTTAAACTTGGACTTAGAAGCTTGTATTCAAATCAGAATCTTGCTATACCTTGTTCTATCTTGCCATTTACGAACTACTGGCTCTAAGATTCAGATTCCACAACATAGGCTAAAAGGTTCTAGCACTCCTATTTCTGAATTTTCACCTCAGCATATTAGGAGGAAATTTACAGAAAACTTTATTATAAAACAAGCAACTCTTTTAAACAGATTTGAGGAGAATATTGCTATTAAAACATGAAACAGGCTTGTCATAGTATAGCTTCCTAGAACAATTATAAGTCATTAACACAACAAGACTAGAATTTACAACCCTAAATATACTTCCTTAAGATCTGAAATTAAAAATGAAGAATAACAGAATTGACCGCTGCATGTGTCTTCCCTAATAAGAACAAAACCTATAGAACATCTACCAAACCAAAAATAAGAGCCTCAAACCACCCCACAACCACGCCCCTGCCTCTACCCCATCTCAAAACCATGTCATTCACAAACCGAATCCAGCAAAGCCAAACTTTTTATGAAACTTAATAAGTAAGAGCAGAAAGTTTAACTTAAATCAAATCTGAAAAATTTGACATGCAATGGAAAAATGAATAAAGGACAAGATATGTAAGGGTAGGGGAGAATCGTACCGAGAGGGAGAGGGTGCAGTGGGTGACGACGAGCTGACGAAACCACTAGGGAGAAACACCAATCGCATGTCCTGTATACGAGGAGGAATCACCCAAACTCCAAAACCGCTATTCTGCACTTGGAAACATAACAAGAAAAAGGAAGAAATTAAAACCGATTGACTAGAAAATCTGGGATTTGATCTAATGGTACCTTAATCAAATCCTTAAGAAATTTAAACATGTAAGGAGGGGAGAATGAGAGACTAACCAAGGGGGAGAGGAGTGCCGGTCAGTTTCAGTCTGCAGTGTCACGATCGACTACTGACTCATGGCCACCGGGCGTCACGCATAATCTGGAGAGGAAGAGATGACGAGGTGGGACGCTGCAGCTACTGTTCCGACCACTGCTTTCTTGCGATAGAGAGAGAGAGAGAGAGGGAAGCGATGGGGTGAGGGTAGGAGGAGGAGAGTCTGGAGAAGACAAGAAAGAAAAGAGAAAGGAGGATTTGAGGGTGGTGTCGGCTGAATGAAGATGAAATTAGGTTAGAATTTAATTTATGGTAAGTTAGGTTAATTCCATGTTTAAGTTTAGAATTTATGTTTATTATGCTAATTAAATTATTGGTGGGTTGTTTTAATTGAGGTAATTGGGCTGAGAAATTAAAAAGAGTTGGGTATGAGAAATTTATTTATGAGGGGCTACAATTTAATGTAGGGTGGCCGAAACATAAGTATTGGGCTGAAAAGTAGGAAATTTTGGGCTAGAGAAATAAAAAGAGTGGGAAGAGAAGAACAAATTATGGGCCAATTATTCATTTCTTGAACGGGCCGAGAGCTGCAAATTACTGGGCTCAATTTAATTAGGAATTGGGTTGGACATTTTATTTCACTTGGGCCGAAAATTTAAAGGGTAACGGGCCACAGTTAACTAAGTTATGTTGGGCTAGCTTAATTGAAACTTGAGGCTTAAGATAATTATTTTATGGGCTATACTAAGGGAGGATTAATTGATACCAAAACCCAACTTGGATTACAAAAGAATTATATTAACCTATAAGATTAATAAATATAATTCTTAAGGACTTAAATAGTCTAAATAAATTATATTTTCCTCTATATTGATAAATTAATCAATTTAAAAGTTTTGGAGGAAAGATTTTTTTTTAGTTAAAGAATACTATTAATCGAATAAATTAACCATATCAACTTAATTAAAAGAATGATTAATAATTGAGGAATTACGATTTCAATTTCAATGGAATTCATTAAGCATACTTAAGAAAATATATTTAGTATACAAGGACGAGTAGAACTAGGATATGAGATTAGTACCCGAATTAATGAAATATTATTTCACTCTCGCTTAAAAGAAGTTAAGAAAAGAACCTATACTCAAATCGAGTATTTTACTAAGGAAATGATTAAAGGTTACTACGGGAGTGGAAATTCGAAGACCGTGAGAGGTTAACCTTTGAAGAAGAGGAGAACACATCGAGGTAGGCTTTCTTATACAAAAACAAATGTGTGTGCTTATCCATATTTATGTTTTTCTTTTCAAAAGCTTTGAATCGAAATTGATATTTCAAATATTGTCTGCCGTAAAATATTTTATATTTTGTATGATACCTATCTGTTATGATTTATCGAATTCGGGTCCCAGTGGGTAAGCAACCCCGCTCGAACTAGTGTACACAATTTGACTGTGAGTCGACGAAGGTGTTGACCGGTCAAGTGTCCGTGGATGGTGGCCACCTTCCCGGTACACATTAGATACGGATATGGTAGATTACTAAAGAACTTAGACAGCTGTCGAACTTTAGGTTTCACAAAAAAGATTTAGTGAACGTAGGTACTTTAAAGACAAAATCCCTATGTTTTCACTCAACATGGCATGACAAGTATAATTGTAAGTATGCGTTTTCGGCGTGTGTCTACTGAGTACTTTTGTACTCAGCCCTGCATATATTTCTAAATGTGCAGGTTGAACAATGATGGGAGGGTGTGCTCTACAATGCCTTTTCGAACTCTTTTGCTATTACGAACTCTTGGGGGTTTACATGTCCTCATACATGTAAACTTTATTTTGATCCTATTCCGCTGCAAATGTTGAGGTTTCATGTTATGAATCTGTACTAAACTCCTGTTGAAACTCGATTTAACTTATCGGTTATTCTAAACCTAAATCCTATGTTATGAATCATCTATATTATTGAAGTATCTTCCAGTCCCACCAATATTACATCAACCCATTTTCTATCCCCGCTTCTTAAATCCCTCCTTTAGTCATGTTTTTCCCGACTTCGCTATCCTTAGCAAAGGGCGGTCGTGACAACTCTAGTTTCAGTAATCCGTGTCTTCTCTTCATAGATTGCCAGTGGACCTTCTTCTATCACTTTCCACATGAGGCAGTGATGAGTTTTTAGGCACATCTTGATTTTGAAACTCCATTCTCTCTAGCCTTGGATAGAGAATTACTCGCATGCTCTAATGACAGAAAATTCCATAACAGCAGATAGTACGCACGTGAATAAAAATAGGTTTTTCTAGATCTATTCAAGTTGAGCACACAGGTTTCAACCTTATGAAACATAAACAATGGTCTTTTGAACCACTACTATGATACCACTTGTTGGTCCCGAAAGAGTAATGTTTGGTGTAGGGGGGTGGGGGAATACACCAAATACAAACTTTTCAATTTACGTGGCTATTTCACGTAGCGAGATTAAGCTTTCTCAAATGAGATTACTTATGTTTGACAGACCAGATCGATAACCAGATCGACTGATGATCTGTCCAGATAGAGTCTCTCTTGTGAATTACGCTAAGTAGATAGCAAGAGTGATCTTGTTATCTAGCAGAGTGTCGTGTGCAGAAAATTATGGACTTAGTCAGTTGGTCTTATTAGAATACCTTTGAAAATATTAACCAGATTGATTAAAGATATGCAAGTTGTATGCGAGTGCAGGGTTAGTGAATAAACAACTGGAAATGTAAAATGCGTAAAGTAAAACACACAGTTATTTTTACGTGGTTCGGGAAACCCTCTACGTCCACGATCCAATCAAAACTAGATTGATTATCCACTACTAGGATACTCTCTTCTTTATACTCGCTGAGAACGAACCACAAGTTCCAATCACAACTAGAGTGAAACTTGTGCATGAATAAGGGTCATGTCCCTTTACAACTTGCAGATAAATCTGCTACAAGATACCTTCATGTTAATCCGCTAAAAAACTACTAGCTAGTGAAGCTATCTTCCTCCTTCCTCTCGATAAGATAGACTTAAATCAAGTTTGGTGTGATTTCGATCACGAACAGCTCGAACACAATCTGGAATGATGAAATCTCATCGTTGAATACTTCGATGATTGAGTAGATTTCTTGGCAAAGTAACAACTTCGTAAATTGTTAGTTCATCAATCATCTCGTACTCTTCTAGATCTTGTTCGAAGCTTTTATAGGTGTAGAATTTGAATTCTAACCGTTGGACTTGATTGGCGTGAAATAAATGTTGATTGCCAATCAAGAGATATGATTCCCAGAAAATCTCCTCTTGCCTTGTAGAAATGTTTGACCGAATCCTTTGATTTATGGAAAGCAGATAATTGAATGATCTCTTTCCTTCTTCACGCTCCAATTTATTCTCCTTCCATTCTTGATTTCTAATTGATAAAACTTTCCTTCTCCTTGAGATTTGATGATGTGGCAATGGGATGCAAAAATGAGGTATTCGCCTTCGCGATCAGAACATAGACACTTGATAGTCTTTCCATGACGATTCTCCACAAATGCCCTAAATTCCTTAAATTTCTGAAAGGATTATGAGTTATGGTACATCAAATATACATATCCATAATTCGAGTAGTCATCAATGAAAGTGATGAAGTACTGCATGCCACCTCTGGCCTGAATCGACATTGGACCACAAACGCCGGAGTGAATGATATCCAACACATCTCGGGCTCTATTTCTTTTGACATTGAATGGTCTCTTGGTCATTTTACCTTCCAACTAGGATTCACAGGTAGGGTATGGCTCAACTTGGAGTTTATCCAAAGGCCCATGTTCCACTAACTTTTGAATCCTACTAAGGTTAATATGTCCAAGCCTTAAGTGCCATAAATATGTATCACTCGACGAAAGACAAGAAGATTTTCTCTTCTTAGAGTTAGTAGACTAGTTAAAAGTTGAAGTTAAACGTTGTTCAGGTTTTGCAGATATAGTATACAAATTGTTGACCAAAGTACCAGAACAGATAAACAAGTCTCTTTTCTTGATAATAATGGAATCATCAAAAGAAACAATATATCCATCCAAAACGAGTTTAGAAAACAAAATAAATTTCTTTCTAAAACTAGATACTAATAAAACATCATGTAAAACTAAAACGGTAGAGGCAAACTGCAACTCTATGTCTCTCACTCCAACCGCCGCCACTCTCGTAGAGTCACCCAACGAGATGAAAATCTCCCCGTCTCTAAATGGTCTGGATTGCAGTAGTGGCCGTGAGTCACAACAAACATGGTCAGTGGCTCCCGTATCTACTACATAAGAATGGGCAGAACTAGCCATAAAACATAATGTAAGCACTAAAGCTGTAGACATACCTTGACCGCTAACCGACTTCTTGTGATGCGGACAGTCTGATTTCCAATGTCCTTTCTCACCGCACTTGAAACATTTTTCAGTCCCTTCCTTTTTCTTCGAAATGCCATCTGTCTCATTCCTCTTCTTAGCATTCTTTGGTGCTCCCTTCTTCTTGCCCTTAACCTTTCTAGGGTTTCTAGAAGAAGTTGGAGTAACCGATGCTACTAACGCAGTCTTGGGTAGGCCTTTCACAATAGCTTCCACCATTTGCAGCTCAACCAATAATTCCTCAACGTATAATCATTTTTGTTGAAGAACGATATCAATCTTAGACTTTGTGTATTTTACCTCCGAGAGTCTCAATCTCACTCAGATAGAGTATCATCTTCAGGACATGGTCCCGAACCGATGATCCATCTGCCATAGAGATGTTCATCACATTGTGTAGGGCCACTTGCTTGGCCAACTTGCTCTGTGTACCGAACATCTCATGCAGGTTAAACATGATATCAACATATATTTTCATGTTCTTATGCTGATGCTGCAAGGCATTATTTATGGAATCCATAATGTAACACCTCGCCATCTTGTTAGAACCCATCCACTTATCATATTTAGTCATTGCATTGGTAGATGTGTTATTAGGAGGAATTGGCGGACTTGGATTGTCAATGACGAACTTAATGTCGTCAGCAGTGAGGACAA
>JAPKLX010000272.1:51721-74277 GCA_026898415.1 Leonotis leonurus | reverse complement strand
AATAACATGCTCAAACGCAGATAATCAAAACCTTTAAAGAAAAACATGCTTTGAACATACTGTTTAAAATAAATCATGCAAGCCACGCAGTGTGATCGGTTACACAATCAATTTTAAAACAGTTTTACTAGTCATATAAATCAACAGTCCGAGGCCACGCAGTGCTGCTATAACTGCTAAATTACACCTAAACTATTACCATAAGCCCTGACACAAAAGAAATTAATTGATTTTAATAAGCCCATAGCGGAGGGGTCATATCGCCATCAATTAAATTCTTACAGCCATCTTAGAGAAAACTTATCACGTTAACTGGTAAAATGTGATCCCGCATGGAATTAAAACAAGTTAATTTATGAAAAGACCGTCTCATGGAGACCATATGTAATCTTAGCAAATTAAATTAATTTAATGCAATTAGAATTTTCGCTTAGTCATTATATTAAAAAAAAAGGTTTTAACATGGATAATCACATATTATGACATGTCTAAAACATATAAGATCTCCATAAAATCATGGCATATCAAATTAGACAAGATCTCCATATAAATAGCAAATAAAAGCCAAATTAAAACAATTAAGCACATAATAAAGCAAATAATTACATTCAATTATCCAAAATAGGAAAATCTAACTAATTCCTAAAACTAAGGAATTTAAATTTTAAATTTTAAATCTTCCATCTTCTTTGTCTTCATCTCCAATAAGAATTTTAAATTTAAACCGGGATTTAAAACCCAAAAAAATTCAAATTCAAATTCTAAATTCGGGACAGGCTAACCCCGGGCCCACCTCGTCCACAGCCGAAGCATGCTCAAGAGCCTGACGAGGCCCAGTGCCTTCGCCAGGTGCACCAGCGAGCGCTGGCGCCTGCCCTCACACGCATTGTCGCCCGCGCCTGGCCCTCGCGCGCTGGCCGCCTGTGTCACTCCTTGTCCCCGCACACTGCGCTCGCGTTAGCGCTCGTCTGGAGTTATGCCGCGGACGAGCGCCGCGCGCCATGCTTTGTGTGCCAGCCCGCCTACTTCATCGAGCGCTGAGGCTAGGCCAGTGGCCGCTGCCACTGACCCGTGTCACTGTGCTCCTACGAGCGCGTGCACGCGCCCACCTGGGTGCCTAGAGCCGCGCGCTGTGCGCCTGCCGGTGGGCCTTACGGCGACGCCGTGTTCCGGTTCCGACTTCAGTTTCTCTACCTCATTCATCGTCTCCCACTCAATTTCATAATAAATGCAATACATGGTAAAATAAAATAAATTCTAATCTAACATGGTCAACCCCCGTATGATTACATATTTTAAGCCACAAAACGGGCACGAAGAAAGAACAAACTAATAAATACGGTATTAAAACATATATGCCACGTAATATCATAGATATAATGCTCAAAATTAAATCTAACATCCTAATATCAAATTACGATCACATGAAAATAAATAATAATTAAATCTAATTCATACAAAAAATTAAAATCCTGTGACCGCCTATTATACCAACTGATAGAACCCGTATGAGAGACTCATAAATGCGCATGATCCATATGTTTAATTAATTGTATAAATAATTAATTCTTAAACATTTAATACACACGGGAGAAAATAATTGCGGAATAATTAAATTATACCTTTTCCTACGCAACTCCTTCGTTTTTGGAGAAATGATTTGGATCGTTAGCCACGAACAACAATCTATTCCGATGGAATTCTTCACTTGATCTCCTTTGATCCTACTTCAGAAACTTCTAACGTATTCCCGATCTACTTACTTGAATATCGTGTGGTCGAATCTATCAAGTAATTTAGGAGAAAAGAAGAACGAAATTTAGAGCTTTGAATACTTTTAAAATTTTAAAAAATCAGAGATTAAAATCTCTAGGGGGGCTGATTTTCAGTGTGGGAAGAGAGAGAGAGAGAAATCGACTCCTGATATGTACTCCTTTTATAGATATTTTGGGCTATGTTAGAGCTTCTAAGGTGAATGAATAAGATCCCAAATAATAGAACTAATATCCCACTTTTATCTTTTTGTAGTTTCCATGTATTATTCAAATTCAAATTTGAATAATCAAAAATAATTTTGACTGGGTCAAATCCATAACTCAATTAAATTAATTTTCAAATCACTTTTGGGCCCAATTAAATTTCATTAATTGTTTGGTCCAACTTAGACTTAAATTAATTAATTTAAGTTAATTTAACCTCAAATTAATTACTCTATGAAAATGCAATAAAGTGTAATTCTATTATAAATATTTATCGACTCCACTAAAGGATAAATATTGAACTCATCTTGATCCATTCAAATTACGAATGTAACCACCCTCTTGTAATTTAATTATTTCTCGCGTTAAAGATTTACTAAATCCATTAATTAATTGAGTTTTCTGACAACTCACAATTAATTATAATATATTTATTCGTGAGTGATCCGGTTCAGACCTTAATTATTACATGCGGAATAAATTCCAACTGACCGAGTTTATTATGCAATAAACTTTTCTCAATGCCTCACACGGATTTAATCAACTTGTGTCACTGAGACGCGATTATGTACGACTGACAGTCGAGCACTTCTAGCTACACCAATCACTACCACCCAAGACTTCACTGTTTTGGGTTACGAAAAACCGCAAGCATAGATGAATCAAATCAGCTTATAATCAACCGCTTATACTAATGTCATCGTCACAAATTAAGAAATGAACTAATTTCCGAGACCTCGTTCTAAGTATTAGCATGTAGAACTTATCTCACTGTGAAACCTCTCAATATGTATACACCAAGCATGTGTAACAACTTATACATACTGATATCATTCTACGGGCTAAGGTCAACTCTCGCATCAAATAATATCGCAGCTTTTACCAACTAGACTGTGACTTTATACTACAAAGGAGCCGACTATGTTACCTTTTATAATCATAGATCCATCACATAGTCTACAATTGCAGTAAATGGACTTGTTTGCAATTCAATATATAAAGATAATAAATAACAAACCAATGATAAAAATATTTATTCTCATTAAAATGAAACTGAAAACAAGTCTGATACATCGTGTAAGCATAAAGCATGTTTTGAGGTATACAAACCCTAACATTGACAACATCTGGGATGAATCAATAGGCCATCAACGCCATTAAGGACCAATCAATATGTATGTATTTTCCATTATCTCAACCTATAAATCTATTAAAAAGGTTCGAAAAATTCTCGAAAATACGTACCAAGACAACTTCAAAGTCCAAAACCATAGAATGCAGCAACTCACAACGTAGTTCGAGCTCTTCCAGATGGAAGAGGATGAAACAATTTGGAAATTTCACTTAGAAATATTGGCTTGGTAAAATGAATGCTTCGCCTAAGGAGAAAAGATCTGAGAAACCAAACTCGTCAAGAAAATTCTACGGTCCCTACCCGAAATGTTTCGATACCAAAGTTACGGCTATTAAAGAAGCACGAGATCTGGAGGAGATGATAGCCAAAAAACTCATAGGTTCCCTTCCAACCTATGAGATGAGAATGAGAAATCACAAGGCCGGAGGAACGAATTACGTCGCTCTCAAGGCAAAGTATGAGAAGCGAGACTACGATCAGTCTCAGATGAATATCAAAATATGGTGGAATCATGGCGCTAATCGCTCGTAAATTTGGTAAGATTTATTGCAGGTTCGACCCCAAAAGCTCCAAGAAATGTCCACAATATTATGAATGTGGAGAATTTGGTCATGTACATGCCGACTGTGCAAATATCAAGAGCTCCTTTGATGGTCTTGAAAGAGCTAATACGGGGCGGGGGGAGGGGCGGGGGAATACAAAAATTCGTATTGAAAGAGTGAATAACTGTTGGGAACCCTTAAGTATTTTTTGTTTTGATGATGATCTCTC
Organism: Leonotis leonurus; assembly: GCA_026898415.1. NCBI lineage: Eukaryota > Viridiplantae > Streptophyta > Magnoliopsida > Lamiales > Lamiaceae > Leonotis > Leonotis leonurus. The sequence continues at coordinate 70,392 of JAPKLX010000272.1, read as the reverse complement.
GAAACACACTTAGTATTTCTTTGAATTAAATTGTTCTGCATGTAAACAGATCACTACATATAAAGTGAATTCTGTTAGAGAACAGATTATGAAATGACTTAACATGTAAATGAATCATTCCTATAGAAGTCATTTCTGTAATAGTATATGATGAAGATCAACTTCTGTCTCGAAGGAGAAATCGATCTGATGTCAACCAGATCACTGATCAGATCGATGTACACAGCTGAAGACCAGATAGATAGAATCATCAAACCACCAGATGACATCATCCTACACATCATACCCTCTTGCCACGTCAAGATTGAAGCCCATCCAACAGGGATTGGGAAAAGAATCTTCGATTGACACAAAGAAGGAAAGAAGCCGTTAGCAATCTGCTTTCCATACTTTGAAGATTGAGTCAACGTTCTCTACATGGCAAGAACAGATATGATGGATATCACTGATTGGCAATCTACAATCAATCTCAAGCCAATCATCAACGGCTAGAATTTTCAATTCAATGCCTATATATATTCGAAGTTCAAAATCTGAAAAATATGTGACACGCGTGCGCTACATTGAAAAACACATTCTCAAGCTATCTACCTCAATCCAGACCAAGAGATTCAAAATACTTGTGATTCTACATCACACCAACCAACCTCGATTCAAGTCTGTCTTATCGAGAGAAAGGAGATCACCCTGCTAGCTAGTAGTTTTCTAGTGGTAACGTAGAGATAATCTGTTGTAAAGGGACACGACCCTTATTTCGTGCGTAAGTATCTCTCTAGCTTTGATTGATACCTGTGACTCGTTCTCCATGAGTATAAAGAAGCAGAGTATCCTAGTAGTGGATAATCTGGTCTAGTTTTGACCAGATCGTGGACGTAGGGATTCCCCGAACCACGTTAAAAAACTGTGTTCTTTATATTTCTTCATATTTACTTTCAGTTGTTCATTATTCTAATCATCTACACTATCATACAATCTGCATCTCTATCAATCTGTTAACAATCTGATTAATTCAAAAGATTTTCTAAACAAGAGCATTAACTAAATCCACCATATTTCCGCACGCACAATACTTAGAAAGTAATAAGATCACTCTTATTATTGTCTAAGTGTTTACACTAAGAGAGCTATCTGTTTGGACTAATCTGATATCGATCTGGTGATCGATCTGGTTAGTCATCTGCCCAGCAATTTCTTATTTAAGAATAGCTTGAACTCTCTTATAAATCATCAAGTAAACTGAAAAGTTTGTATTTGGTGTATTCCCCCCCCCATACACCAAACCTTTCTCTTTCGGGACCAACAATAACAATGATTAAGAATAACTTAGAGAAAGTTAAACATATACAAAGTTTTGTGCAGAAGTTGGTGGTAATAGATTTTGTTAATGATAACACTTTTCTTACTCAAGTAGGTTAGCAAGTTGTTTAAATATTATGATATGCAAGTAATGGAATAATCAAAGTAAGATATTAAAAGATAAAGAACATGTGATTTAACGTGGTTCCAAAAAACAACCCTACTTCCACGGCTTGATCAAAACTAGATCAAAATACACTAACTCTCCTTTGTTTATACTCGTTGAGTACGAGCCACAAGGAACTATCAAAACTAAATATGTTCTTCTTGCACGAGCTTAGGGTCGTGTCTAGTTTACAACTTACAAAACTTTCAAAAATTTAAAGCTACAATCTAAGAAGAAAAAACTAACTACAATCGCTCTAGATCTTGATTTTAACAATGGAAGATTTCCAGAAAACAATAGTTTCAAGGTGAATTTAGCACTTACAAAAATCTGGTAAGGTTAGAAGTACTTTGAGCAATGAATATTTGAGCAAAGTCAGCGTATAATAGTCGTAGATTTCTCGTACTCTTTCTGGATATGAAAGGTTGTATTTATAGACGCATTGTTGGAACTAGCCGTTTGAGAGATGAAGTGTCCTACATCATCGCATTAAATTTATGGTAATGTGATGTTACACGCTCCGCCTGCATTTGTAACGCCCCGCAAGATGGGCTAAGAGGAATTGGTATTCAATGTGATATAATTGAGAAAGTTTCAATACGATAAATAATAATATGACAATTAAAGAATAAAGAAAAATTTCAGGAGTTTGGACACACCGGATACGACACGAGTTCAATGTATGGAGACATTGAACCATAGACATGGAAATAAATGAGATTGATGGTTGAAAGTAGGGGTCTCTATTACCCGATCGGTTTCGGGTACCCGAATACGCGATTTTCGGGTTTTTAGGTCGGGATCAGGTTTTGATATTCTAGGGTTTTCGAGTTCGGGTAATACCCGATACCCGATCGTGTATTACCCGAACCCCAATTTATTTATTTATTTTTATTATTTATATAATATTATATTTCAATTTTATAATTTAAAATATTTTAATACTCTAAATATTTGAATTTTTTAAAATTACCCGATAATATTCGATAAATACCCGAAAATAAGATAAAATTTAATTAAATCGAATAATTTTGGGAACCTAAATACCCTACCCGAAATACCCGATTCGGGTTCGGGTACCCGACCCGTATAAACACCCCTAGTTGAAAGTTCTGTATTGACGGTCAACATGATAAGACCATGAATTTTGAATAAAGAAGGTAATACATAAGATGAAATCAAATGACAACACAATAAAGATCAATATGACATTACTATCACCTTGGTAATCGACATAATGAATAAGACACCCGATCAGGCCCACCTCGCCGCCACCTCATCACCGTCCTCCAAAACCTTGTTAACACATTTGAAAAATATTTTTGCCTAAGTACTAGTGTACTCAGTGTGAGTCGTTGTCAGACTTTTTCAGTGAAAACAACATTAATCTCCATTTAAATAATATTACATGCCCAACCATATGATGCATGTCGTTTTAAAATGAAAGCCCACCATACACATATGAAAACATACATTTTACCATCATATAGAGCTCGTCATCATTCTTTTCTCATTTACAGTGTTCCTCATTGCGACTAGACAGGGAAAATTGAAGTTTTCCGCGAATAATCCCCTTTCATCAAGACCGGGGAACCTGGCCAAGTTCACCCCGATCCTGACTTTCCGTGTACACTACATTAGCCGGATCCGGCTCAAGGCACAATTGTTAACTTACATCATTGACATCGTCAATCAACGGGTACAATAATACAGATCCGTCACATATAGGATACACATGAGCATAACAAAAATATTTGACATGTAAATTCATATTTTCAGAAAAAGCAGTTCAAGCTTATTAACTCAAAATACTGTACTGTAAATAAACCCACACTTTTCACCGATGTATGGAGCTTACATTCCATTGTATATGGATGATATTCCTCGGTAAGATCCTATAAGATAAATCTCATGGCCAAGTACAAATTAATAGGTGCTAACCTCTTCTCCAACCTTAAGCACTTCTAGTGCTTCTTGAACTTAATATCTAACCATTCTAACATCAATCTATTAATTTTCCAGTGATCATCATTTACAAGGACTCGTCTGCTAACTACTTAAGATATTTCCATCCATCATTAGTCAATTCGATTCGTCACGGTAGAAGGAGTAACACTTATCTCGTATACACGAGTACTTTACATAATCATATTGTCCATCAACTTCGAGTAATGAGTCGTTCCAACTTAATAGGATTTTGGGTTCTCTTTATACTTCTTCGAAATAATCATGTCCTAAGTTTCAATTAAAATGAATGAAATTCGTAAATAGCTAATGAACTGAGATTTGTTAGGACTTCCAATGGTAGTTCTTAGTGAAAATTTATGCAAACACGTTTTGTAAAAAAAATCATAGTAAATGTGAGTATTATTAAAGCACTTTGAAATTTCACAATAGTGTTTCTAAGACATTGAAAAATTGGTGAAATTTTAACAATAGCTTTCCAAAACTCCAAAGTAAATGTTTTTCAAAAGAACATATTCAAAAACTTGTTTTTGATATCCTTTAAGAAATAAAAACGTGAGGTTATACTTTAAAGACCTTTTTAAGACGATTAAAAGTTGAGTTTCTGTTACTATATCAAACGAACTCTAATGATGGTGAAATTTTACACACAAACTACAAAAATCATAGGGAATATATCTTATAAAAAATTTTAGGTTTCATTTAGCCAACATTCTAAATTTTTTTTTGGTTTCATTTAGCCAACATTCGAAAAAAATTCACAAGCTCACAGATTAAAGTTATGTGAGCAGTTGACTTTGAAAAATTATAATAAATTGAAAATAACTCGAATTTAATTGAATAAAATATTAAGATGAACTCAATGTCTTAAATTTGTATTTTCTAAAAACAAAACACGTAAAATCATTTGAAATATATTTTTGGGAACCCCACAATATTTAGTTCTGATGATGTTCTCGCGAAACACACTTAAAATTAATTATGTTTGCTAGGTCTCAATCTGTTCTACCTGTACCAGATTATTGTCATATAAAGTGAAACTAATAGAGAACATGAATTTAGACCAGATTAGTGGATGACTTAAAATGTAAAGGAATTAAATCCTATAGAAGTCATTCTGTTAGCTTCCGTTCTGCTCGAAGAACCAGATCAACAGGAGCATACAAAGCAAGCAGATGATCTGATCGATGGCCTCTCGATCTGGTTGCTAAGAAATCATTCATAGAGATTACAACCATGCTTTGGAGCACTTTTGAAATAGATTGATATTTGACCAGATCGATGTCAATCTGCTATGACCAGATCATTCCTATAAAGTGAGCCAGCCTGGACCAGATCAACCCAATCATCTGACATTCGGTTATATGTCCAGATGTACTTAAGTGAATCCAAATCACTTTACCACATCAGCAGATCTCACGAAGTTGGAAAGTTTATCTATTGGATATCAAGTTTGGAAGGAGAATCAATCACTATGCAATGAAGGAAAGAAGCATCTGTCAACGATCTGCTTTCCATATTTCGAAGAATTGGTCAACCTTTCACACAAGGCATGAAGAGATAAATCAATGATTCATATCTCTTGATTGGTAATCAACATTTTCTTCAAGCCAATCATGACCAACAGTTAGAATTTCAAATTCTACACCTATAAAAAGCTTTGAACTAAGACTGTAAGAGTATGGATACTTCAAGATTATTATCACGAGATCACTATTGTTATCTACTAAGTGTTTATCACGAGAGAGAGAGAGAGAGAGTCAATCGGGACAGACTGTGTGTCGATCTGGTTTGTCACACTTAAGTAATCTCCCTTCGAGAAAGTTTAATCTCTCTAAGTAATTAGTCAAGTTACCTGAAAAGTTTGCATTTGGTGTGTCGGGGGGGGGGGCGGGGCCATACACCAAACCTTGCTCTTTGGGGACCAACAAGTGATATCAAAGTCGTGGTTCATAAGACCATTGTTTCTGTTTCACAGGGTTGAAACATGCGTGGTCAACTTGAATAGATCTAGGAAAACCTTTTCATTCACGTGCATATTATCTGCTATCATGGTATCATCTGTTATTAGAGCTTGTGAAGAATTCTCCATCCAAGGATACAGAGAATGGAGTTTCATAATCAAGATGTGTCTAAAGGCTCATCACTGTCTGATGTGGAAAGTGATAGAGGAAGGACCATTAGCAATATACGAAGAGAAGTCTTGCATCACAGAAACTGGTGTAGTCAAAGAGACCGTGCTTAAGGATCCCAGAACATATACTTTCGAAGAACGACGTGAAGCAAATCTGGATGATTTTGCAAAAGAGATCATTTTGAGCACAGTTAAAGGTGTCCATCCAGCCAAGATCCAAGATCTGGATACATCCAAAGAAATGTGGGAGGCACTGCGAGAAATCAACTTTGGTTTTGAGGTTATGATCAAGAACAAGCTGTCCCTGGCATGCAATAAGTTTGATGAGTTCAAGATGAAGCCTGAAGAAAGCATCGAGCAGATGAAGAACAGATTCATAGATGTGTTACTTGAAGTTTCTGCATTCAACAAGAACAAGAACAAGTACACTCAGAGAGAGAAGAATCTCAAGATACTCAGAGCATCGCCACCAAGCTAGAAGATATATTTTGCAATGCAACCACTACGTGTTGATTTCAACGATCTGTTTGTTGAAGCATTATTTGACCATCTGGCTGTACATGGATGTGATATTAGAAGAATTCATGGATCAGATCATGCTTCAAGCAAGAAGAACGAGAGCAGTTTCAAGAAGGTGAAAGAAGTAGCCTTCAAAGCGAAGTGCATAACTGATGAAACAATAGCACCTGCTGCATCAGATGAAGGAGGCTATGACAAACTGCTCAAAGAGTTTTCCATGATTGCCAAGAGAATGGACAAGATGGACATCAGATCGAGGAAATATTGAAGATTCTACAAAGACAACAAAAGTAGATATCAGAAGAACATAGAACAAGATCGATCTGATAGTAAAGGCGAAGCAAAGAGTAATGATAAAACATCTAACTCTATTGATTATACGTGTTATGGCTATGGCAGAACATGTCACTTCAAGACAGATTGTCATGATCTATCAAAGAGTCAGAAAAAAGAACTAAGAGCCAAAAGAGATCCTAAGCTAAAAGCTCAACGCAAAGCCATGCTGGCTGAAGAGGACTCAAGTAGCTCAAGTCATCTATCTGATAGTTCATCAGAAAATGATGAGGCATTCTATGCGGAAGACACAGAAGAAGATTGAGATGAATGCTATATGGGAATTGACAACGGACTCGACCTGACTGAGGTAAATTCTCATATTTCTATGTCATCAAAAATCATATTATGATTCTGGAAATGAAGATGAACTAGAAGTCTCATGGGAAGAGATCAATAAGATGTTCAAGAGCTACACAAGTATAAAGAAGTTATTCTCTGAAGTTATTAAGGAGAATGACAAGTTGAACGCGACAGTGAATATTTTGAGTGATGCAAACACCAAGTTTTCTGCTCAACTGCACGATCTGGGAGACCAGATTAAAACCAAAGATGCAGAGATTTACTCACTCAACTCTAAGGTCAAAGACATGATCAGCAGAAAAGAAGTAGCTGAAAAAAAGGTAAAGAAGACCATGGAAAACATGAGCAAGATCAACAAAAGCCAAGAACGAGCTGATATGATCATTGACAAGCAAAGAAGAGGAACAACTGGTCTAGGATATACTGGAAAACATAGTGAGACCAAATTCGTTGCAGAAAGAAAGAACATACCAGATCAAGTCAAAAATCTAAAGAACAAGAAGAATCAACCCCAAAAGATGATGATGAAGGAAGCAGGAGACAAGAAGTACTATCAAATGAAAGTGCAACCTGCTCACTATGTCAAGACTAATAGAGACCAAAAACAGAAGGTCCCTACCAGATCATCATCAAAGCAGAAGAAGATTAACTAGGATAACATAGAGTGAAACCATCCATCTGTTTACAAAGCTATATCAAGAATAGATGATGCCGGGAGACAGATCACTTGTTATATTTGTGTTCCTAACACTAAGTTAATCTGGGTTCCTAAAAGAACATTTGCTACTAACCAAGCACCCACTCATTGAAAGTGTAGCTAAGTCTTCATAATTGTAGGATCGAAGAACTGCAAGAAGAAGCCAAGTAGCAAAAGGAACCATCTGGATTATTGATAGTGGATGTTCAAAGCATATGACATGCGACAAGAACTCTCTATCATATTATGTGGAAAGAGAAGGACCACATGTAAGCTTTGGTTGCAACTCGAAAGGTTATACCAGAGGATATGGTAATATCAAGATTGGCAAGACCACCATCACTAACGTATCATATGTTGAGGGTCTTAGTCATAATCTATTTTTTGTTACCCAATTCTGCGCTAATGGTAATTAGATTATTTTTAATGCTAACAACTGTATTGTGAAGAACAAGGAAGGAGATGAAATTTCTCTTACCGGGAAAGTGCAGGACGGATTGTACATTATGCAGTGGACAAACCAAATCGAGACATGTCTAGTTACTAAGACAATCTCTGAGACAAGCTGGTTATGGCACAAGCGACTTAGCCCTCTGAATTTTGAATCAATCAACAAGATTGTAAGAGAGAAGCTAGTCGAAGGATTACCAGATCAAGTATATGACAAAGATCATATTTTTGAAGCGTTACAAGCTGGGAAGCAGACCAAGTCATCATTTACCAGCAAAGCAGCTCACTCATCTTCCAGAATTTTGGAGTTACTTCACCTAGACTTATTTGACCCAGTTAAGCCATTAAGTATCAATGGAAGAAAGTATACTCTGGTCATCATTAATGATTACTCAAGATTTACTTGGGTCATCTTTCTGTTCAAGAAGAAAGAGACACTTGAGAAGCTGCCAAATTTTCTCAACAAGATCACAAAGAAAAAGGAGACATCTGTTGTGACAATCAGAATAGATCGAGGGACAGTGTTTGTAAACCAGAAGATTGAGGGATATCGCAACCAGATGAGTATCACACACTAGACATATGCAGCAAGAACACCTCAACAGAATGGAGTAGTTGAGAGGTGAAACAAATCATTAAAGGAAGCAGCTCATACCATGCTTAATGCAACCACATTACAAAATAAGTTTTGGGTAGAAGCCATAAACAAGGCCTGTTATACACAGAACAGATCGGTGATTATTCTCAGACATGGGAAGACACCATACAACAGAAAGCCCAGGATACAGTATTTTCATACCTTTGGTTGCACGTGCTACATTCATAATAATGAGAAATCTCAATTGAAAATCTTTGATAGCACAACTGACCTTGGAATATTTTTAGGATATTCTGATGTTAGTAAAGATTATAGGGTTTACAATAAGAAAAATCATGTTGTGGAGGTAACACCTCATATTTTATATGATGAAGAAATTCTTGAACACAATGAAGTAGGTGATGAATAGGTTCACAACCAGATTGACAATAGGAGATAAGGAGGAATACTGTTTGAAGATATCCTGATTTGGAATTCAAAAGAAGAAGATGAGATTAAAGATCAATCTGTAGTTGAGACCAACACATAGCAAGGGGGAACAAATCACATTGATCTGGATCAGACCAGATTAACCCCAGATGATAGTGAACCATTGGAAGCAGATGATGCTGAACCTTCTCAGAGTCAACCTGAAGAATCCATAGATATCAACATCTGAAACAACAATCAAGAGGTTGAGGCTGAAGGAACAGAAGATGAAAATCCTTTCCAAGTAACTTCAACAGCACACCCTGAATTTGAGGAATCAACAGAAGAACCAGAACTTGAGATATCAGAAGAAGAGATGTCTAGTAAAAGGAGATGGATACTAGAACATCATCCTCCAAAACAGATTGTTGGGAACCCATCCGATCGTGTGAAAACTAGAAGAATGCATGGAGAGAGTTCATTTCTAAGTTGTTACTTATCTCATGTGGAACCATCTGATGCATACGAAGCACTACAAGATGCAAATTGAGTAATTTCTATGAAAGAAGAACTCAATGAGTTTAAGAGAAACCAAGTCTGGTATCTTGTAGATAGACCAAGACACCAAGGCATTATAGGTGTTAAATGGGTATTAAAGAACAAACGAGATGAGAATGGTGAAATTGTCAGAAACAAAGCCAGATTAGTTGCAAAAGTATATAATCAACAAGAAGGCATTGATTTTGATGAAACATTCGCACCGGTTGCTAGATTGGAAGCAATCAGATTGTTCCTGGCATATGCAGCATATAAGAGATTCAAGGTGTACCAGATGGATGTCAAGAGTGCATTCTTAAATGGTATTCTGGAAGAGGAAGTGTATGTGGAACAACCACCTGGTTTTGATGAAGACAATCCAAACCAGAAGGTGTATAGATTAGCCAAAGCAGTTTATGGGTTAAAATAAGCACCCAGAGCTTGGTATGAGACATTGTCAAGATTTCTGCTGGAATCATGATCTAGAAGAAGTTCTGTTGACAAGACATTGTTCATAATTAAAGTCAAAGAACATATCCTTTTAGTGCTGATATATGTTGATGATATCATCTTTGGATCTCAATCTTGTTATTTATGTGATAAATTTGCTGAGCTTATGAAAAATAAGTATCAAATGTCCATGTTGAGCGAGATGAATTTCTTTCTAGGTTTATAGGTGAAGCAACTACCAGATGGTATATTTGTCAATCAAGCGAAGTACAACAATGATCTGATCACAAAATTTGGAGTCAAAGATAGTAAACATGTCAAGATTTCAATGCAGACCAATGGGATGATAGATCCAGACCCAGAAGGAAAACCAGCAAATATAACTTAATATAGGGGTATCATTGGATCATTATTATACTTAACTTCTAGTCGACCTGACATTACTTTTGCAATTGGAGTATGTGCTAGATACCAGGCCAACCCCAAAGGAGTCACACATGGAAGCAGCCAAGAAGATACTTAGATATCTCGAAGGAAAAATAAACATTGGACTATGGTATCCATGTGAGGACAACTTTGATTTAACAGGTTATTAAGATTCATATTATGCTGGATGCCAGCTGGACAGAAAGTCAACATCAGGAACCTGTCAGTTTCTTGGAAACAAGTTGATCTCTTGGTTTTCAAAGAAACAAACATTTGTTGCTATGTCAACAACTGAGGCATAATATATGGCCGCTGGAAGATGTTGTGCACAAATACTTTGGTTAAAGAAGCAGCTCAAGGACTACGAGATCAATGTAAAGGATATACCGATATTCTGTGACAACTCGAGTGCTATTGCCATAACGCAAAATCCTGTTCTACACACAAGATGCAAACATGTTGATGATCATGTAGAAAGGAAGCATGTACAGATTGAGAAGATACACACAAATGTCCATCGTGCTAATATATTGACAAAAGCACTACCAGAAGAAAGATTCAAGATGGTATGTGTAAAGCTAGGATTGCTAAACCTAGACGAAAGACTTAGACCGATACCAGATCGTTGAGACCAGATCATATAGCAGATTGAAGAAATAAAGATCACTAACTATGGTAGTCCATGAAGAACAAAGTGAATTATAATAGATCACCATCTAGATCGTGAGAAACAGATTATCAACCCGATTGACAGTCAAACACATATGGAAGTTATGAGAACTAGATTACAACTCTGTTCATGAGAACCAGATGATGCCAGATGGTGTAAGAAGATGATATCAGATGATACCAAATAGAAGTGAGAATCAGATGATGTTAAGAGCGAAGACCAGACTGACTGTTTACACGTGTCAGAATTTGGATGAGATTAAGCTATGCCACATGGAAATTAATTTTCCATTAAAGATTACTTAGTTAAGGGGGAATTCAGAAATTAGAATAGTTTTCTGACCTAATTACCGCCCTAACTATGGTTTATAAAGTGATTTTTCTGGCATTGATTTTCTAAATCTTCCATAATTGTGATAATTAGTACATGCTTTGGTAACTTGGTAACTTTGATCAAGGAATATCTCTACCAAAGTAAGAAAAGGAAAGTTGCAGTGGTTAGAAAGATTCACACGCTCCATTCTACAACCCTAGGATCTAGCGCGTGTATCTAACGCGAAGCAAGGCGGCAAAAGAAAAGGCTGAAGCGGGAAAATCTAAAAAGGGAGACTGTTGGTCCCGAAAGAGCAAGGTTTGGTGTATGGGAGGGGGGGGGGAATACACCAAATACAGACTTTTCAGTTTACTTGACTAATTAGAGAAGGAGAGATTTAAGCTTTCTGTATTACAGATTGCTCAAAGTGTCAGACCAGATAGATAATCCAATCGATCTGGTTCTAACCAAGCAGAATCTCTCAAGTGAGTAACACAAAGCAGTGAATAAGAGTAATCTTATTCTCCAACAATGTATTGTGTGCGGAATAATGGTGGACTTAGTCGGTGCTCTTTGTTTAGAAAACCTTTGAAGACTTAACCGAATATTTTAGAGATTGATTAAGAGAGCAGTTTGAATGACTATGAAAGATAGTGAATAAAAACAGCTGGAATATAAATGCAGAAAGTAAATAACGCAGTTATTTTACGTGGTTCGGGAAACTCCCTACGTCCACGGTCTAATCCAAACTGGATTAGATATCCACTACTAGGATACTCTTCTTATTTATACTCGCTGAGAACGAGCCACAAGTTTCAATTACAATCTGGTTGAAACTTATGCACGAATAAGGGTCGTGTCCCTTTACAACTTATAGAAAACTACTGTAAACAGGATCTCTTCACGTTAATCCACTAGAGAACTACTAGCTAGCAAAGATCTCCTTCTTTTTCTCTCGATAAGATAGACTTGAATCGAGGTGTGATTATGATTACGAACGGCTTGGAACACGATCTGGTTGAAATCTTCTCTCAGTGAAAGCTTTGATGTTTGAGATGATTTCTGGGCAGAGTAGCTTCAGATGATAGATGATCTATTCGCGCGTTGTTCCTGCCAATCTTTGTTCCGAGCTTTTATAGGTGTAGAATTTCAAAATTCTAACCGTTGTGCTTGATTGATTTGAAGTAAATGTGATTTCATCAATCAAGGATAGTGAATCCCCAGATTATCTCCTCTTGCCTTTTATTGGAGTTGACAAAATCTTCCAAGTATGGTAAGCAGATCGTTTGACAGATACTGCTTTCCTTTTTCTTGTCTTGATTGATTCTCTTCCTTTTGTGGCAAGAAAGGCTTAATTTAGACTTTTGGGATTCATAGATACTTCATCTGTTTTCAGCATTTGAGTGTTGATCTAGTTGAACTTTCTGGTTGAGAGTTTCTGTTTCAACTTTCTGTCTGAGTTGATTTTCTTCAACTTTCTGGTTGAGACTCTCTGGATCAACATTCTGTCTTCGTTGATATGCTTTCAACTTTCTGGTTGAGGCTTACTGAATCAACTTTCTGTTTGTGTTGATATGCATCAACTTTCTGGTTGACTCTGAACCTTCTGAATGTTTAAGATTCCTGTTACATACAATCCAGATACAGGTAATACAGAACATGAATAATCCTAAGTGTGTTTTCGAGAGAACATCATCAAAACTTAAAATAATTTGTGGGGTTCCCAACAGAGACTTTCATCCAAACCTTAAACTTATTATCGCTTTCATCTTAGTCGTTGAATTATTTCTTATATATATGTGTCGTACGTGCTCATAACTGTTCACTTACACTTTCTATTCACATAGCACTCCTTCACATTCTAAGCACTTAAGCATTTCCAGTTTTCAACTTCTTTCGAAAGCTTTCTCAAAAATCTTTACTCTTTCGAAAATGGCACCACAATCATGTTTGTTTCTCCAACATGTTGCTGAGGTTCAAAAGTTTCTGTCACCTGAACCATTTGTTGTCTATGAAACTCATGGCTTTCAAAAGTTGGAAGAAATTTTCGCAGTTGTCAAGCACTGCAAAGGTTTATTATAGTTTTCATGTTATAACCTGTTAAGCATGTTTAAGTTGAGAGGTTTATGATTTATTGTGGTGAGATTATTATTTCTGGAAACATGTTTAGACTATGTTTTGATATTCTGTGAGTATATGTTGCATTCTGGATTTCTGGTTATATATATATATATATATATGTGCTCTTCATGTTTTTTATTAATAACTGAGATATGGGATATATGTTGCTATTATTGCTTGTGATTATATGTTATTCATTGCTGGATTTCAATTTTGTAGGATTTCATAATATTGTGACTGCTCGTCCCAACATGTTTTTGGCCAAGCTGCCACTCTCTACCTTACATGGCACGATGAGAAGGATGGCCATGAAGCCAATGTACTAATTCCCATTGGTGATAGGACGAGCAAGACAACTTATGATGTGTCTTCCATGATCAACCAAGCATTTAGACTGAAAGATGAAGGGATGGACCTGGTTGAGATCATTGTTGAACAGCTTCAAGAACTTGTGGAACAAGTGATGGTGATACCTATTTCCTACACTGGAAAGATGTTCCAAAGGGCAATGCTTCAACCAGGTTACAAGCTAGTTTTTGAGTTCATCTAGCACATCTTTATGACTCACAGTAGGTCATATGACCAGGTTACCCTTATTCATGCATAAGTTTCAACCAGATTGTGTTTGAAACTTGAGGCTCGTTGTCAGCGAGTATAAAGAAGAGAGTATTCTAGTAGTGGATATCTAATCCAGTTTGGATTGGACCGTAGACGTAGGGGGTTTCCCGAATCACGTAAAACAACTGTGTTATTTATATTCTGCATATTTACTTTCAGTTGTTTATTCACTAACCAGCACGCTCATACAATCTACATTCTTAATCAATCTGCTAAACTATTCAGTTAAGATTTGCAAAGGTTTTCTAATAAAGAGCACAAACTAAGTCCACCATATTTTGCACACACAACGCTCTGTAAGAGAACAAGATCACTCTTGATCTCTGCTAAGTGTTTTCACAAGAGAGTATCAACCTGGATAGATTGTGATCGATCTGGTTTGTCAAACTTAAGCAATTTTCTCACAGAAAGCTTAAACTCTCTAAATAATTAGTCAAGTAAACTGAAAAGTTTTGTATTTGGTGTATTCCCTCCCCCCCATCACACATCAAACTGTCCTATTCAGGGATCAACAAGTGGTATCAGAGCAGTGGTTCATATGACCATTGTTTATGTTTCACAAGGTTGAAACCTGCGTGGTCAACTTGAATAGATCTAGGAAAACCTTTTTCATTGACGTGCATACTATCTGTCATTATGGAATCTTCTGTCATTAGGGCGTGTGAAGAATTCTCCATCCAAGGATACAGAGAATGGAGTTTCAGAATCAAGATGTGTCTAAGAGCTCATCACTGTCTGATGTGGAAAGTGATAGAGGAAGGACGATTAACCATATATGAAGAGACGACTCGCATTACAAAAACTGGTGCAGTCAAAGAGACCGTGCTCAAGGATCCCAGAACGTATACATTAGAAGAACGACGTCAAGCAAATCTGGATGACTTTGCTAAATGGATTATATCTAGCACTTTTAAAGGAGTTTATCTGGCCAAGATTCAAGATCTGGATACAACCAAAGAGATGTGGGAGACACTGCGAGAACTCAGCTTAGGTTCTGAGGCTATGATCGAGAACAAGCTGTCCCTGGCATACAACAAGTTCGATGAGTTCAAGATGAAGCTTGGAGAAACCATTGAGCAGATGAAGAACAGATTCATAGAAGTGTTACTTGAAGTTTCTACTTTCAACAAGAACAAGTACACACATAGAGAGAAGAATCTCAAAATACTCATAGCGTTGCCACCAAGCTGGGAGATATATTCTGCAATGCAACCACTACATGCTGATTTCAACGATCTGTCTATTGAAGCACTGTTTGACCATCTGGTTGTACATGAATGTGACATCAGAAGAATACATGGACTTGATCATACTTCAAGCAAGAAGAACGAGAGCAGTTCTAAGAAAGAGAAAGAAGTAGCCTTCAAAGCAAAGTGCGTAGCAAATGAACCAGTAGCACCCGCTACAACAGAAGAAGGAGGCTATGACAAGCTACTCAAGGAATTCACAATGATTGCCAAGAGAATGGATAAAATGGAAGTCAGATCGAGAAAATATCGCATATTCTACAAAGACAACAAGAGTAGATATCTGAAGAATAGAGAATCAGATCGATCTGATAGCATAGGCAAGTCATCTATCTGATAGTTCATCAGAAAACGATGAGGCATTCTATGCACAAGACACAAAAGAAGATTGTGATGAATGCTACATGGGATTAGATAATGGACTCGACCAGATCGAGGTAAACTCTCATGTATCTATTTCTTCAAATAAACCTGTCTATGATTAAGGAAATGAAGATGAACCAGAAGTCTCATGGGAAGAAATCAATAAGATGTTCAAGAGCTACACATGTATAAAGCAATTATTTTCTGAAGTCATTAAGGAGAATGACAAGTTGAATGAGACAGTAAAGTTTTTGAGTGAAGTAAACACCAAGTTCTCTGCTCAAATAAATGGTCTGGGAGAACATATCAAAACCAAGGATGCTAAGATCTACTCACTCAATTCCAAATTGAAGGACATGATCAACATAAAAGATGTATTTGAAGAAAAACTGAAAAAGACCATGGAGAACATGAGCAAGATCAACAAAAGCCAAGAACGAGCTGGTATGATCATTGAGTTGAAAAGAAGAGGAACAACTGGATTTGGATATACTGGAAAAGCTAGTGAAACCAAGTTCGAAGCTAAAAGGAAGAACATACCAGATCAAGTCAAATATCTAAAGAATAAGAAGAATCAACCCCAGAAGATGATGATGAAAGAAGCAAGAGATAAGAGGTATTATCAGAAGAAGGGTCAACTTGCTCACTATGTCAAGACAGATAGAGATCAAAAGCAGAAGGCATCCACAAAACCATCATCAACCAAGAAGAAGAAGATCAACTGAGATAATGTTGAGAGAAACCATCCATTTGTCTACAAAGCTATATCAAGAACAAATGATGTAGAAAGAGAAATTACCTGTTACATATGTGTTCCTAATACTAAGTTAATCTGGGTTCCTAAAGGAACATTTGCTACTAACTAAGCACCCACTCGTTGAAAGGGCAGCTAAGTCTATATAATTGCAGGATCGAATAACTGCAAGAAGAGGACAAGTAGCAAAAGGAACTATCTGGATAATTGATAGTGGATGTTCAAAGCATATGACATGTGACAAGAACTCTCTATCGGATTATGAGTAAAGAGAAGGACCACATGTAACCTTTGGTTGTAACTCAAAAGGTTATACTAGAGGATATGGTAATATCAAGATTGTCAAGACCACTATCACAAGTGTATCTTATGTTGAGGGTCTTAGTCATAATCTATTTTCTGTTAGCCAATTTTGTGCAAATGGAAATCAGATTGTTTTTGATGCTAACAATTGTTTTATGAAAAATAAGGAAGAAGATGAAATTTTTCTTACCAGGAAACTGCAAGACATATTGTATATTGTGCAATGGACAAACCAGATCGAGACATGTCTAGTTACTAAGACAATCTCTGAGACAAGCTGGTTATGGCACAAGCAACTTAGCCATCTCAATTTCAAGTCAATCAATAAGATTGCAAGAGATAAGCTAGTCGAAGGATTACTAGAACAAGTATATGACAAAGATTATATCTGTGAAGCTTGCTGTTGGGAACCCCAAAGTATTTTGGTTTTGATGATGATCTCTCGAAACACACTTAGTCTTTACAGCTTTGATTTGTGTGAAACTGTTCTACATGTTAACAGATCACTACACATAAAGTGAATTCTGATAGAGAACAGATTAGGAGATGACTTGGCATGTAAAGGAAATATTCCTATAGAAGTCATTTCTATTATATTCTAGGTTGAAGACCAAGACATTTTTCAAAGAGACGAAATCGATCTGCAATGACTGTTTTCGACCAGATCGATGATCACATCAAAGCACCAGATCGATAGAGTCATCAAACCACCAGATGTCATCATCTTACACATCATATCTGTTGGGAACCTCGAAGCATTTTGGTTTTGATGATGATCTTTCGAAACTCACTTAGGTTTTATAGCTTTCATTGGTGCTAAACTGTTCTACGTGTTAACAGATCACTACGTATAAAGTGAATTCTGATAGATAACAGATTAGGAGATGACTTAGCATGTAAATGAATTATTCCTATAGAAGTCATTTCTATAATAGTATAGGATGAAGACCAAGATCTCTCACTAAGAAGAAATCGATCTGCCATCGATCAGATCACCGACCAGATCGATGTTCACAACGAAGCACCATATCGATAGAGTCATCAAACCACCAGATGACATCATCCTACGCATCATATCCTCTTGCCACGTCAATACCGAAGTCCATCCAATAGGGTTTGGAAGAGGAATCCTTGATTGACACGAAGAAGGAAAGTAACCATTAAGCGATCTGCTTTCCATACTTAGAGAATTGAGTCAACGTTTCTACAAGGCAAGAACAATCAATCCCACGCCAATCAACAACGGCTAGAATTTTAAATTCAAAAGCCGATATATTTGAAGTTCAAGGTCTGGAGATATACAGACGCTACATCAAATAATCACACGCTAAGGCAATCAATCTCTGGACCAGACTAAGAGCTTCAAACAACTTGTGATTCTACATCACACCAACCAAGTCTCGATTCAAGTCTGTCTTATCGAGAGAGAGGAGATCACCCAGCTAGCTAGTAGTTTTCTAGTGGTAACGTAGAGGTAATCTGTTGTAAAGGGACACGACCCTTACTTCGTGCATAAGTATCCTTCTAGCTTTGATTGATACTTGTGACTCGTTCTCCACGAGTATAAAGAAGAAGAGTATCCTAGTAGTGGATAATCTGGTCTAGTTTTGATCAGATCGTGGATGTAGGGATTTCCCAAACCACGTTAAAACAACTGTGTTATTTATCTTTCTGCATATTTACTTTCAGTTGTTTATTATTTCTAACTCTCTACACTTCCATATAGACTGCACCTTAATCTATCTGCTTTAACGATCTGATTAATCTTTAAGGTTTTCTATATAAGAGCATTCACTAAATCCACTGTTGGGAACCCCATAAACTATTCTGAGTTTTGATGATACTCTTACAAAACACACTTAGTATTATACATGTTCTGTACTTTATTCCTTTGGTTTCAGCAAACCAGATAGTCGAAGATCGTTCAACCAGAAAGATAGAAATTGTCTCTGTCAGAATCTCAAAACCAGCAAGTCTCACAGACAGAAGGCTAAACCAGAG
>JAPKLX010000272.1:30933-51711 GCA_026898415.1 Leonotis leonurus | reverse complement strand
CACAGACAGAAGGCTAAACCAGAGAATCTCAAAACCAGCAAGTCTCAAAGACAGAAGGCTAAACCAGAGAGTCTCAATCAGAAAATGAAGACTTTAACAGAAAGTAGAACCAGAGAAGCTTCAGCCAGAAAGATGGAAGATGCTTCAACCAGAAAGTGGTTAACATATGCTCTACCAGAAAGTACCTCAACCAGAAAGTGTCAAAATCAATATTCAACCAGAAAGACACTAGACCAGAGAGGACACAACCAGAAGGTTAGAAGCAAACCAGAAAGAGCAGAATCAAATCTGTCGATGAAGCATTTAAAACTTTCCATTGAAGATTTGGAAATTGAATCACTGATTGACATGGAGAAGGAAAGCAATCACAGATGATCTGCTTACCAATCATAGAAGATTCAATCAACAACTCTACAAGGAAAGAAGAGATATAATTGATTGACAATCCACAAATCAAATCACGTCAATCAACAAACGGCTAGAATTTCAAATTCAGAGCCTATATATGTTTGAAGTTTTAAAGTCTGAATAGATACGCAAGCGCTATACTGCAGAAATATTCTCAAGCATTCTATCCTCAAATCAGACAAAAGCTTCAAACCGTTCGTGTTCGCAAACACACCTCGATTCAAGTCTGTCTTATCGAGAGAAGAAGGAGATCTTTGCTAGCTAGTAGTTATCTAGTGGATTAACGTGAAGATAGCCTGTTTACAGTAGTTTTCTGTAAGTTGTAAAGGGACACGACCCTTATTCGTGCATAAGTTTCAGTTAGTCTGTACTTGGAACTTGTGGCTCGTTCTCAGCGAGGTTAAATAAGAAGAGTATTCTAGTAGTGGATATCTAATCCAGTTTGGATTAGACCGTGGACGTAGGGGGTTTCCCGAACCACGTAAAAATAACTGTGCCTTTTAAATTCTGCAATATATATTCAGTTATTTTTATTCTGCATCTATCATACTCATTCAAATCTGCATTCTTAATCAACCTCTAAATACTCGATTAAGTTTTCAAAAGATTTTCTTAACAAAGAGCACCGACTAAGTCCACCATTATTCCGCACACGATACACTGTTAGAGTTTAAGTATAAACTTACTCTCTGCCTTGTATAATTCACTTGAGAGACTTTACCTGGATAGAACAAGATCGATTGAAAATCAATCTGTTTTATCACCTTGAGCTATCTGTGTTTCAGAAAGCTACATCTCTCAGATTTAATTAGTCAAGTAAACTGAAAAATTTGTATTTGGTGTATTTCCCCCCCCCATACACCAAACCTTGCTCTTTCGGGACCAACATCCACCATATTTCCGCACACACAATTCTTAGAAAGTAATAAGATCGCTCTTATTATTATCTAAGTATTTACACTAGACAGCTATCTGTTTGGACTGATCTGGTATCGATCTGTTGATCAATCTGGTCTGTCACCTGCCGAGTAATTTCTTATTTAAGAATAGCTTGAACTCTCTAATTAATAACCAAGTAAACTAAAAAGTTTTGTATTTGGTGTATTCCCCCCCCCTCATACACCAAACCTTGCTCTTTCGGGACCAACAAGTGGTATCATAGCTTTGGTTCAAACGACCATTGTTTCTGTTTCACAGGGTTAATACCTGCGTGGTCAACTTGAATAGATCTAGGAAAACCTACTTTCATTCACGTGCATACTATCTGCTATGGAATCTTCTGTTGTTAGGGCTTGTGAAGAATTCTCCATTCAAGGATATAGAGAATGGAGCTTCAGAATCAAAACAGCACTCAAAGCCAATCACTATCTAATGTGGAAAGTAATAGAAGAAGGTCCACTAGAGATCACTGAGGAAAAGACGGTAACTATTTCAACTGGAGTAACAACACAGATAGTTCCTAAAGATCCAAGAAAATACACTTCAGAGGAACGTCGCGAAGCTAACCTGGATGACTTTGCGAAAGGGATCATATCTAGCACAGACAAAGGTGTACATCTGGCCAAAATCCAAGATCTGGATACTGCCAAAGAGATGTGGGAAGCCTTAAGAGACTTGTGTCTAGGATCAGAAGTCATGATTGAGAACAAGCTGTCACTTGCCTGCAACAAATACGATGAATTCAAAATGAAACTAGGCGAGACCATTGAGCAAATGAAAATGAGATTCATTGGAATCTTATTGGAGATATCAACGTTCAATAAGAACAAATATACTCAAAGAGAGAAAAACATGAAAGTACTCAGAGCACTTCCACCTAGCTGGGAGATATATGCTGCAATGCAACCACTTCGTGCAGACTTCAATGAAGTCTCTACAGAAGCTTTATATGATCATCTTGAAGGCCATGAATGTGCTGTACAAAGAATTCTTGGACCAGATCATCTGTCCAAAAAGGCAGAAAACAGCTCGAAGAAGGACAAAGAAGTAGCCTTCAAAGCGAAGAGCAAAACAGATGAACCTTCTGATTCTACTACCCCAGATGAAGAGAAGGGCTATGACAAATTGTCAAAAGAGTTTGCAATGATTGCTAAATGTATCGACAAGATGGAGGTCAGATCGAAGAAATTCAGACGTTTCTACAAAGATAACAAAAACAAATTCTACAAGAAACGTGACAATGATCGATCTGATAGCAAGGATGAATTAAAACAACAGACGGGTAAATCCTCAAAAATATCTAACTCAACAGATTATACCTGCTTTGGTTGTGGTAGAACAAGTCACTTCAAAACAGATTGTCCTGATCTGTCCAAAAGCCAAAGGGAAGAGTTGAGAGTAAAAAGAGATCGAAAACTCAAATATGAACGCAAAGCCATGCTAGCTGAACCAGAATCAAGCAGCTCGGGTCATTTTTCAGATAGCTCATCAGAGAATGATGAAGCATTCTTTGCTAATGACAAAGAAAGTTGGGATGAATGCTATGTAGGACTAGACAACGGTCTGGATGAAGTCGAGGTAAATTCTTGCAATTCCAACTCCTCAAATGATAATGATCTGAAATAGGAAGTAGAAGATCAATTTGAATACTCATGGGAAGAAGTTAATGAGATGTTCAAGAGCTATTCGAGCATCAAAAGACTGTTTAGAGAAGTTGTGGAAGAAAATGATAGGCTGAAGAAATCTGAACAGTTATTGAGCACAGCTAACACCCAATTCGTTGCCGAAGTAACTGATCTGGAAGAACAGATCAAGGGAAAAGATAAAGAAAGGAAAAAAATAAATGATCTACAAAAGTGATGAATGTGCTAAACTGCTAATCAATCTGCAGCAAAAAGGCACATCTGGATTAGGATATCTAGGTCACTCGGAAAAATCTTCGGAAACCATAAGCTTTGTACCAGAGAGAAAGCAAATACCAGATCAAGTAATTGATCTAAGAAACAAGAAAGATCATCCCAGAAGATGATGATAAAAGAGACCGGGTACAGATAATACTACCAAACAAAGGGTCAACCAGCTCATTACACAGAAACAGATCATGTTTATAAAAAGAATGTCAACAGGACATTACCCACCAAAAATGTCAACAGGGCAATGAATGTCAACAGGACAGTACCTATTAAGAAGGGATTGAAGAATGATAGAATAGAGAGACATCATCCATCTGTATTCCATTCTCTGTCTAGAGTTGACAATGATGGGAACACCATTACTTGCTATATTTCTGTTCTTAACCCAAAAATATTCTGGATTCGAAAGGAAACATTTGCTAATAACCAAGCACCCAAACGTTAAAGGGTAGCTAAGTTTAATTAATTGCAGGACCAGAAGACTGCAAGAAGAAACAAGATAGCAAGAGGAACAATCTGGATAATAGATAGTGGATGTTCAAAGCACATGACATGTGACAAGAATCTACTATCAGATTACATAGAAAAGCCAGGACCACAGGTCAACTTTGGATGTAACTCAAAAGGGTACACTAGAGGATATGGAAACATAAAAGTTGGCAAGACCACCATCTCAAATGTATCGTATGTTGAGGGTCTTAGTCACAATCTGTTTTCAGTAAGTCAATTATGTGCTAATTGTAATCAGATCATCTTTGATACTAAAAACTATTTTGTGAAGAACAAGGAAGGAGATGAGATACTCCTTATTGGAAAATTGCAGGACAGACTATATATTGTCCAGTGGACAAACCAGATCGAGACCTTCTTATTCACTAAAACTGTATCAGAAACAAGCTGGTTATGGCACAAGAGATTGAGTCACCTAAATTTCAAGTCAATCAATAGGATTGCCAAAGAAAAATTAGTGGAAGGTCTACCAGAACAAGTATATGATAAAGATCATATATGTGATGCTTGTCAAGCTGGAAAGCAAACCAGATCATCCTTTTCAAGCAAAACAGTTCACTCAACATCAAGAATACTGGAGCTCTTGCATCTGGATCTGTTTGGACCAGTTAAACCACTAAGCATAAATGGAAGAAAATACACCTTAGTAATCATAGATGATTACTCAAGGTTCACCTGGGTCATCTTTCTGTTAAAGGAGAAAGAGACACTAGTCAAACTGCCTGATTTTCTATACAAGATCACCAAACAGAAAGAGACAAATATAGCCACCATCAGAACAGATCGAGGAACAAAATTTCTCAACCAAAAGATTGAAGCATACTACAATAAGATGGGGATCACTCATCAAACTTCAGCTGCTAGAACTCCTCAACAGAATGAAGTTGTTGAAAGGCGTAACAGATCACTAAAAGTGGCAGCTTGTACTATGCTAAATGCAACAAATCTACCTAAGAAGTTCTGGGCATAAGCAATTTACACAACCTGTTATACTCAGAACAGATCATCAATTTCACTTAGACATGGAAAGACACCATATGAGATCTGGAACAATAGAAAGCCTAGGATCTCTTACTTTCGGACTTTCGGTTGTTTGTGTTACATACATAATAATGGGAAATCTCAATTGAGGACTTTTGATAGCAAAACTGATCCTGGAATATTCTTAGGATATTATGATGCCAGTAAAGCATATCGAGTCTACAATAAGTACTCTCATATTGTGGAGGTAACATCTCATGTTGTTTTTGATGAGTCTATTGTTGAGTACAGGTCACCAAATGATAAACAGACAGAAAACCAGATGACTACCAGAAAGATGAATGAGTTACTATTAGAAGATATTCTAATCTGGAACTCAAAAAGCAATGATGAAGAGATCAATATTCCACCCATTGCTGAAGTAATCATACAGCAAGGGGGAACAATCCATCACGATCTGGATGAAAATAGATCACCAACTGAAAGCAATGAAACAGTCATTGCAAATGATAATCAATCTGAAAATTTAAATCCAGAAGCAAGAACAAATGAGAATCCATCTCAAGCACACACTGAATTTGAGGACCCAACAGATCAACCTGATCCGGAGATATCTTAGGAAGAGATGACCAGAAGAAGGAGATGGATACAAGATCATCCACTAGAACAGATCGTTGGGAACCCATCAGATCGTGTGAAAACAAGAAGAATGCATGAAGAAAGTGCCTTGTTAAGTTGTTATCTCTCTCGCATTGAACCATCTGATGCTCATGAAGCACTACAAGATGCAGATTGGATAGCAGCAATGCAAGAAGAACTTAATGAGTTCAAAAGAAATGAGGTCTGGTATCTTGTGGACAGACCCAAACACCAAGGAGTTATTGGTGTAAAATAGGTGTTCAAAAATAAACGAGAAGAGTGAGGTAGTCAGAAACAAAGCCAGATTAGTAGCTAAAGGCTATAATCAACAAGAAGGCATTGATTTTGATGAAACATTTGCACCCGTAGCTAGATTAGAAGCTATAAGGTTGTTCTTGGCATATGCTGCACACAAAAGATTCAAGGTATACCAGATGAATGTCAAAAGTGCCTTCCTAAATGGTATCCTTGAAGAGGAAGTTTGTGTGGAACAACCACCTGGATTCGAAGCAGCAGATCCAAATCAGAAAGTATATAGACTGACAAAAGCAGTCTATGGTCTAAAACAAACCTTGCACTTTCGGGACCAATAATATCCTTTTGCCACGTCAATATTGAAGTCCATCCACTAAGGTTTGGAAGGAGAACCCATGATTGACACAAGGAAGGAAAGTAACCGTTAGCGATCTGCTTTCCATACTTAGAGGATTGAGTCAACGTTTCTACAAGGCAAGAACAAATATGATGGACATCATTGATTGACAATCTACAATCAATCCCACGCCAATCAACAACGTCTAGAATTTCAAAATTCAAAGCCTATATATATTTGGAGTTCAATGTCTGGAGAGAGAATGCAACATCGATCAAACTCTCTCAAGCAATCAATCTCAAACATCAGACTCAAGACTTCAAACTGTTCGTGATTCTAAATCACATTAACCAACCTCGATTCAAGTCTGTCTTATCGAGAGAAAAGAGATCACCCTGCTAGCTAGTAGTTTTCTAGTGGTAACGTAGAGGTAATCTGTTGTAAAGGGACACGACCCTCATTCGTGCATAAGTCTAAACCAGATTGTGTTTGAGACTTATGACTCGTTGTGATCAGATCGTGGACGTAGGGATTTCCCGAACCACGTTAAACAACTGTGTCATTTACCTTTCTGCATATTTATTTTCAGTTGCTTATTTATTCTAACTCCTTATACTTCCATATAGACTGCATCTCAATCAACCTGCTTTATCAATTTGATTAATCATTAAGGTTTTCTATATAAGAGCACCAACTAAGTCCACCATATTTCCGCACACACACTTAATACTTAGAAAGTAATAAGATCACTCTTATTATCGTCTAAATATTTATACTAGAGAGCAATCTGTTTGGATTAACCCGATATCGATCTGGTCAGTCATCTGCCGAGCAATTTCTTGTTTAAAAATAGCTTGAACTCTCTAATAATCAACCAAGTAAACTGAAAAGTTTGTATTTGGTGTATTCTCCCCTCCTACACCAAACATTGCTCTTTCGGGACCAACAAGTGGTATCAGAGCGTGGTTCATAAGACCATTGTTTTGTTTCATAAGGTTAATACCTGCGTGGTCAACTTGAATAGATCTAGGAAAAACTACTTTCATTCACGTGCATACTATTTGCTATGGAATCTTCTGTTGTTAGGGCTTGTGAAGAATTCTCCATCCAATGATATAGAGAATGGAGTTTCAGAATCAAAACAGCACTCAAAGCTCATCACTATCTGATGTGGAACGTCGCGATAGTTCCTAAAGATCCAAGAAAATATACTTCAGAGGAACGTCGCGAAGCCAATCTGGATGACTTTGCTAAATGAATCATATCTAGCACAGTCAAAGGCGTACATCTGGCCAAAATCCATGATCTGGATACTGCTAAAGAGATGTGGGAAGTCTTAAGAGACTTGTGTCTAGGATCTGAAGTCATGATTGAAAACAAGCTGTCACTTGCCTGCAATAAATACGATGAATTCAAAATGAAACCAGGCGAGACCATTGAGCAAATGAAAATGAGATTCACTGGAATCTTACTTGAGATATCAGCGTTCAATAAGAACAAATATACTCAAAGAGTGAAAAACATGAAAGTACTCAGAGCACTTCCACCTAGCTGGGAGATATATGCTGCAATGCAACCACTTCGTGCAGACTTCAATGAAGTCTCTACAGAAGCTTTATTTGAGCATCTTGAAGGCCATGAATGTGATATCCAAAGAATTCGTGGACCAGATCATCTATCCAAAAAGGCAGAAAGTAGTTCAAAGAAGGACAAAGAAGTAGCCTTCAAAGCGAAGAGCAAAACTGATGAACCTTCTGAATTTACCACACCAGATGAAGAGAAGGGTTATGAAAAACTACTAAAAGAGTTTGCAATGACCGCTAAACGTATGGACAAGATGGAGATCAGATCGAAGAAATTCAGACGTTTCTACAAAGATAACAAAAACAAATTTTAGAAGAAACGCGACAATGATCGATCTGATATCAAGGATGAATCAAAACAACAGATAGGTAAATCCTCAAAAATATCTAACTCAACAGATTATACCTGCTTTGGTTGTGGTAGAACAGGTCACTTCAAAACAGATTGTCCTGATCTGTCCAAAAGCCAAAGAGAAGAGTTAAGAGCAAAAAGAGATCGAAAACTCAAATATGAACGCAAGGCTATGCTAGGTGAAGAAGATTCAAGCAACTCAAGCCATTTCTCAGATAGCACATCAGAGAATGATGAAGCATTCTATGCTAATGAAGAAGAAAGCAGGGATGAATGCTATATGGGACTAGACAACGGCCTGGAAGAAGTCGAGGTAAATTCTTGCAATACCAACTCCACAAATGATAATGATCTGGAACAGGAAATAGAAGATCAATCTGAATACTCATGGGAAGAAGTTAATGAGATGTTCAAGAGCTATTCGAGCATCAAGAGGCTGTTTAGAGAAGTTGTGGAAGAAAATGATAGCCTGAAGAAATCTGAAGAGATATTGAGCACAACAAACATCCAATTTGTTGCCAAAATAACTGATCTGGAAGAATAGATCAAAGGAAGAGACAAAGAGATTCACTCATTAAACTCAAAGGTTAAAGATCTCATCACAAGAAACAATGTTGCCGAAGAAAGAATAAGGAAAGGCAAAGAAATGATATACAAAAGTGATAAGCGTGCTAAACTGCTAATCAGTCTGCAACAAAAAGGCACATCTAGATTAGGATATCCAGGTCACTCAGAAAAGCCTTCGGGAACTACAAGTTTCGTACCAGAGAGAAAGCAAATACCAGATGAAGTAATAAATCTGAAGAACAAGAAAGGTCGTCCACAGAAGATGATGATAAAAGAAACAGGGTACAGACAATACCACCAAACAAAGGGTCAACCAGCTCACTACATTGAAGCAGATTATGCGCAGAAAGAGAACGTCAACAGGACATTACCCAACAAAAATGTCAACAGGACAAAGAATGTCAACGTGACATTGCCCATTAAGAAAGGATTGAAGAATGATGGAATAGAAAGATACCATCCATCTGAATTCCATTCCCTATCTAGAATTGATAATGATGGAAACATTATTACTTGCTATATATCTGTTCCTAATCCAAAAATGTTCTGGATTCAAAAGGGAACATTTGCTAATAACCAAGCACCCAAACGTTGAAGAGTAGCTAAGTTTAACTAATTGCAGGATCAGAAGACTGCAAGAAGAATCGAGATAGCAAGAGGAACAATCTAGATAATTGATAGTGGATGTTGAAGCACATGACATGCAACAAGAACTTACTATTAGATTACATTGAACAACCAGGACCACAGGTCACCTTTGGATGTAACGCAAAAGGATACACCAGAGGATATG
This sequence comes from Leonotis leonurus, assembly GCA_026898415.1. Lineage (NCBI taxonomy): Eukaryota > Viridiplantae > Streptophyta > Magnoliopsida > Lamiales > Lamiaceae > Leonotis > Leonotis leonurus. The sequence continues at coordinate 42,434 of JAPKLX010000272.1, read as the reverse complement.
GAAATGTAAAGGTTGGCAAGATTACTATCTCAAATGTATCATATGTTGAGGGTCTTAGCCACAATCAGTTTTCGGTTAGTCAATTATGTGCAAATGGTAATCAGATCGTCTTTGATACTAACAACTGCTTTGTGAAGAACAAGGAAGGAGATGAGATACTCCTTACCGGAAAATTGCAGGACAGGTTATATATTGTCCAGTGGACAAACCAGATCGAGACCTGCTTAGTTACTAAAACTGTATCAGAAACAAGCTGGTTATGGCACAAGAGATTAAGTCATCTAAACTTCAAATCAATCAACAAGCTTGCAAAAGAGAAACTGGTGGAAGGCCTACCAGATCAAGTCAATGATAAAGATCATATATGTAATGCTTGTCAAGCTGGAAAGCAGACCAGATCATCCTTTACAAGCAAAACAGCTCACTCAACATCAAGAATACTGGAGCTTTTGCATCTGGATCTGTTTGGACCAGTAAAACCGCTAAGCGTAAATGGAAGAAAATACACCCTAGTAATCATAGATGACTACTCAAGATTCACCTGGGTCATCTTTCAAGTAAAGAAGAAAGAGACACTAGCCAAACTACTCGACTTTCTACACAAGATCACAAAACAAAAGGAGGTGAGTATAACTACCATCAGAACAGATCGAGGAACAAAATTTCTAAATCAAAAGATTGAAGCATACTGCAATAAGATGGAAATCACTCATCTAACTTCAGCTGCTAGAACACCTCAACAGAATGGAGTTGTTGAAAGGCGAAACAGATCACTGAAAGAAGCAGCCCGTACTATGCTAAATGCTACCAATCTACCCAAGAAATTCTGGGCAGAAGCTATTTACACAGCCTGCTACACTCAGAACAGATCATCAATTACACTCAGACATGTAAAGACACCATATGAGATCTGGAACAATAGAAGGCCTAAGATCTCTTACTTTCGCACTTTCGATTGTTTGTGTTACATACATAATAATGGAAAATCTCAATTGAAGACTTTTGATAGTAAAACTGATCCTGGAATATTTCTAAGATATTCTGATGTCAGTAAAGCCTATCGAGTCTATAATAAGAACTCTCATATTGTGGAGGTAACACCTCATGTTGTTTTAGATGAGTTTATTGTTGAGTACAGGTCACCAGATGACAAACAGACAGAAAACCAGATGACTACAAGAAAAATGAATTCGATTTTACTAGAAGATATTCTAATCTGGAACTCAAAAAGTGATGATGAAGAGATCATTACTCCACCTATTGCTGATGAAATCATACAGCAAGTGGGAATAATCCAACATGAAATGGATGAAAACAGATCACCTCCTGAAAACAATGAAACAGTCATTGCAGATGATGATCAACCAGAAAACCCCAATCCAGAAGTAGAAGCAGATGACAATCCATTCCAAGCATCATCAACAACACACCTTGAATTTGAGGAACCAACAGATCAATCTGATCCTGAGATATCTGATGAAGAGATGACCAGGAGAAGGAGATGGATACAAGATCATCCACCAGAACAGATTGTTGGGAACCCATCAGATCGAGTGAAGACCAGAAGAATGCATGGAGAAAGTGCATTGTTGAGCTGCTACTTATCTCTCATTGAACCATCTGTTGCTCATAAAGCATTACAAGATGCAGATTGGATAACAGCAATGCAAGAAGAACTCAATGAGTTCAAAAGAAATGAGGTCTGGTATCTCGTGGACAGACCCAAACACCAAAGAGTAATAGGTATAAAATGGGTGTTAAAAAATAAACGAGATGAGAATGGTGAAGTAGTCAGAGACAAAGCCAGATTAGTAGCTAAAGGCTATAATCAACAAGAAGGCATTGATTTTGATGAAACATTTGCACCGGTAGCCAGACTAGAAGCAATAAGGTTGTTCTTAGCATATGCTGCACACAAAAGGTTCAAGGTATACCAGATGGATGTCAAAAGTGCTTTTCTAAATGGTATCATTGAAGAAGAGGTGTATGTGGAACAACCACCTGGATTCGAGGAAGCAGATCCAAACCAGAAAGTATACAGACTGACAAAAGCAGGCTATGGTCTAAAACAAGCTCCTAGAGCTTGGTACGAAACATTGTCCACATTTCTACTAGAATCTGGATTCAGAAGAGGATTGGTTGACAAGACCTTGTTCATCATCAAAGTCAAAGAGAATATCCTTTTAGTACAGATCTATGTAGATGATATCATATTTGGATCCCAATCTACTTATCTATGTGATAAATTTGCTGAACTTATGAAAAATAAATATCAAATGTCCATGATGGGCGAGATGAGTTTCTTTCTAGGTTTGCAGGTCAAGCAGTTACCAGATGACATCTTCATTAACCAAGCAAAGTATATTCACGATCTGCTGACTATGTTTGGAGTAAAAAACAGTAAACCTATTAAAATTCCAATGCACCAATGGGAAAATTGATCCTGATCCAGAGGGAAAACTAGCAAATATTACTCAATATAGAGGAATCATAGGATCACTACTCTACCTAACTGCCAGTCGACCTGACATTACATTTGTAATAGGAGCATGTGCAAGATATCAAGCAAATCCCAAAGAGTCTCACATGGAAGCAGCTAAGAGGATATTAAGATATTTTAAGGGAACAACTCACATTGGATTATGGTATCCCTGTGAAGACAACTTTGAGCTAACTGGATACACAGACTCAGATTATGCTGGATGCAAGTTGGACAGAAAGTCAACATCTGGAACATGTCAGTTTTTAGGAAATAAACTGATCTCCTGGTTCTCAAAGAAACAAACATCTGTTGCCACATCAACCACAGAAGCTGAATATATGGTAGCTGGGAGTTGTTGCGCTCAAATACTCTGGTTAAAACAACAACTCAAGGACTATGAGATTGATGTCAAAGAGATACCTATTTTCTGTGATAGCTCAAGTGCTATAGCAATCACACAGAATCATGTCTTGCATACCAAATGCAAACATGTAGATGTGAGACATCACTTTATAAGGGATCATGTTGAAAGTAAACATGTACATATCGAGAAAATACACACTGAAATATAGAGAGCAGACATTCTTACTAAAGTATTACCAGAAGAAAGATTTAAGATGCTTTGTGGAATATTAGGATTGTTAAATTTGGAAGAGAGGACCAGATTGATATAGTCCAGATTGATGAAGAACAGATCACGTAAAATTCCAACAGCGAATTGACACCAGATCATCAAAATGCAGATTAATGCTCAACAGATCGATTAAAATTCAATGGGAATGATTAACAGATCATGGTGGTTTCAAGGATCAACATATCAATCTAGAGGAGATAATATGAGAATAAAATTCCAACCGGGAATTATTAACAGATCATCACACAAGAATGATGTTCAAGATCGAATATAGTATAAACAGATTGATAGTGGTGACAACAGATTGTTAACAAGGAGATTGACTACAACAGATGACTAGAAGTCACGTGGAAACTAATTTCAAAATAAATTAATTATCTCGTTACTTAGTCAAGGGGGAATGTCAACAGAATAAATCTAATTACGGCGATTATATCAGTTTCTAATCATAGCCTATATGTCTAAATTCTGACATAATATACCAAATATCTTATTTTTGTGATGATTAGTACTGTGTTTGGGAACTGTGATCTCTAAGATATTTACCAAATCAAGAAAAGGGAAGCAACTTGATGGCTTAAACCAACACGCGCTGCACTGCAACCCTAGGATCAAAAGCGCGTGTATCTGACACAGAGTAGAGGCGGTGATAGACTGCAAGCCTATAATTCAGAAAAGGGGGAAAAACTAAAAAGGGAGGATTAAATCTAAACCCTTAATTTTATTTCCTTTAATCTACACCGTGAATCATTTATCTATATATATGTATTAAACTGTCTATCTACTACCTTCACTTTTCTTCTTCAACAAGCACTTAGCAAATTTCTCGCCACTTCTAACTTCCTCAAACCCTTCAAAAATCTCTCAAAAATGGCTCCCAAATCAACTATGTTTCTCGAGCAAGTGAAATTTTTGAACCAATATATTACTCAAGATCAATATGCCGTTCTTGACACCCATGGTTTCGATAAACTAGACAAGGCCTTCGCCCTTGTTAAGCGATGCAAAGGTTTCTCTTTGTTATTCATGTTTAAAGACTCTATATCATTATTTAACTGTTTCATGTGAACTGCTTTTATCTTATGTGAACTGCCTGTCTTGAAAAACCAGTTTATCCATAAGCATGTATTCGTGAACATACTTTGTTTAACTGCATAAGCTGCTACTGAGCGCTCATACTTCATTGATGGAAGAATAATGTTCATCTATATTGTTTTAACTTTGTTGTAGGAATTCATAATATTATCACCACAAACCCTCTCCATTTTCTGCCAAAGGAAGTAGCAACCTTTTACCTCACATGGGAATGAGAGAAAGGTGGGAACGAAGCCACCATCCGTGTGAGCAAAGGGAATACAACAAGCAACACAACCTACAACGTGTTGAACATTATAGACGAGGTCTATAAGTTGAAGGACGAAGGAATTAGTCTTGGAGAAATTACAGAGGATCAGCTGCAAGAAGCTATAGAGATGGTAATGGTTGTACCAATAACCTACACCAACAGAATGTTCAACAGGGGACTGCTTGCTCCTGAGTACAAGATTATATTTGAGTTTATACAACGGATATTCATGACCCACAACGGTTCATACGACCAAGTGACGCCGGAGAAATTCAAGATACTCACGGCCGTGGTGCTCAATCTGCCTGTCAACTGGAGCAGAGTGTTGTTCGATCTGTTAACTAAGGAGGCTAAAATGATCACTTTCATTAAAGGAGCAAGCTCAGGCATTGAAGTGAGGAGAAGCAGCCTGAGGCATTCCACAAAGATCAGCTTCATGCTGGAAACCTTCTTCAAACAACACTAATGGGATGAAGTGATTGAGTTCAACGACAGACTGCGATTTCCCAAGGACCAACACTAGATCGAGATGTCCATGGGAATCACAGCCAACTTGATAGCCAAGGTGACAGATCCAGTACACGCTAACGCCTTGAAAGAGATGGGGAGCTCAAATCCAATCTGGATTCCCCCATCTGCTCCCACAGAAAGATCATTCAAATCTCGAGCCACAAAGGAGAAGCCAGTGGAAAGAACCCCATCAAAAAGAGTCACTAGAAGAGCAAACTCAGTGGATACTGATGCTTCTACTGCTGCTCAACAGCGTAAACCCAAGAGGAGAAGACTACAAAAACTTGTTGAACCAGTGGAAGAGGTCCAGGTTCAGGAACCTGCTGGTATGGACATATCTATCCCTCAACAGGAGGTTGAGGATAAGGAGATTCTGGTTGGGGGTCTACAAGAGGAAGTTGTCCCCATCTCCTCTTTTGACCCAAGTCAGGTCAAGGATTTTTTTCCCCCGCTCACACCGCTAGTCCTCCATCTGCTGAACCATTAGAGCAGATTGTTGAGGAGGAAGAAGAAGATGAATCCTCAGATGAGGATGTGGAGAAGAAACAAGCTGAAACTGTAGTGAAGCTGCTGGAAGCAGAAGCAGATCACTCAGTGATTAAATCATTTCCTAGCATACAGCTCACTCCAGAGAGCTATGATGCTGCCAAACGCTTGAAGCTACTTCTCTTCATCAAGGGCAAAGAATTTTATGTCCTTGATGCCCTGCTCAAGACCAGATCTATCTCTGCACTCAAGGCAGAAGAGGCTATACTTCTCAACATCTTCGAAGTCTCCTCCATTGCAGAGCTAAGAGACACTTACCTCCAGAGCATTCTTGCCATTGCACAACATGAAGCTCAGAAATTACAGATCAATCTGAGATCAATATATGAGAAAGAAGGGCTATTACACCTCTTTGAAAGTTTAGTGGACGAAGAGGAAGAAGAGATTGCTGACGCCCACCAACAGGGTGCAACAGTACCAGACACTGAACCAGATTAGCAAAAGGTCCAAGAGATGTACCAAATAGTCACAGCATTTGCCAAACAGGAGAAATTCATGGTTCATGCCATAGTCAAGGACCAGACTGATGGAGTCTCTGAGGAAATGATCAAAGCAGCCAAAATTGAAATCAGATCACAACTCAGACAATTTGAAGATGATGGAGTGAACTTTGTCGAGAGGAAGCTGAGGGATCTAAGATACCCCACGAAGACCATGATTGACTCTTACATAGATGAGATTGGGGCTATCAAAGAAGAACAAGAGAATTTCACTACTAATCTCACCAGTGCCAAATCCTCCATGGAACAAAAGATTGGTGAATCCAATGCAAACATCACGTCCCTACTCAACTACAAGATGGATTCAGAAAAAGAGATGAAGGAGATGAAGGAGGAGATCACCTCCCTTAAGGCACTCATTAAAATCTATATTGATGATGTCGAAAAGGGGGAAGGATCTAGAATAAGGAAGGAAAAAGGAGCTGGAGGAAAGGGTAAAGGTCAATCTAGTGCATCAGAAGAAAGGAGAGAGGCTCAACCTGAGCAGGCAGCTGCACCAGATCGACCAAGTCAACCATCTGCTCAAACCAAGAGGCCATCCAAATCTGAATCAAGCAGATCAAGTCACTCTCAACCACAAAAGAAGAAGAGGAAGTCTGGATCTGGTTGGTTCTCCTCCGCACCCATCAAGACCAAAAAGCTAAAAGAAGGTTGGGAGGGGCTGAAATACGGATTTATCATGTGCCGGTACTTCTTCAAAGAACCAGCTTACTGCGAAGGCACAACCAATGAAGCCTTCAATCTCTACTTGGATATGAATGATGCTAAGGATCTGGTCCAGGCCATTAGAGCAGCTGCTGCAGAAGCTCAGATCACCATAACTGCATCAGAACGTGAATACAGAGAATGTCCAGATATCCCTGGCACTAAACTCCCCGACAAGACCTACCTCTTGAACTTCATTAATCAGCTTGCAGAAAACAGGGGGTACAAGATCGATGCCGAAGACCCAGACTACATCAGGGTCAGAGAGGGAGTGTACGAAAGTGTCCAGATGATTTCTGATGAGACTAGAGCTAAAATGAAGAGGCAACAAGAAGAAAAGAGGAAGAGCAGATAGATACATTTTTTTTTCACATCCTTTACTATCTATAATTCTTACATTTTGGAATCTGTAACCCTCTTGCTGTATATCTATGAACATTTTTTTGGGTTTCTGATGAAAAAATCTTGTTGTCCAGAACACATACAACTGCTATTAATCGTTATAACCTAATAACGAAAACATTAACAATTTGGCTCTTATACCAGATCACTCTCAAATGCTTAAATAGGATGATATGGTAAAGTGTGGTTTCGACATCATCAAAAAGGGGGAAATTCTTGGGAACCCCGAAGTATTTTGGTTTTGATGATGATCTCTCGAAACACACTTAGTCTTTACAGCTTTGATTTGTGTGAAACTATTCTGCATGTTAAAAGATGACTGCACATAAAGTGAATTATGATAGAAAACAGATTAGGAGATGACTTGGCATGTAAAGGAAATATTCCTATAGAAGTCATTTCTATTATAGTCTAGGTTGAAGACTAAGACATTTTTCAAAGAGATGAAATCGATCTGCAATGAGAGTTTTCGACCAGATCACCGACCAGATCGATGATCACATCGAAGCACCAGATCGATAGAGTCATCAAAACACCAGCTGACATCATCTTACACATCATATCTTTTTGCCACGTCAATATTGAAGTCCATCCACTAAGGTTTGGAAGGAGAATCCATGATTGACACGAGGAAGGAAAGTAACCGTTAGCGATCTGCTTTCCATACCTAGAGGATTGAGTCAACGTTTCTTCAAGGCAAGAACAGATATGATGGACATCATTGATTGACAATCTACAATCAATCCCACGCCAATCAACAACGGCTAGAATTTCAAAATTCAAAGCCTATATATATTTGGAGTTCAAAGTCTAGAGAGAGAATGCAACATCGATCAAACTCTCTCAAGCAATCAATCTCAAACATCAGACTCAAGACTTCAAACTGTTCGTGATTCTAAATCACATCAACCCAACCTCGATTCAAGTCTGTCTTATCGAGAGAAAAGAGATCACCCTGCTAGCTAGTAGTTTTCTAGTGGTAACATAGAGGTAATCTGTTGTAAAGGGACACGACCCTCATTCATGCATAAGTCTAAACCAGATTGTGTTTGAGACTTGTGACTCGTTCTCCATGAGTATAAAGAAGAAGAGTATCTAAGTAGTGGATAATCTAGTCTAGTTTTGATCAGATCGTGGACGTAGGGATTTCCCGAACCACGTTAAACAACTGTGTCATTTACCTTTCTGCATATTTATTTTCAGTTGCTTATTTATTCTAACTCCTTACACTTCCATATAGACTACATCTCAATCAACCTGCTTTATCAATCTGATTAATCATTAAGGTTTTCTATATAAGAGCACCAACTAATTCCACCATATTTCCGCACATACACTCAATACTTAGAAAGTAATAAGATCACTCTTATTATTGTCTAAATATTTACACTAGAGAGCAATATTTTTGGATTGACCTGATATCGATCTATCTATCGATCTGGTCAGTCATCTGCCGAGTAATTTCTTGTTTAAGAATAGCTTGAACTCTCTAATAATCAACCAAGTAAACTGAAAAGTTTGTATTTGGTGTATTGCCCCCCCCCCCCCTACACCAAACATTGCTCTTTTGGGACCAACACTTGCCAAGCTGGAAAACAGATCAAGTCATCCTTTACCAGCAAAGCAGCTCACTCATCCTCTAGAGTCTTGGAGTTACTACACTTAGACTTATTTGGCCTAGTTAAAACATTAAGTATAAATGGAAGAAAGTACACTCTGGTTATCATTGATGATTATTCAAGATTCACTTAGGTTATCTTTTTGCTTAAGAAGAAAGAAACTTTGGAGACGCTGCCAAACTTTCTTAACAATATCACCAAGCAAAAGGAAACTTCTTCTATAACGATCAGAACAGATCGAGGGACAGAGTTTCTAAACCAGAAGATTGAGGGATATTGCAACCAGATGGGTATAACTCACCAAACATCTGCAGCATGAACACCTCAACGGAATGGAGTAGTTGAGAGGCGAAATAGATCATTAAAGGAAGCAGCTCGTACAATGCTCAATGCAATCAGATTACCTAAGAAGGTTTGGGCAGAAGCCATCTACACGGCCTATTACACACTGAACAGATCAGTGATAACTCTCAGACATGGGAAAACACCGTACGAGATTTGGAACAACAGAAAGCCCAGGATACAGTATTTTCGTACTTTTGGTTGTACGTGTTACATTCATAATAATGAGAAATCTCAATTGAAAACCTTTGATAGCAAAGCTGACCCTGCAATATTTCTCGGATATTTGATGTTATCAAGGCTTATAGGGTTTACAATAAGAAAACTTATGTTGTGGAGGTAACACCTGATATTGTATTTGATGAAGCTATTCTTGTATACAGTGAAATAGGTGACGAATAGGTTCACAATCAGATCAATAGTAGGAGATTAGAAGGGATATTATTACTTGAAGATATCTTGATCTGGAATTCAACCAAAGGGGATGAGGTTGATGTTCAACCTATTGCTGAGACCAGAACACAGCAAGGGGGAACAACTCACATCGATCTGGACCAAACCAAATCAACCCTAGATGATAGTGAACCAGTAGAAGCAGATAATTATGAACTTTCTCAAAGTCAACCTGATGAATCAAGAGACATTAATAGTTAGAACAACAACCATGAGATTGAGATCGAAGGACCAGAAGAGGAAAACCCTTTCCAAGCAACTTCAACAACACACCCTGAATTTGAGGAACCAACAAAAGAGCCTGAACTTGAGATATCAGAAGAAGAGATATCCAGTAGAAGGAGATGGATACAAGAACATCATCCTCCATATCAGATTGTTGGAAACCCATCAGATCATGTGAAGACCAGAAGGATGCATGGAGAGAGTGCACTTCTAAGTTGCTATCTATCTCGTGTTGAACCATCAGATGCATATGAAGCACTACAAGATGCAGATTGGGTTATAGCAATGCAAGAAGAACTCAATGAGTTTAAAAGAAACCAAGTATGATATGTTGTAGAGAGACCAAGACACTAGGGCGTTATACGTGTTAAATGGGTATTCAAGAACAAACGAGATGAGAATGGTGAAGTTGTTAGAAACAAAGCCAGAATAGATGCAAAAGTATACAATGAACAAGAAGGCATTGATTTTGATGAAACATTCACACCGGTTGCCAGATTGGAAGCAATCAGATTGTTTCTGGCATACACAGTGTTGGTCCCGAAAGAGCAAGGTTTGGTGTATGGGGGGGGGGGAATACACCAAATGCAAACTTTTCAGTTTACTTGACAATTTCAATCAGAGAGATGTGAGCTTTCTGAATTACAGATTGCTCTAGATGATAGAACACTATGATTTTCTAATCAATTAAGTTCTATCCAAGCAAGATCTCTCACGTGAGATATACAAGGCAGAAAGTAAGTGTAAACTTAATTTCCAGCAGTGTATTGTGTGCGGAATAATGGTGGACTAAGTTGGTGCTCTTGTTAAGAAAATCTTTTGAAAGCTTAATCGAGTATTTAGAAGATAGATTAAGAATGCAGGTTTGAATGAGTATGACAGATGCAGAATAAAAACAACTGAATATAAAATGCAGAATTTAAATGGCACAGTTATTTTTACGTGGTTCGGGAAACCCCCTACGTCCACGGTCTAATCCAAACTGGATTAGATATCCACTACTAGGATACTCTTCTTATTTAACCTCGCTGAGAACGAGCCACAAGTTCCAATTACAAACCTTATTGAAACTTATGCACGAATAAGGGTCGTGTCCCTTTACAACTTACAGAAAACTACTGTAAACAGAGGCTATCTTCACGTTAATCCACTAGAAAACTACTAGCTAGTAAAGATCTCCTTCTCTCGATAAGACAGACTTGAATCGAGGTGTGATTTCGATCACGAACGGTTTGAAGCTTTTGTCTGATTTGAGGATAGAATGCTTGAGAATATTTCTGCAGTATATCGCTTGTGTCTGCTCTTATCACTACTTCAGACTTTAAATCTTCAAACATATATAGGCTTTGAATTTGAAATTCTAGCCGTTTGTTCATTGGCGTTGATTTGATTTGTTAATTGCCAATCAGTCATAACTCTTCTTTCCTTGTAGAGTTGTTGATTGAATCTTCTATGATTGGTAAGCAGATCATCTGTGATTGCTTTCCTTCTTCATGTCAATCAGTGATTCAGTTTCCAAATCTTCAATGGAAAGTCTTTAATGCTTCATCGACTGATTTGATTCTGCTCTTTCTGGTTTGCTTCTAACCTTCTGGTTGTGTCCTCTCTGGTCTAGTGTCTTTCTGGTTGAATATTGATTTAGACACTTTCTGGTTGAGGTACTTTCTGGTAGAGCATATGTTATCCTACTCTCTGGTTGAAGTACTTTCTGGTAAAGCACATGTTAACCTACTCTCTG
>JAPKLX010000272.1:0-30739 GCA_026898415.1 Leonotis leonurus | reverse complement strand
ACTTGCTGGTTTAGCATTCTGTCTTAAGACTTGCTGGTTAGCGTTCTGTCTTAAGACTAAGCCTTCTGCTCCAGCCTTCTGCTCCAGTCTTCTGCTAGAGACTGGCTGGTTTTAGTATCTGTCTAAGACATCTTCTATCGTTCTGTTTGAACCTTCGACTATCTGTTATTCTGAAATCAATAGAGAAAAGGTACAGAACATGTATGATACCAAGTGTGTTTTGAAATAGCATCATCAAAACTTAGAATATGTTATGGGGTTCCCAACAATTTCCCCCTTTTTGATGATGTCAAAACCACACTTAGTAAAAACAATGTAACTTGTATCATGTTCTGTCAGATAGGTTATTTGTTATTTAAGTTAAATAACAGTAAATAACAGAGAGATAAGAGAACTTCAAATTCATTGATGTATGAATTGTTAGAGTACAAAAGATCAACAGAAATAACAGAGAGACAAAAACAGAAGATACAAAGATTTGTCTAAGAAAACCATCTTGCTGCTCCTCCCTTCTTCATCTTCTCCCTCTGTGCATCAGATACCAGCTGGATGCTTTCATAGATCCCATCTCTAACTCTGGCATAGTTAGGATCATGGTTATCTATTTTGTATCCTTTGATCTTGGCCAGCTGGTTGATGTAGTTCAGAATGTATGTCTTATCTGGAAGATTACTGCCTGGTATAGTTGGGCAGACCATGTATTCCTTTTCTGGTGCCTTGAATTTGATCTTGGCATCTGTTGCAGCAGTTCTGATTCTCTGTATGAGATCTTGATCTCTGAAATTTTCCAGATAGCGCAAAAAATCTTCATCTGGTGTAGCCTCTGAGTATGTGGGTTCCTTCAAAAAATATCGGTTCAAAATGAAACCTTGCTTAACCTTTTCCCAGTCATTCTGATCTCCTTCTGGAACCCAAGCATCTGTGGGTGTCTGTTTCTTTAGAGACAGGTTCCAGGAGAAGGCTTTCTTCTTCTTCTTCTTCTTCTTCTTCGATTGAGTGGTTGACTGGGAAGATTGTTGCTGTGATCGTTCTGTAGAGGAAGGAGAGGAGAAAGGGGTTTGAAAGGATTTTTCTTTGGCTTCTTGTGCAGCAATCTCTCTCTCTCTCAGCCTGGTCTTTATAGAACTGTGCTCTGAAAACAGGGTCACAGGCTTGGTCCATACAGACCCCAAATAGCAGCAGCTCAGCAATCTGATCCCCTTCATCAATTGGTTTCTTGCCTTTGTCTGGGATCTGAGGCTGAGACGCTGGCTGTGCTGATTCTGCGGGTTCTGTTTCAATCAAAGTGGGGTCTGGTCTGGGAGGAGTGGTTGGTCTGGGTTGTGCTGCTGGTGTTTCTGTTCCAGCATCTGTTGCTTCTGGACCAGCCACTGTTTCTTCTGGTATGCTCTTGCTGCTTCCTTTCCATCCCTTGCCTTCTGCTATTTCCCCCTTTTTGACATCATCAAATAGGGTAGCCAGAAGTGTGCGCATCGACGCAAGTTCTTCATTCAAGTGCTTCATCTGATCTTCAGCTTCTGCTTTGAATCCAAGTAGGAAATTAATTGTTTGGTTTGAGGCGTCTAATTTTTGTTCTAACCTGCTGTTCATTGTTGACAAGGTCTTGTCATATGTCTCTTGGAGTTCTTCAACAGCAGTTAGTCGATTGTTCTGGTTTTCAAATTCTTCAGGGGTTGGATACAGAAGATCATTCAAGACAGCGACCTGGTTTTTCCGCATCAGCTCCACAAATTTCTCTTTTTCAAAAAGAGCTAAGTGGGAGTGGATGGACAGGTCAGTGTCTTCTTTCAGTTGAGCAGCAAGTGTACTTCCTTTCTTGTCAACAGCAGCGCTTATTGATTCATCTTGTTTGGCTAGCAGGTCAGCAAGCAAGGCAGTGGCTTTATCTGCTTTGTCATCAATTCCAGTCAGGCGGAGATTGACCTTGTTCTGGTTAGCTTCAGCTGCTGCTCTATCATCATCCATTTTCTTATTCAGATCATCCCTGATCTTTCTGATTTTCCCCCTGATGTCTCTATCCATATCATTGACGTAGTCCTTCTGGTGTTGATTAAAATCAGAAAGGATCTGGGTGGCTTTTTCTTGGAGGATGTTGCAGGTGTCTGTCAAATAATTTTCAACTCGAAGGGTGATGAGATTGTCGAGTTGATAGTTGTTGAAAGGTTGTGTTTCTCTTTCTAGCAATTCTTCCAGGGTGTAGAAATTCACGTGCTTCTTCAATTTCTGTGCTGCTCCCTGTGTGAAGATTTCATTGGTGGGTTCTCCTCCAATGGCCTGTCCCACTGGTTCATCATCACCTGAGTCGAGGTCGATGATGGGTGTTTTCTTGGGAGACTGTCTTGTGGAAGGTTCACCTTGGTCTGGTTGTTGATGTTGTTCTGTTGGTACAGCTTCGTCCATCCGGACATCAGAATGAGGTGGGGGCAGATCAATCTTCAATGCTGCTGCCTCCTGCTTCATGAGGTTTGAGATTAGTTGGGAATATTCTGCTCTCACTTCATGAACTGTGGACACCTGGAGCAGATTAAGTAGGGTTGCCTCTTCCTTCTTCAAATCGTCTATCGGTTTGAGTTGTAGCAATGCATCAAATATATAATACTCGCTGTCCTTGACCAGCAAGTAAAATTTGACGCGAGTTGCAGCTCCTAAGCTTTCTGGGAGCAAGTGAATTCCAGGAAATTCTTGAAGCACAGAGTGTTTAGCTTCATTTTCCAGCAAGTTGATAACACTTTCTGCTTGCTGTTTCCTTTCTTCGGCTTCATCAGCAGATGATCCTTCCTCATCATCTTCGCTGATCCTTTCCATCCGAGGTGGAGAAGGTGTAGCTGTTCTGGCGGGAGAGAAGTCTTTCTGGCTTGTTTCTGGTTGCATCTCCTCTGTATGTTCTGCTGTTGGAGTTTCTGTTTGTTCTGTTGCTGCTGGTGTAGTTTCTGCTTCATGTTCTGGCCTATCAGATTGTTCTTCTGTTGCAGCTGGTGGTGGTGATGATTCTTGTACTTTCTGAAGTCTTCTCTTCTTCTGTTTTGGCAGGGAGGCAGAAGTCTCTGTTTCCACAGAACCAGAAGGAAAACGAACAAACATAACTCAATATAGGGGTATCATTGGCTCTTTACTATACTTAACTGCTAGTCGACCTAACATTACCTTTGCAGTTGGAGTATGTGCTAGATACCAGGCTAACCCCAAGGAGTCTCATATGGAAGCAGCCAGGAAGATATTAAGATATCTTAAAGGACTCATATTGGATTATGGTATCCATGTGAGGACAACTTTGAGTTAACAGGTTATTCAGATTCAGATTATGCTGGATGTAAGCTTGACAGAAAGTCAACATCTGGAACATGCCAGTTTCTTGGAAACAAGCTAATTTCTTGGTTTTCAAAGAAACAAATATTAGTTGCTACATCAACAACAGAAGCAGAGTATATGGCCGCTGGAAGCTGTTGTGCTCAGATACTCTGGTTAAAGCAGCAGCTCAAGGATTACGAGATCGATGTCAAGGAGATACCTATATTCTGTGACAGTTCGAGTGCTAGTGCTATAACACAAAATCCAGTTCTACACACGTGATGCAAGCATGTTGATGTGAGACATCATTTCATTAGAGATCATGTAGAAAGGAAGCATGTCCAGATCGAGAACATACACACAATTGTCCAACGTGTTGATTTATTGACAAAAGCACTACCAGAAGAAAGATTCAAGATGCTATGTGGAAAGCTAGGATTGCTAAACTTAGATGAAAGAAACCGATCGACATCAGATTGATAAGACCAGATCATGTAGCAGATTGAAGAAGTTCAGATTAATAAGATATATCAGATCATGAGAGCCAGAATGACATTCACTAGAATGTGGAGATTATAAGTTTCAGAACACAACTTTAGTACCAGATGATGTATGAAGTTAATACCAGATGATACCAGATGGAAGTGAGAACCATAAGACGTTACAAGCAAGACCAGATTGCTTGCAATATACACGTGTCAGAATTTGATGAAACTACACCATGCCACGTAGAAATTAATTTTATAATAAAGATTATTTAGTCAAGGGGGAATTCAGAAATTTGTATTGTTTTTCTAACCTAATTACCACCCTAACTATAGTCCATAAAGTTAATTTCTAACATAGATTTGCTAAATCTTTATTGTGATGATTAGTACAATTTTGGGAACTGTGATCGAGGAATATCCCAACCATAAGAAGAAAAGGAAAGTTTTAGTGGTTAGAAATTACACTCTCCATCCTATAACCCCAGGATCTAGCGCGTGCATTTGACGCAAGGAGAGGCGGCAAAACAAAAGCTGAAGCGGGAAAACCTAAAAAGGGAGAATTTCATCCAAATCTTAAACTTCTTATCGCTTTCATCTCAGCCGTTGTTTATTTTCCTATATATATGTGTCGTACGTGCATTCAACTGTTCACCTTACACTTTCAACTCACTGCTCACTATTCCCCTGTAAGCACTTAGGAATTTCTTGATTTATAAAACTTCATTCAAAATATTTTCAAATCTCAAACTCTCTTGCACAATGGCACCACAAACATCTTTTTTTTTACAACATGTAACTGAGGTTCCGAAATACCTCTCAGCCGAACTATATGTTGTTCTTGAAACTCATGGATTTCAAAAGCTCGAAGAGATTTTCGCAGTGGTTAAACGCTGCAAAGGTTTTCATAGTTTTTTAGCTTATAACCTGCTATGCATATATATATATATAAGAGTTTCTACTTTATCGTTGTGAGAGTTTATTGATTATGGACATATGTTATTTTCTGAGTACATGGAGCATTATGTATTCCTGGTTATAAACACATATCTGTGTTCTTAATGTTCATGTTCATAACTGTGATATGAGATATGTTTTTCCATTTTGTCTTAAGGTTACTTGTTATTCACTGTTGGATTACTATTTTGTAGGATTCCATAACATAGTAACTTCTCATCCCAACATGTACCTTGCCAAACAAGCTGCTACCTTTTATCTTACATGGCACGATGAGAAGGACGGCCATGAAGCAAATGTGTTGATGCCTATTGGTGATAGGACAAGAAAGAAAACCTATGACGTTATTGCCATGATCAACCAAGCGTACCGACTAAAAGATGAAGGAATGAGTCTGGATGAGATTACTGTAGATCAACTTCAGGAAGCTGTGGAGCAAGTGATGGTGATTCCCATTGCTTACACGGGAAAGATGTTCTAGAGGGCACTACTTCAACTAGGCTACAAGCTGGTTTTTGAGTTCGTACAACGTATTTTTATGACGCACAGTGGATCATATGACCAGGTAACCCCGGAAAAGTTCAGAATCATGACTGCAGTGGTTCTGAATTGGAAAGTCAACTGGAGCAAAATCCTTTTTGACCTGCTGGCGAAAGAAGCTCGACTTGTGAAGTGGAACAGGGATGCCAAGGGCAATGCTGTGTCCGTGGAAGTTAGAAGAAATTTGAGGCACTCCACCAAGATAAGCTTCATGGTGGAGAAGTTCTTTAAACAAAAAGTATGGGAAAATGTTGTGGAGTTCAATTCCAGGTTCACTATTCCCAAGGATCAACACCAGATTGAAATGTCCCTGGGAATCACTCCAGCTCTCTTCAACAAAGTAGCTGACAAAGTGCATCATGTTGCACTGATGGAAAAGGGAAGCTCCAACCCCATCTGGGTACCACCTACCAAAGTCGGAGAGAAGAAGGAGAAAGCTCCCAAAAATAAAGTCCAGAAGGAGACAACACAGAGAAAGCCACGTGCCAAGAGGGCAAGCTCTATCGATACAGACACCTCTACTACCACTTAACAACCCAAGCAGAAAAGAAGGAGAATGAGGAAAGTACATGAATCTCCACCACCAGTTGAGGAAGCTCAACCAAAGACTGCCACCCACCAACCAGAACATGAAGATCAACAACCAGAGAGCTTTATTCCTCAGCAAGCAGAGGAAGCACAACTTGCTACAAAAGAACCTCAATTTGTTGAACCAGAGTCAAGTTTTGATCCCAAACAGGTCAAGAATTTGTCACCAGCCAGAACTAATACACCCTCACCAGATCGTATGCAGAGGATCAGTGAGGAGGATGAAGAGGATGAAGAGATTGATGAAGAAGTGGAAAAGAGGAAGCAGACTGGAGAATGAGGCAGATCACTCTGTACTCAAGGATTTTCCAGGAATTCATCTGCTCCCTGAGAGTCATGAAGCAGCGAAGAGAGTCAAGCTCTACCTGCTGGTTAAAGATAGTGAATATTATATTTTTGACGTATTACTCCAAACCAGATCAATGAAGGAGTTGAAGAAAGAGGAAGACACCTTACTAAGTTTTCTCTAAGCTACTACAGTTGGAGAAGTACGAGCAGATTACCAACAACTGATTTTGGCCATCATGAAGCATGAGGCCAGATTGTTGAAAATTGATCTAAAAACCTTCTATGTTGATAGAATTAATTTTTACACGTGTGGAGGGATCAGATGATGAAGGTGATGCAAATGTGGCCATGGGAGATCAAGGAGTTGATCAGACTGAGCAACCCCGCTCATCTGGTTAAGCTGATCAAGCTCCACCACAATCACAAACTACACCAGCACCACAAGTCTCACCAGATCAATCAGTCCCTGAAGCAGACAAGAAGAAGAAAAGAAAGAAGCATACCCCAATCATTCATCTGGACCCCGTAGATGAAGAACCGGTTGGACAAACTATTGAGGGAGAGCCCACAAACGAGATTTACACTCATGGAGTTGCTCAAAGATTAAAGAAACATGTCAGGTTCTATGACATGGAAGAACTTCTGGAACAAGAGACCAAGTCCTTCAATAATTACCAGATCGATAACTTGATCACATTGTGCGTCCAAGACCAGATGATAGATACCTGCAATGTCCTCCAAGAGAAAGCCACACAAATCCTTGTTGATTTCAATTAACACCAGAAGGATTACGTAAATGACATGGACAACGATCTGCGCCGCAAATTGCGAGATCTCAACAAAGAGCTCAATAAAAAGATGGATGATGACAGGCAGCTACTGATACATCCAGAGAGAAGTCAAATCAGTAGATGGAATCAGTGGACAAGTAGGTCCAGACCGTCAAGGTTTTGGTCACGGACATGCTGGCCAAGGAAAATGAGAGAATTGATGCAGCAGTCAAGAGTCAATCTGCTGCTATTACTGCTGAAGTGAAGGAGGCCACTGCCATTGATATTCATGCACAACTTGCTACCTTCGATAAGGAGAAGTTTGTGGAAATCATGAAGGCCAACCAAGTCCAAGTTCTGGATGATCTGCTCTACCCAAACCCTATTGAATTTGATCATCATAACACCAGACTGACCAAGGTAGAGGTCCTCCAGAACACCTACGACGCCACCCTCTCCACAATGAACAACTGTCTGGAGAAGAAGCTCGAAGCCACCGACCAGACAGTCAATCTCTTGCTGCATTTTAAGGCTAACGCTGAGCAGAAGATGGATGACATAAAGGCTGAGATCGATTCCCTCAGAACACTCATCAAGACCACCTTTGATGATGTTGAAACGGAGGAAAGATCTGACAAGGGAGGAGGCAAGAGAGGCAATGCAGATCAAGGCAAATATAATGCAGATAAACCAGGACTAGATCAACAACAACAAGCCAAGGAGAAGCCCACCACTTCACCAAGTGCTGATCCTACCATTGAGGCAGAACAACAACAACAACAACAACAACAACAACAACAACAACAACTATCTGCACGCGATAAAGGGAAGAAACCAATTGATGAAGGTGACCAGATAGCTGAGCTACTTCTGTTCGGAATAAGCAGCAAGCAAGCCTGTGATCCCATCTTTAGGGCATAGTTCTACAAAGAACAAGCAGAACAGGAGATGAGGTTGGCAGAGAAAGAAGCTCGAGAAAAATCATATTAGACAACCTTCTCTCCACAATCATCTGAACGTTCTCAACAACAATCATCTCAGCCCACCACCCAGTCGAGAAAGAAGAAGAAGAAGCCCTTCACTGCCTGGAACTTATCATTACAGAAGAAGACACTTAAAGATGTTTAGGTAGATGAAGCAGATCAGAAGGACTGTGAGCTAATTAAGAAAGGATTCATGATGAACAAATACTTCTTAAGAGAACCTATCTACTCGTAGTCCACTCAAGATGAAGACTTCAATCGGTACATGGAAAAATTTGCAAAAAAGGAGTTGATACAGAGAATCAGAATGGCGGCCAAGAATGCTAAACTCCAAATTAAGGCACCCGCGAGGGAGTACATGGCATGTCCTATGATTCTAGGAAGCAGCATACGAGACAAGACGCATATTCTCAACTATATCAATCAAGTGGCCAAGATCAAGGGCTACAAGATTGATAACCACGACCCAAACTATGCCAGAGTAAGGGACATAATTTATGAGAGTATACAGGTCACCTCCGACGCTCAACGCGAGAAAATGAAGAAATGAGGCGCTGGCAGATGGTTCTCTTAGATTGTTTTTTTATTCTTTATCCATCTAATGTCTTGTTTTACTTGGTTCTGATAAATTATTTTGTAAACCCTATGATTTATCTGATATATATATACATGTGGGATTTCTGATGACAAAGTCTCATTGTCCAGAACCAAATTAAAGAACAATTTCTTAACCCTTCTGGTTATTCTAAACCAGATCATACTTAAATGCTTTACTTAGGGTTATTTTGTAAAGTATGGTTTCGACATCATCAAAAAGGGCAAAATTTTTGGGAATCCTACAATATTTAGTTTTGATAATGTTCTCTCGAAACACACTTAGTTTTCATTTTGTTTGCTAGGTCTTGATCTGTTCTACGTGTACCAGATCACTAACATATAAAGTGAATATGATAGAGAACATGATTTTAGATCAGATTAGAGAATGACTTAAAGTGTAAAGGAATACATCCTATAGAAGTTATTCTATCTTTGTTTTGTTCGTGGACCAGATCAAAAACAGACTACAAGCAAGCAAATGATCTGTCCGAGGGGCCACTCGATCTGGTTGCAATGAAATTATACACAGTGAGTGCAACCATGCTTTGGAGCATTATTGGAACAGATTGATATTTGACCAGATCGACATAAATCTGCTTTGACCAGATCGTTCTTGAAAGTAAGCCAGACTGGACCAGATCAACCCAAGTCGTCTGACATTCAATTATGTGTCTAGATGTACTTCGATGAATCCAAATCACCTTGCCACATCAGCAGATCTCACGAAGATGAAAATTTTATCTATTGGAGATCAAATTGGAAAGGAGAATCAATCAACGCGCGAAGAAGGAAAGAAACAACTATCAACGATCTGCTTTCCATGTATTTGAAGATTCGGTCAAAATTTCCAAGGCAAGAAGAGATATTCTGGGATTCAATTTCCTGATTGGCAATTAACATTTATTTCAAGCCAATCAAGACCAACAATTAGAATTTTAAATTGTACACCTATAAAAGCTTGGAACCAAGACTGGAAGAGTAGTGATACTTGAAGATCATAATCAAGCTGTTACTCTGCTCAGAAATCAACTCACTCAACGAAGAATTCTTTGAGAAGATTTCAACGCACCAGATCGTGTTCTAAGCCGTTCATGATCGAAATCACACCACTCGATTCAAGTATGTATTATCGAGAAGAAGGAGGAAGATAGCTTCGCTAGCTAATAGATTTCCAGTGGATTAACGTGAAGATATCTTATTGCAGTTGCATATTGTAAGTTGTAAAGGGACACGACCCTTATTTGTGTATAAGTTTCAACTAGATTGTGTTTGAAACTTGTGGCTCGTTCTCAGCAAGTATAAAGAAGCGAGTGTTGGGAACCCCGAAGCATTTTGGTTTTGATGATGATCTTTCGAAAATCACTTAGGTTTTATAGCTTTTATTGGTGCTAAACTGTTCTACGTGTTAACATATCACTACGTATAAAGTGAATTATGATAGAGAACAGATTAGGAGATGACTTAGCATGTAAATGAATTATTCCTATAGAAGTCATTTCTATAATAGTATAGGATGAAGACCAAGATCTCTCACTAAGAAGAAATCGATCTGCCATCGACCAGATCACCGACTAGATCGATGTTCACAACGAAGCACCAGATCGATAGAGTCATCAAACCACCAGATGACATCATCCTACACATCATATCCTCTTGCCACGTCAATACTGAAGTCCATCCAATAGGGTTTGGAAGAAGAATCCTTGATTGACACGAAGAAGGAAAGTAACCGTTAAGCGATCTGCTTTCCATACTTAGAGAATTGAGTCAATGTTTCTACAAGGCAAGAACAGATATGATGGATATCATTGATTTACAATCTACAATCAATCCCACGCCAATCAACAACGACTAGAATTTTAAATTCAAAAGCCTATATATTTGAAGTTCAAGGTCTGGAGAGACACACGCGCTACATCAATAATATACTCTCAAGCAATCAATCTCTGAACCAGACTAAGAGCTTCAAACAACTTGTGATTCTACATCACACCAACACAGCCTCGATTCAAGTCTGTCTTATCGAGAGACAGGAGATCACCCTGGTAGCTAGTAGTTTTCTAGTGGTAAAATAGAGGTAATCTGTTATAAAGGGACACGACCCTTACTTCTTGCATAAGTATCCTTCTAGCTTTGATTGATACTTGTGACTCGTTCTCCACGAGTATAAAGAAGAAGAGTATCCTAGTAGTGGATAATCTGGTCTAGTTTTGATCAGATCGTGGACGTAGGGATTTCCCGAACCACGTTAAACAACTGTGTTATTTATCTTACTGCATATTTACTTTCAGTTGTTTAATATTTCTAACTCCCTACACTTCCATATAGATTGCACCTTAATCAATCTGCTTTAACGATCTGATTAATCTTTAAGGTTTTCTATATAATAGCACTCACTAAATCCACCATATTTCCGCACACACAATTCTTAGAAAGTAATAAGATCACTCTTATTATTATCTAAGTATTTACAATAGAGAGCTATCTGTTTGGACTGATCTGGTATCGATCTGTTGATCAATCTGGTTAGTCACCTGCCGAGCAATTTCTTATTTAAGAATAGCTTGAACTCTCTAATTAATAAGCAAGTAAACTGAAAAATTTTTATTTGGTGTATTCCCCCCCCCCCCCATACACCAAACCTTGCTCTTTCGGGACCAACAAGTGGTATCAGAGCAGTGGTTCAAACGACCATTGTTTATGTTTCACAGGATTAATACCTACGTGGTCAACTTGAATAGATCTAGGAAAACCTATTTTCATTAACGTGCATTCTATCTGCTATAGAATCTTCTGTTGTTAGGGCGTGTGAGGAATTCTCTATCCAAGGATATCGAGAATGGAGCGTCAGAATCAAAACTGCACTGAGAGCCCATCACTATCTGATGTGGAAAGTAATAGAAGAAGGTGCATTAGAGATCACTGAAGAAAAGACCGTAACTACTACAACTGGAGTATCTACACAGATAGTTCCTAAAGATCCCAGAAAATACACTTCGGAGGAACGTCGCGAAGCCAATCTGGATGACTTTGCTAAAGTGATCATATCTAGCACAGTCAAAGGCGTACATCTGGCCAAATTCCAAAATCCGGATACTACCAAAGAGATGTGGGAAGCCTTAAGAGACTTGTGTCTAGGATCAGAAGTCATGATTGAGAACAAGCTGTCACTTGCCTACAACAAATACGATAAATTCAACATGAAACCAGGCGAGACCATTGAGCAAATGAAAATGAGATTCACTGGAATCTTACTGGAGATATTAGCGTTCAATAAGAACAAATATACTCAAAGAGAGAAAAACATGAAAGTACTCAGAGCACTTCCACCTAGCTGGGAGATATATGCTGCAATGCAACCACTTCGTGCAGACTTCAATGAACTCTCTACAGAAGCTTTATTTGATCATCTTGAAGGCCAGGAATGTGATGTACAAAGAATTCGTGGATCAGATCATCTGTCCAAAAAGGCCGAAAGCAGCTCGAAGAAGGACAAAGAAGTAGCTTTCAAAGCGAAGAGAAAAACAGATGAACCTTCTGATTCTACTACACCAGATGAAGAGAAGGGCTATGAAAAACTGTTAAAAGAGTTTGCAATGATTGCTAAATGTATGGACAAGATGGAGGTCAGATCGAAGAAATTCAGACGTTTCTACAAAGATAACAAAAACAAATTCTACAAAAAACGTGACAATGATCGATCTGATAGCAAGGATAAATTAAAACAACAGACGGGTAAATCCTCAAAAATATCTAACTCAACAGATTATACCTGCTTTGGTTGTGGTAGAACATGTCACTTCAAAACAGATTGTCCTAATCTGTCCAAAAGCCAAAGGGAAGAGTTGGGAGCAAAAAGAGATCGAAAACTTAAATATGAATGCAAAGCCATGCTAGCTGAACCAGAATCAAGCAGCTCGGGTCATTTTTTAGATAGCTCATCAGAGAATGATGAAGCATTCTTTGCTAATGACGAAGAAAGCTGGGATGAATGCTATGTGGGACTAGACAACGGTCTGGATGAAGTCGAGGTAAATTCTTGCAATTCCATCTCCTCAAATGATAATGATCTGAAACAGGAAGTAGAAGATCAATTTGAATACTCATGGGAAGAAGTTAATGAGATGTTCAAGAGCTATTCGAGCATCAAAAGACTGTTTAGAGAAGTTGTGGAAGAAAATGATAGGCTGAAGAAATCTGAACAGATATTGAGCACAGCTAACACCCAATTCGTTGCCGAAGTAACTGATCTGGAAGAACAGATCAAGGGAAAAGAAAGAGAAATTCACTCACTAAACTCAAAGGTCAAAGATCTCATCAACAGAAAAACCGTAGCTGAAGAAAATATAAAGAAAGGCAAAGAAATGATTTACAAAAGTGACGAACGTGCTAAACTGCTAATCAATCTGCAGCAAAAAAGCACATCTGGATTAAGATATCCAGGTCACTTGGAAAAATCTTCAGGAACCATAAGCTTTGTACCAGAGAGAAAGCAAATATCAGATCAACTAATAGATCTAAGAAACAAGAAAGATCATCCCCAGAAGATGATGATAAAAGAGACCAGGTACAAACAATACTACCAAACAAAGGGTCAACCAGCTCATTACACAGAAAGAGATCATGCTCATAAAAAGAATGTCAACAGGACATTATCTACCAAAAATATCAACAGTGCAAAGAATGTCAACAGGACATTACCTATTAAGAAGGGATTAAAAAATGATGGAATAGAGAGACATCATCCATCTGTATTTCATTCCCTGTCTAAAATTGATAATGATGGGAACATTATTACTTGCTATATTTCTGTTCCAAACCCAAAAATGTTCTGGATTCGAAAGGAAACATTTGCTAATAACCAAGCACCCAAACATTGAAGGGTAGCTAAGTTTAATTAATTGCAGGACCAGAAGACTGCAAGAAGAAACAAGATAGCAAGAGGAGCAATCTGGATAATAGATAGTGGATGTTCGAAGCACATGACATGTGACAAGAATCTACTATCAGATTACATAGAAAAGCCAGGACCACAGGTCACCTTTGGATGTAACTCAAAAGGGTACACCAGAGGATATGGAAACATAAAAGTTGGCAAGACCACCATCTCAAATGTATCGTATGTTGAGGGTCTTAGTCACAATTTGTTTTCAGTAAGTCAATTCTGTGCCAATGGTAATCAGATCATCTTTGATACTAACCACTGTTTTGTGAAGAAAAAGGAAGGAGATGAGATACTCCTTACCAGAAAATTGCAGGACAGGTTATATATTGTCCAGTGGACAAACCAGATCGAGACCTGCTTATTCACCAAAACCATATTTGAAACAAGCTTGTTATGGCACAATAGATTGAGTCACCTAAATTTCAAGTCAATCACCAGGATTGCCAAAGAAAAATTAGTGAAAGGTCTACCAAATCAAGTATATGATAAAGATCATATATGTGATGCTTGTCAAGTTGGAAAGCAAACCAGATCATCATTTACAAGCAAAACAGCTCACTCAACATCAAGAATACTGGAGCTTTTGCATCTGGATCTGTTTGGACCAGTTAAACCTCTAAGCATAAATGGGAGAAAATACACCTTAGTAATCATAGATGACTACTCAAGGTTCACCTGTGTTGGTCCCGAAAGAGCAAGGTTTGGTGTATGGGGGGGGAATACACCAAATGCAAACTTTCCAGTTTACTTGACTAAATTAATCAGAGAGATGTAAGCTTTCTGATTTACAGATTGCTCAAAGTGATAGAACAGATTGATTTTCAATCAATTAGACTCTATCCAGATAAATTCTCTCAAGTGAGATGTACAAAGCAGAAAGCAAGTGTGAACTTGTTTTCAAACTAAGTATTGTGTGCGGAATAATGGTGGACTTTAGTCGGTGCTCTTGTTATGAAAATCTTTTGAAGACTTAATCGAATATTTAGGAAGTTGATTAAGAATGCAGATTTGAATGAGTATGATAGATGCAGAATAAAAACAACTGAATATAAAATGCAGAATTTAAATAACACAGTTATTTTTACGTGGTTCGGGAAACCCCCTACGTCCACGGTCTAATCCAAACTGGATTAGATATCCACTACTAGGATACTCTTCTTATTTAACCTCGCTGAGAACGAGCCACAAGTTCCAAGTACAAACTGGTTTGAAACTTATGCACGAATAAGGGTCGTGTCCCTTTACAACTTACAGAAAACTCCTGTAAACAGAGGCTATCTTCACGTTAATCCACTAGAAAACTACTAGCTAGTAAAGATCTCCTTCTCTCGATAAGACAGACTTGAATCGAGGTGGTTTGGTGTGATTATGATCACGAACAGGTTGAAGCTTAAGTCTGATTTAGAGATAGAGTGCTTGAAAGTGTTTCTGCTGTATAGCACTTGTGCGTGTTCTTCTGTATATTCAGACTTTAAATCTTCAAACATATATAGGCTCTGAATTTGAAATTCTAGCCGTTTGTTGATTGGCTTGATTTGATTTGTTAATTGCCAATCAATCGTATCTCTTATTTCCTTGTAGATTTGTTGATTGAATCTTTTATGAATGGTAAGCAGATCATCTGTGATTTGCTTTCCTTCTTCATATCAATCAATGATTCAGTTTCTATTTCTTTGATGGAAAGTCTTTAATGCTTCATTGACAGATTTGGTTATGCTCTATCTGGTTTGCTTCTACCCTTCTGGATGTATCCTTTCTGGTCTAGTGACTTTCTGGTTGAGATGCTTTTCTGGTTGGGCATACGTTAACCATTTTCTGGTTGAACTACTTTCTGGTAGACAATGCTTTCTGGTAGGAGTACTTTCTGCTCGAAGCATCTTCCATCTTTCTGTTTGAAGCCTTTCTGGTTTTAACTTTCTGTCAAAGTTGACTAGCTTCATTTTGAGACTTTCTGGTTTGAAACTTTCTGGTTTGAGATTCTCTGGTTTGAGACTCTCTGGTTTGAGATTCTCTGGTTTGAGACTCTCTGGTTTGAGATTCTCTGGTTTGTGACTCTCTGTCTTGAGACTTGCTGGTTTAGGCGTTATGTCTCTGACTTAGCCTTCTGCTCTAGCTTTCTGTTCCAGCCTTCTGCTCCAGACTTGCTGGTTTGACTTTCTGTCAAAGACAAATTCCATCTTTCTGGTTGAATTAGCTTCGACCATCTGGTTTACTGAAATCAGAAATAAGATGTACAGAACATGTATAGTTCCAAGTGTGTTTTGTAAGAGCATCATCAAAACTTAATAAAATTTTATGGGGTTCCCAACAACCTGGGTCATCTTTCTGTTAAAAAAAGAAAGAGACACTAGTCAAACTGCCTGATTTTCTACACAAGATCACCAAACAGAAAGAAGTGAGTGTAGTTACTATCAGAACAGATCGAGGAACAGAATTTCTCAACCAAAAGATTGAAGCATACTGCAATAAGATGGGAATCACTCATCAAACTTCAACTGCTAGAACACCTCAACAAAATGGAGTTGTTGAAAGGCGAAACAGATCACTTAAAGAAGCAGCTCGTACTATGCTAAATGCTACCAATCTACCCTACACAGCCAGTTATACTCAGAACAGATCATCAATTACACTCAGACATGGAAAGACAACATATGAGATCTGGAACAATAGAAAGCCTAAGATCTCTTACTTTCGTACTTTCGGTTGTTTGTGTTACATACATAATAATGGGAAATCTCAATTGAGGACTTTTGATAGCAAAACTGATCCTGGAATATTCTTAGGATATTCTGATGTCAGTAAAGCGTATCAAGTCTACAATAAGAACTCTCATATTGTGGAGGTAACACCTCAAGTTGTTTTTGATGAGTCTATTGTTGAGTACAGGTCACCAGATGATAAACAGAGAGAAAACCAAATGACTACAAGAAAGATGAATGAGATATTACTAGAAGATACTCCACAAATTGCTGAAGAAATTATACAGCAAGGGGGAACAATCCAACATGAACTAGATGAAAACAGATCATCAACTGAAAGCAATGAAACAGTCATTGCAGATAATAATCAATCTGAATATTAAAATCCAGAAGCAAGAACAGATGAGAACCATTTCAAGTTTCATCAACAACTCACATTGAATTTGAGGAACCAATAGATCAACCTGATCCTGAGATATCTGATGAAGAGATGACCAGGAGAAGGAGATGGATACAAGATCATCCACCAGAATAGATCGTTGGGAACCCATCAGATCGTGTGAAAACAAGAAGAATGCATGGAGAAAGTGCCTTGTTAAGTTGCTATCTCTCTCGCATTGAACCATCTGATGATCATGAAGCACTACAAGATGCAGATTGGATAACAGCAATGCAAGAAGAACTTAATGAGTTCAAAAGAAATTAGGTCTGGTATCTCGTGGACAGACCCAAACACCAAGGAGTTATCGGTGTAAAATGGGTGTTCAAAAATAAACGAGATGAGAAGGGTGGAGTAGTCAGAAACAAAGTCAGGTTAGTAGCTAAAGGCTATAATCAACAAGAATGCATTGATTTTGATGAAACATTTGCACCCGTAGCCAGACTAGAAGCTTTAAGGCTGTTCTTGGCATATGCTGCACACAAAAGATTCAAGGTATACCAGATGAATGTCAAAAGTACCTTCCTAAATGGTATCCTTGAAGAGGAAGTCTGTGTGGAACAACCACATGGATTCGAAGCAGCAGATCCAAATCAGAAAGTATACAGACTGACAAAAGCAGTCTATGGTCTAAAACAAGCTCATAGAGCTTGGTATGAGACATTGTCTACATTTCTACTAGAATCTGGATTCAGAAAAGGATCAGTTGACAAGACTTTGTTCATCATCAAAGTTAAAGAGAATATCCTTTAGTACAGATCTATGTAGATGATATCATATGTGGATCCCAATCTACTTATTTGTGTGATAAATTTGCTGAACTTATGAAAAATAAGTATCAAATGTCCATGATGGGCGAAATGAGTTTCTTTCTAGGTTTGTAGGTCAAGCAGTTACTAGATGGCATCTTCATTAATCAAGCAAAGTATACTCACGATCTGCTGACTAAATTTGGGATCAAAGACAGTAAACCTGTTAAAATTCCAATGCAGACCAACGGGAAAATTAATCCTGATCCTGAGGGAAAACCAGCAAATATCACTCAATACAGAGGGATCATAGGATCACTACTCTACCTAACTGCCAGTCGATCTGACATTACATTTGCAGTAGGAGTATGTGCTAGATATCAAGCTAACCCCAAAGAATCTCACATGGAAGCAGCTGAGAAGATATTAAGATATCTTAAAGGAACAACTCATATTGGATTATGGTATCCTTGTGATGATAACTTTGAGCTAACTGGATATACAGACTCAGATTATGTTGGATGCAAGTTAGACAGAAAGTCAATATCTGGCACATGTCAGTTTTTAGGAAATAAATTGATCTCATGGTTTTCAAAGAAGCAAACATCTGTTGCCACATCAACTACAGAGGCTGAATATATGGCAGTTGGAAGTTGTTGTGCACAAATACTCTGGTTAAAACAACAACTCAAAGACTACGAGATCGATGTCAAGGTAATACCCATCTTCTGTGATAGCTTAAGTGCTATAGCAATCACACAGAATCCTGTTTTGCATACCAGATGCAAACATATAGATGTGAGACATCACTTTATAAGAGATCATGTTGAAAGAAAACATATACAGATCGAGAAGATACACACTGAGATACAGAGAGCAGATATCCTCACCAAAGCATTACCAGAAGAAAGATTTAAGATGCTTTGTGGGAAATTAGGATTGTTAAATCTGGAAGAAAGAACCAGATTGATATAGTACAGATTGATGAAAAACAAAGATCACATAAAATTCCAACAGGGAATTAGTACCAGATCATCAAGATACAGATCATAAAATTCCAACAAGGAATTAGCACCAGATCATCAAAAATTGATGAAGAACAAATCGTTTCAAAATTCAACAGTAATTATTAAAAGGTCATCACACAAGATTGATGCCCAAATTTGAAAATGGCATAAACAGATTGATAGTGTTGACAACAGTTCGAGATCGATCTGGACCAGATGACTAGCAGCCACGTGGATATTAAATAGTCTTTTTATTAATATTCCAATTACTTGGTCAAGGGGGAAAGTCAACAAGATACGGCGATTATATCAATTTCAATCATAGCCCATATATCTAAATTCTGACATAATATACCAAATCTTTTATTTTTGATGATTAAGTACAGTGTTTGGAAAACGTGATCGAGGAGATTTTTACCAAACCAAGAAAAAGAAAGAAAATTGACGGCTAAAACAAACACGCGCCACACTACAACCGTAGGATCAAGCGCGTGTATCAAACGCAGAGAAGAAGAGATAATAGACCATAAGTCTATAACTCAGAAAAGCGGGAAAAGCTGAAAAATGGAAGAATATCAATTAAATTATTACTTTGTTTATCACTTATATATATATATTTGTTGGGAACTATATTGTATTTAGTTTTGATGATGATCTTTCAAAACACACTTAGTTATCTTAGAGTTATAAACTGTTCTACGTGTTAAACAGATCACTAAAAATAAAGTGAATACTGTTATGGAACAGATTAGGAGATGACTTGATATGTAAAGGAAATACTCCTATAAAAGTCAATCTCAATTTAGTATAGGATGAAGGTCAAGTATTCACTGCAAAAGGAATCGATCTGCTATAACAGACAGTGACCAGATCGTTGACCAGATCGATGCCTACAGCGAGGAACCAGAACGATTGAGTCATTAATTCACCAGCTGACATCATCCTACACATCATATGCTCTTGCCACGTCAAGATCAAGTCCATCCAACTGGGATTGGAAAGAAGATCTTCGGTTAACACATAAAAGGAAAGAGACCGTTAGCAATCTGCTTTCCATAACTCAATGATTGAGTCAACCTTTCCTATATGGCAAGAACAGATATGATGGAAACCATTGATTGGCAATATACCATCTATTTCACGTCAATCAACAAACGGCTAGAATTTCAAATTCAATGCCTATATAGTTGAAGTTAGAAATCTGGAAAAAGATAAGACATACGCGCAAGCTAAACTGTTGATATACTTTCAAGCAATCTGCCATCCAGACTCAGAGCTTCAACACTTGAATAGATCTTAGAAAATCTTTTTCATTCACTAGCATATCATCTGTTATGGAGTCATCTGTTATCAGGACATGCGAAGAATTCTCCATCCAAGGTTACAGAGAATGGAGCTTCAGAATCAAAATGTGTCTTAAAGCCCATCACTGCCTGATGTGGAAAATAATCGAAGAAGGGCCATTAGCAATTACAGAAGAAACTACTCGTATCACCGATACAGGAGTGGTCAAAGAATCTGTGCTAAAAGATCCCAGAAAATATACTTCTGAAGAAAGGAGAGAAGCAAATCTTGATGATTTTGCCAAAGGAATCATCTCCAGCACTGTCAAAGGCATACATCTGACTAAAATCCAAGATCTGGATACTGCCAAGGAGATGTGGGAAGCCTTAAGAGACCTAGCCCTAGGATCTGAAGTAATGATTGAGAACAAACTGTCTCTTGCTTGCAACAATTATGATGAATTCAAAATGAAACCGGGCGAGACAATAGAACAAATGAAAATGAGATTCACTGGAATTCTCCTAGAGATATCTGCGTTCAAAAAGAACAAATATACTCAAAGGGAGAAGAACATGAAAGTTCTTAGAGCTCTTCCACCAAGTTGGGAGATCTATGCTGCAATGCAACCACTAAGGGCAGATTTCAATGAACTGTCCACTGAAGCCTTATTTGATCACCTCGAAGGTCATGAGTGTGACATTCAAAGAATTCGAGGACCAGATCATCTGTCCAAAAAGGGAGAAAGTAGCTCAAAGAAAGATAAAGAGGTAGCCTTCAAAGCGAAGAGCAAACCAGATGATCTTTCTGAGCCTGCTACTCCAGATGAAGAGAAAGGCTATGACAAACTCTTAAAAGAGTTCGCTATGATCGCCAAACGAATGGACAAGATGGAGACCAGATCGAAGAAATACAGACGCTTCTACAAAGATAACAAGAGAAACTTCAACAAGAAGTATGACAATGATCAATCTGATGACAAGAATGAGTCCAAGAAACAGTCTGTTAAAACAACAAAGACCTCTAGCTCTACAGATTACACTTGCTTTGAATGTGGCAGAACAGGTCACTTCAAAACAGATTGTCCTGATCTATCCAGAAGTCAAAGAGAAGAACTAAGAGCTAAAAGAGATCGAAAGCTTAAATATGAGCGCAAAGCCATGATAGCTGAACATAACTCAAGCAGCTCGAGTCATTTCTCAGATAGCACATCAGAAAATGATGAAGCTTTCATTGCTGACGACGAAGAAAGCTGGAATGAATGCTATGTGGTATTGGACAACGGTCTAGATGAGGTAAATTCTTGCTACTCAAATTCCTCAAATAATAATAATGATTTTGAACAGGAAAGTGAAGATCAAGCAGAATATTCATGGGATGAAATAGATGAGATGTTCAAAAGTTACTCAAGCATCAAGAGATTGTTCAAAGAAGTTGTTGAAGAGAATGACAGGTTAAAGAAAGTTGAGCAGACTCTAAGCACATCAAACACGCGATTTTTTGCTAAAATCAACGATCTGGAGGAACAGATCAAAAAAAAAGACTGTGAAATCCACTCACTTAATTCAAAAGTTAAGGATTTGATTACAAGAAACAATGTAGCTGAAGAAAAGATCAAGAAAGGAAAAGAAATGATTTACAAGAGTGATGAGCGTGCCAAGTTGCTAATCAATCTGCAACAAAAGGGCACATCTGGTTTAGGATATCCAGGCCACTCAGAAAAGTCCTCTGGAACCATAAACTTCATACCAGAAAGGAAGCGAATACCAGATCAAGTGAAGGACTTGAAAAACAAGAAGAGTTATCCTCAAAAGATGATGATGAAAGATGCAAAGAACAGGGAGTATCATCAAACAAAAGGACAACCAACTCACTACACAGAAGCAGATCACCTTCAAAAAGCAAATGTCAACAGGACACTACCAAACAAAAGTGTCAACAGGACAACACCAGTTAAGAAGGGAGTGAAGAATGATGGAATAGAGAGATATCATCCATCTGAAATTCATTCTCTATCAAAAATTGACAATGATGGGAACACTATTACCTGTTATATTTCTGTTCCAAACCCTAGAATGTTCTGGATTCGAAAAGGGATATTTGCTAATAATCAAGCACCCAAACATTGAAAGGGTAGCTAAGTTTGATTAATTGCAGGATCAAAGAACTGCAAGAAGGAGTAAAGTTGAAAGAGGAACAATTTGGATAATCGATAGTGGTTGTTCAAAACACATGACGTGTGATAAGAACCTGCTATCAGATTACATAGAAAAACCAGGACCCCAGGTCACCTTTGGATGTAATTCAAAAGGTTATACCAGAGGGTATGGAAACATCAAAGTTGGCAAGACTACTATCACTAATGTATCATACGTTGAGGGTCTTAGTCATAACCTGTTTTCTGTAAGTCAGTTTTGTGCTAATGGTAATCAGATTGTTTTTGATACTAACAACTGTCTGGTGAAGAATAAGGAAGGAGATGAGATACTCCTTACCGGTAAGTTGCAGGATAGACTATACATTGTCCAATGGACAAACCAGATCGAGACCTGCTTAGTCACCAAGACTGTATCAGAAACCAGCTGGCTATGGCATAAGAGATTAAACCACTTAAACTTTAAATCAATCAACAGGATTGCCAAAGAAAAGTTAGTGGAAGGACTACCAGATCAAGTATATGATAAAGATCATATATGTGATGCTTGTCAAGCTGGAAAACAAACCAGATCATCCTTCACAAGCAAAACAGCTCACTCAACATCAAGGATACTAGAGCTGTTACATCTTGATCTGTTTGGACCAGTCAAACCTCTAAGCATAAATGGGAGAAAGTACACCCTAGTAATCATAGATGACTACTCAAGATTCACTTGGGTCATCTTTCTGTTAAAGAAGAAAGAAACCCTAGACAAGCTCCCTGACTTCCTGCACAAGATCACAAAACAGAAAGAGATGAGTATAACCTCTACCAGAACAGATCGAGGGATAGAATTTCTAAATCAAAAGATAGAAGCATACTGCAACAAGATGGGGATAACTCATCAAACATCTGCTGCTCGAACTCCTCAACAGAATGGAGTTGTTGAGAGGAGAAACAGATCACTCAAGGAAGCAGCACGTACAATGTTAAATGCTACAAATCTACCCAAGAAATTCTGGGCAGAAGCAATCTACACAGCCTGTTATACTCAAAACAGATCATCCATCACACTCAGACATGGAAAGACACCATACGAGATTTGGAACAACAGAAAGCCTAAGATCAATAATGGGAAATAATGGGAAATCATAGTTGAAGACTTTTGGGAAATAATGGGAAACAGATCATCCATCACACTTTTGGTTGTTTGTGTTACATACACAATAATGGGAAATCACAGTTGAAGACTTTTGATAGCAAAACTGACCCTGGAATATTCTTAGGATATTCTGATGTTAGTAAATCTTATCGAGTCTACAATAAGAACTCTCATATTGTGGAGGTAACACCTCATGTTGTCTTTGATGAGTCTATTATTGAGTACAGGTCATTAGATAAAAGACAAACAGAAACACAGATGACTACAAGAAGGATGAATGAAATACTTCTTGAAGACATTCTAATCTGGAACTCTAAGAGAATTGATGAAGAAATTGACATTCCACCTGCTGCTGAGGAAATCATACAGCAAGGGGGAACAATTCAACGCAATCTGGATGAGGACAGATTGCCAACAGAAAGCAATGAAACAGTCATTGCAGATAATGAGCAAGCTGGAAATCAAAATCCAGAAGCAGAACTAGATGAGAATCCATTCCAAGCCTCATCAACAGCACACCCTGAATTTGAAGAACCAACAGATCAACCTGATCCTGAGATATCTGATGAAGAGAGGACCAGGAGAAGGAGATGGATACAAGATCATCCACCAGAACAGATCGTTGGGAACCCATCAGATCGTGTGAAGACCAGAAGAATGCATGGAAAAAGTGCATTGTTAAGCTCTTATCTCTCTCGCATAGAGCCATCTGATGCTTATGAAGCACTTCAAGATGCAGACTGGATAACAACAATGCAAGAAGAACTCAATGAGTTCAAAAGGAATGAAGTCTGGTATCTCGTGGACAGACCCAAACACCAAGGCGTGATTGGTGTAAAATGGGTGTTCAAAAATAAACGAGATGAAAATGGTGAAGTAGTCAGGAACAAGGCCAGATTGGTAGCTAAAGGCTATAATCAACAAGAAGGCATTGATTTTGATGAAACTTTCGCACCAGTAGCCAGATTAGAAGCTATAAGGCTGTTTTTAGCATATGATGCTTACAAACGATTCAAGGTATACCAGATGGATGTCAAAAGTGCTTTTCTCAATGGTATCCTTGAAGAAGAAGTATATGTGGAACAGCCACCTGGATTTGAAGAAGCAGATCCAAATCAAAAAGTATACAGACTGGCTAAGGCAGTCTATGGTCTAAAACAAGCCCCTAGAGCTTGGTATGAGACCTTATCAACTTTCCTACTAGAATCTGGATTCAGAAGAGGATCAGTTGACAAGAATTTATTTATCATCAAAGTCAAAGAAAATATTCTCTTAGTCTAGATCTATGTAGATGATATTATTTTTGGATCTCAATCTACCTATCTGTGTGACAAATTTGCAGAACTTATGAAAAATAAGTACCAAATGTCCATGATGGGAGAAATGAGTTTCTTTTTAGGTTTGCAGGTCAAGCAGCTACCAGACGGTATCTTTATTAATCAGATAAAATACATCAACGATCTGCTGACCAAGTTTGGATTAAAAGACAGTAATCCAGTGAAAATCCCAATGCAGACCCATGGGAAAATCGATCCAGATCCAGAGGGAAAACCAGCAAAGATTACACAATACAGAGGGATCATAGGATCACTACTCTACCTAACTGCCAGTCGACCTGACATCACTTTTGCAGTTGGTGTATGTGCAAGATATCAAGCAAATCCCAAAGAGTCTCACATGGAAGCAGCTAAAAAGATACTAAGATATCTTAAGGGAACAGCCCATGTAGGATTATGGTATCCATGTGAAGACAATTTTGAGCTAACAGGATATACTGACTCAGATTATGCTGGATGTAAACTGGACAGAAAGTCAACTTCTTGTACATGTCAGTTTCTAGGAAATAAACTGATTTCTTGGTTTTCTAAGAAACAGACATCAGTAGCCACTTCAACTACAGAAGCAGAATACATGGCAGCTGGAAGTTGTTGTGCACAAATACTGTGGTTAAGACAACAGCTTAAAGATTATGAGATTGATGTCAAGGAAATACCAATTTTCTGTGACAGCTCAAGTGCTATGGCAATCACACAGAATCCTGTTTTGCATACCAGATGCAAACATGTAGCTATGAGACATCACTTCATTAGAGACCATGTTGAAAGAAAACATGTACAGATTGAGAAAATACACACTGAATTTCAGAGAGCAGATATTCTCACTAAAGCATTACCAGAAGAAAGATTTAAGATGCTTTGTGGAAAACTAGGACTTTTAAATCTTGAAGAAAGGACCAGATTGATCTAAACCAGATCAAGTTAAATGTTCCAAAATGGAATCAATACCAGATTGACTTGGTTCAGATCGATAAAATCAAGATCACATAAAATTCCAACAGGGAATTAACACCAGATCACTGAGAGCATATCAAATGATCAACCAGATTAATCTAATTCCAACTGAGAATTATACATACATTGATGAAAATGGCAAAAGCAGATTGATTCTCTTAACATCAGCTCGTTAAAAGAGAGATCGACATACACCAGATCACTTAATGCCACGTGGATATTAAAATAATATTAATTATCCCATTACTTGGTTAAGGGGGAAAGTCAACTAAATACGGCGATTAAATCATATCATATATCTAATTTCTGACACTTGATATCAAATCTTTTATTTTTGTGATGATTGATACTATGTTAGGGAACTGT
Organism: Leonotis leonurus; assembly: GCA_026898415.1. Classification (NCBI taxonomy): domain Eukaryota; kingdom Viridiplantae; phylum Streptophyta; class Magnoliopsida; order Lamiales; family Lamiaceae; genus Leonotis; species Leonotis leonurus. The sequence continues at coordinate 5,167 of JAPKLX010000272.1, read as the reverse complement.
GACCAAAAGGATATTTACCAAACCAAGAAAAGGGAAGCTTTCCAACCGCGCTAAACAACCACGCGCCATCTCTTAAACCCACGATCAAAGGCGCGTACATCATACGATAAATAGAGGCGGTGACAATCAGTAACCCTAGAACATGGAAAGGCGGGAAAGACTGTAAAAGGGAAGTTTACTAATTCTTTATTACCTTACTTATCTCTATTCTCTTATATAAAATTGATAAGTCGTTTCATATATCACTTACACTTATATTTCTCGAAACACTTGCAAATTTCCCTCTTCCAAAATTGTCTCTACCCACGAAAATCACTCTCTTCTTTGCAAAAATGGCACCCAAATCTTCTGTTTTTCTTGACCAAGTGAACTTTCTGAAACCATATCTGCATCAAGACCTTTTCGCCACTCTTGATACCTTCGGGTTTCACAAATTAGAAAAGGCATTTGACCTTGTACGCCAATGCAAAGGTTCACTATTTTATGGTTTTGTTGTGATTTGTCCTATGTTATTTCTCAATCATGCGTTTTGAACTGTTTTCTTTTCTCATCTGCATATACGAATGGTTATGGTTACTGTGATATAAACTGCTAGATTTCATAAACTGTTTTGGGCACTTACTTCACTAATGGAAGGATAGTGATCACATATGCTCTATTATGCTTCTTGTAGGTTTTCACAACATTATTACTTCACACCCCGTTCATTTCCTACCCAAGGATGTTGCTGCCTTCTACCTCTCATGGCAGGGAGAGAGGGGTGGAGATGAGGCAACCATCAGGGTTAGTAAAGGGAATACTGTCAGCAACACTCCTTACAACGTCATCAATATCATCAACGATGTTTATCAATTGAAGGATGAAGGTCTTGACCTTGGGGAAATCACTGCAGAACAGCTGCAAGAAGCTGTGGAGACAGTGATGACTATACCCATCCAATACACAAACAGGATGTTTGTCCGTGCACTTCTCACTCCAGAATTCAGAATTCTGTTTGAATTCGTACAGCGAATCTTTCTCAACCACAATGGATCCTACGATCAGGTCACTCCTGAGAAGTTCAGGATCCTAGCAGCAATAGTCCTCAACCTGCCAGTGAACTGGAGCAGGATTTTATTTGATCTCTTGGCCAAGGAAGCCAAGATGATCCTGTTCGTGAAAGGAGGATCCCCAGGCATTCTTCCCTCATCACCAATGGGACACAGTTGTTGAATTCAACACCAGGCAGCATTTTCCAAAGGACCAGCATCAGATAGAAATGTCGATGGGCATTTCAGCCAATCTGATTGCACGGGTGAAGGATTCAGTGGTGTTTAGTGCACTGATGGAAATGGGAAACTCGAATCCCATCTGGATTCCCCCAACTGGTCAAGCAGATCACCCAACAAAATCCAAGATCACAAAAGAAAAGCCAATCGAGAGGACACCCACCAAGAGGACCACCAGACGATCAACCTCGCTTGACATAGATACATCAACAGCAGCTCAACCTCCTAAGCCAAAGCGCAGACGACTTCAGAAGATGAGTGATGAGGTTCAGGATGAGGTACCTGCTGCTGCAGAAACTATTCTCCCTCAACAGGAGGCTGAGGAAGAAGAAATTTTGATGGGTGGTCCACCAGAGGATGTGGCTCCCATTTCATCCTTGAAACCAGATCAATCTAAGGATTTTTCTCCAGCCCGCACTGAAAGTCCATCTTCTGCAGAACACTTAGAACAGATCAATGAGAAGGATGAGGGAGAAGAGGGGTCGACTGATGAAGAAGAAGAGCTAAAGAAAGCAGAGACAGCGGTTCAAATGCTGGAAACAGAAGCAGACCATTCTGTTCTCAGAACATTCCCTGGAATCCAGCTAACCCCAGAAACGTATGATGCAGCCAAACGCTTAAAGTTCCTTCTGCTGGTGAAAGATAAGGAATTTTACGTTCTGGATGCTCTGCTCCGCACCAGATCAATCCACGCACTGAAAATCGAAGAAGCCACCTTACTCCAGATCTTCACTACTGCATCAATTGCTGAGCTAAGGGACACATACAAGTTGGACATTCTGGGAATGTCAAAATTTGAGGCTGAAGAACTCCAGATCGATCTTCGATCTGCCTATGAAAAGGCAAATATGCTAGATTTTTACAACAGCATTGAAGAAGAGGTTATGGAAGAAGCAGTTGAAGCAGCTCAAGCTGATACTCACCAACAGGGTGAAGCTATCCCAGCAACTGAGATAGATCAGACAATGGCTGAAAGTAAAAAGCAGGCCACTGCACCTGCTGAGGGGGAACAAGCCACACCTTCTGAAATCCCCAATGTTGTGAGCAGTCAGTCTCAGGCAGAGGATGAGCCTGCTGGAAAAAATGTCGGAGGTGAACTTACAAACGACATCTACACTCCTGCTGTTGCAGCTGCACTTGGAAAATATGTGCAAACATACACCCTGGAAGACATATTGATGGACCAACATCAATCACTGTCTCATACGCAGATCAGAGACCTTATTTCCAAAAAGGTAGATCAATACATGTATGGGACGCTCTCCCAAGTGCAAGATGAGGCTACTCGCATTCTCACAGAGTTCAACGACCACTTGAAGACTCATGTCGATCAAGTTGACTCTGATCTACGGAGGATATTCAGATTGAAGATTGAAGAAGTTAGCAAGAAAATGGATGATGATCGAGCTGCTGCTGAAGAAAGAAAGGCACGGATCGATCAAAGTCTGTTTACCACTGAGCTCAAAGTCAAAGAAATATACAAAATTGTTACTGCATTTGCTGAGAAAGAAAAAGAGATGGTCCATACCATTGTCAAAGAGCAGACTGACGGCATCACTGCAGACATCGTCAAAGAAGCAAATACCTACACCAGATCACTGCTCAGACAGTTTGCCGCTGACGGGAAAAACTTTGTTGAAAGGAAGCTTTGCAATCTGGGTTATCCAACGAAAACAATGATTGATGTATACTTTAATGATTTTGGGATCATCCAAGAAGACGTGGAGAAACACACTGCTGAACTGGCCAACATATCAAAATCATTTCAAAAACAGATCGACGACGTCAATCTCAACATCACATCTTTGCTCACACAAAAGGTTGATACGGAAAAGGAGATTACGGCGATGAAAGAAGAGATTACTTCCCTCAGGGCACTCATCAATATGGTTGTTGATGATGTCAAAAAGGGGGAAGGATCTGTGAAAGGAAAGAAGCCAGCTGCAGCTGTTGCAAAAGGAAAGGAGAAGGAGAAAGCTCAATCTGAACAGCAGATTACATCACAATCAACCAGTCCTCCAACCGCTCCATCTGCTCAGCTTAAAAAGACCACATCATCCAGCAGATCGAGCCAACCCCCGAAGAAAAAGAAACGATCTGGGTTCAGTTGGTCATCATCTGTCCCTACCAGAACATCAAAAATCAAAGAAGGAGAGACCAGCTGGATCCCAGATCACCTAAAGGATGGATGGGATGGTTTAAAGTATGGTTTCATCATGCTCAGATACTTCATCAAGGAACCCTTGTACTGTGAGGGCACACCCAACGAGGCATTTGACTTATATCTAAACATGAATGATGCCAAGGACTTGGTTGAGGCCCTAAGGGAAGCTGCTGCAAAAGCTCAAATTTCCATCACTGCACCAGAAAAGGAGTTTAGAGAATGCCCAGTGAAACCAGGTACCACGCTACCAGATAAAACCTACCTGCTCACCTACATAAACCAGCTCGCAGAAAACAGGGTATAAGGTCGATGCAGAAGACCCTGATTACATAAGGGTAAGAGAAGGCGTATATGAGAGTGTTCAACTCATTTCTGACGAGACCAGGGCAAAGATGAAAAAACAACAAGAAGAGAAAAGGAGGAGCAGATAGATATAATTTTCTTATCATTATGATCTGCATTCTTGTGTTGATTATCTGTAAACTCTTTTTATCTCTATATATATATGAAATCTTTGTGAAGTTTCTGATGACAACATCTAATTGTCCAGAACACATATGAAATTCTTTAAAAACGTTATAAACTTAATAACGGACAATCATCGATCTGGTAAACAGACCAGATCACTCTTAAGTGCTGATAGGACATTATTGTAAAATGTTGTTTTGACATCATCAAAAAGGGGGAAATTTTTGGGAACCCTATTGTATTTAGTTTTGATGATGATCTTTCAAAACACACTTAGTTATCTTAGAGTTATAAACTGTTCTACGTGTAAAACAGATCACTAAAAATAAAGTGAATACTGTTATGGAACAGATTAGGAGATGACTTGATATGTAAAGGAAATACTCCTATAAAAGTCAATCTCAATTTAGTATAGGATGAAGGTCAAGTATTCACTACAAAAGGAATCGATCTGCTGTAACAGACAGTGACCAGATCGTTGACCAGATCGATGCCTACAGCGAGGAACCAGAACGATTGAGTCATTAATTCACCAGCTGACATCATCCTACACATCATATGCTCTTGCCACGTCAAGATCAAGTCCATCCAACTGGGATTGGAAAGAAGATCTTCGGTTAACACATAAAAGGAAAGAGACCGTTAGCAATCTGCTTTCCATAACTCAATGATTGAGTCAACCTTTCTTATATGGCAAGAACAGATATGATGGAAACCATTGATTGGCAATATACCATCTATTTCACGTCAATCAACAAACGGCTAGAATTTCAAATTCAATGCCTATATAGTTGAAGTTAGAAATCTGGAAAAAGATAAGACATACGCGCAAGCTAAACTGTTGATATACTTTCAAGCAATCTGCCATCCAGACTCAGAGCTTCAACACTCTGTGATTTTACATCACATCAATCATCTCAATTCAAGTCTGTCTTATCGAGACAAAAGGAGATCACCCTGCTAGCTAGTAGTTTTCTAGTGGTAACGTAGAGGTAATCTGTTGTAAAGGGACACGACCCTTAATTCGTGCATAAGTATCTGTCTAGTTTTGATTGGTACTTGTGACTCGTTCTCCACGAGTATAAAGAAGCATAGTATCCTAGTAGTGGATAATCTGGTCTAGTTTGGATCAGATCGTGGACGTAGGGATTTCCCGAACCACGTTAAACAGCTGTGTGCTTTACATTCCTGCACTTTATTTTCAGTTGTTTATTATTCTATGTTGGGAACCCCATAAAATATTCTAAGTTTTGATGATGCTCTTTCA
>JAPKLX010000221.1:382173-454364 GCA_026898415.1 Leonotis leonurus | reverse complement strand
CTTGGGTACTATTGAATATTATTTGGATCTTCATTCATTGTATAAAAGATTGTTGGCAGCAAACCTTACTTATCCTTATGTAATTTATTTCTTTATTCATTAATAATAATCCTCATAGACATGATATATACACTCTAATTTATAATGAGATTAAAATTGTTAATTGTTAAAGATCAAACTTCATACTACACTCTAATTTATAATGAGATTAAAATTGAAACGAGTTCAAATTAAACAATGTAGGAATTAACATTATCAATTTTTAAATTCCTATTCGCGAAATTTTAATTAGATACGAATTATATAATACGAGATAGTTCTAACAAAATAGCGGGCATTACAAGAAGATTTCAGAGGCAGGGCCCAGCGACCGCTGGCCCTACATACTTCGCGCTCCAGAGACTCGCTGGCTTCCCAGCGGCCGCTGGCAGGTGGTTGCAAACGAGTTTTAAAGTAGGTTTGGGCGTCATTTTGAGGGCAACCCCCATGTAACTTGAACATATTCTCAAACACTCCATTTTTATTGTTTTTCTAGTTTATGATTAGAGAATTCCAATGGATTGAAGAGGATTTCGACTTTGGATTCTTACGTTTCAATTAGTAAGTTTCCTTTCTATGGTTTCCTTTTGTGATTCTACCATGTGTATCATACTTGGCTAGATCTTACTAGGATTGGATGTTTATGTGCTTATTTAATGTTTGATTGATGTATGCTCGTTGACTAACTCATTTTATATGGAATTTAGCGTTTGATCACCATTGAATTCATCTGTACATGTTTAAGTAGATTGATCATTTGCTTAATTATAAGGTATAAGGTTAATTGACATTATTCTTAACCGGAAATGTAGGAATAATAGTGTATACGAGGTTAAGTAATTATTAGAGGTGTGAGTTGTATACGAAAGTGAAGATCACGGCTTAGTGTATTAATACGAAAGTAATTTACTAAGAAACCTGTCGTGTTCCTAATCGAGTATGAATGCATGATCAATTAGACATTGAATAGGATTTAAGCATATGATCCTAAAGCTTCAATCCATTGGTATTCGTTTTAGCTCCTTTTAATCATTATTTATTGTTGTTACATCTTATGGTCATAGTATGTTTAGGATTTCATCTTTTGCATTATAGTACTAGCATTTAAGAGCCCTGCATAGTCTTCCTTTGAGATACGACATTCGGGTCGGCTAACGCGTATTACAACTTAAGTTTAATTATCTTGAGATGCATTTTTGGTTGAACAAAATTTGGCGCTGTTGTCGGGGAAGGCTATAGGCATATTGGTTGTTAGTACTTTTGTGTTTGTTTGTCTTTATTTTGTTTGTTTGTTTTGTGTTCATTTTCGTGTTCTTGTTTGTGTTAGTGTTTGTTTTGTTTCGTGAATGTGTTTACTTTCTTTTTGTTAGGTGGTTCCAACTGCAAGTTGCATTTGACCTCTCTTTTGTGGTGTTAGGTAGTGTATGCACGGACGCCGAAGTTTGAATAAGAGATTGACACCCGTGCTTGTCAACATACATCGTATGAGAGAGTTAAAATCAGTCATCCTGGAAGAGGAGGTTGGAAACGGGAACGCGTTGGATTTGGGATACCAGTCTGATCACTCGGGAAGCACTCCTCTACAAGATTCCGACACTGATTGGAGTGAGGCAAGTTCGAGAACAGTAATGGCTACAAGACAGATGCGTGATTTGGCTAGGCTAGTCATTGGAGCTGTTGCATCGCCCATTGTACTAGGGCAAGCAGCAAGGAATTATGAGCTGAAGAGCATCCACTTCAACCAGCTTCCCTCCTTTTATGGAATGCTAGCTGAAGATGCATTGAACGTCATCAGGGAGTTCTATGCAATAGTTCAAACCTTTCCCCTTGGAGGTTTGACCGAAGATCAGCTCAAGATGCGCTGTTTTCCCTACACACTGAAGGATAGAGCCAAGAATTGGTTCATGTCGTTGGCTCCCAATTCACTTCAGAATTGGAATCAAGTTTCCGAGAAATTCATGTCTAAGTGGTATCCTAACCAAAAGACGCAGGAGGTGAGGTCGCAGCTGGTGACCTTTACACAGATGGATGGTGAGTCTCTTCACGAGGCTTGGGAAAAGTTTAAGGGCTTATAGATGCAGTGCCCCACCACAACTTATCTCCAGAGCTACTCAACCAGTTTTTCTATGAGAGTCTCCACCAGAATTTCCAATATATGGTGGACAATGCACCTAGAGGAGATATCGGGGCAAGAACTGCAAAGGAGCTAACAGAAATCTTCGAGAGTATGGCTGGAAACTCTCAACAAAAGAGCTCACAAAGTCTGAAGAAGAAGGTGAATGAAGCAACCTCGAGCAATGATATGTTGAGACAGCTGGCGGAGCTCACTAGACATGTTCAGGCCATCCGGATGACGGATGAGCAACAAAGGAAGGCTCTTGCTAATGAAACATGTGGGATCTGTGGAGAGTCTGGGCATGGTGCAAATATGTGTGCACGTGGAGTTGATTCCGGGATGGAATATGAGGAGCAAGTTAATGCTCTTCATGGATATCAACCAAGGCCCAAGTTCGATCCTTATTCGAACTCTTACAATCCTGGATACCGTTATCATTCCAATTTCTCATGGAGGCAACCAGTTCCACAAGGGCAACAAATGCAACCTCAACAAAGTTTTCAGCAGTTTGCACAATCACCACAACAACAATCCCACACTTTTCAAAAGGTTTCGGTGGAAGAGACCTTGAATAAGGTGGTAAAGGCGCATAACAAGAGGTTTGGAACGATTGAGGCTTCGATGAGGAGAATCGACACGCAAGTTGGCCTGCTAGATAAGTTTGTTGGTCCCGAAAGAGCAAGGTTTGGTGTATGGGGGGGGGGAGAATACACCAATTACAAACTTTTCAGTTTACTTGACAGTTTATAGAGAGTTCAAGCTATTCTATATAAGAAATTGCTCGGCAGTGACTAAACAGATCGATATACAGATCAATGGCAGATTTAGTCCAAACAGATTACTCTCTTAGTGAAAATACTTAGTTGATAATAAGAGTGATCTTATTACCTTCTGAGTGTAGAGTGAGTGCGGAATAATGGTGGATTAATGATTGCTCTTGTTTAGAAAACCTTATATTTTAACCAGAATGATTAGAGAGATTGATTGAGATGCAGATGGATGATTATGCAGAAAGGTTAGAATAATAAACAACTGAAAATGAAATATGCAAAAATATAAAGCACACGGTTGTTTAACGTGGTTCGGGAAAACCCTACGTCCACGATCTGGTCAAAACTAGACCAGATTATCCAATACTAGGATACTCTGCTTCTTTATACTCGTGGAGAACGAGTCACAAGTATCAATCAAAACTAGAGAGATACTTATGCACGAATGAAGGGTCGTGTCCCTTTACAACAGATTACCTCTACGTTACCACTAGAAAACTACTAGCTAGCAGGGTGATCTTCTTTCTCTCGATAAGACAGACTTGAATCGAGGTGGTTGGTGTGATGTTGAATCACAGATTGTTGAAGCTCTAAAGTCTGGAATGCAGAGTGCTTGAAAGTATAACAGCAGTATAGCTCTAGAAAAAAGTTCTCTCCTTCCAGATTTGTTGACTTCAACTATATAGGCATTGAATATTGAAATTCTAGCCGTTGTTGATTGGCGTGAGATAGATGGTATATTGCCAATCAATGGTTTCCATCATATCTGTTCTTGCCATATAGGAAAGGTTGACTCAATCTTTAAGTTATGGAAAGCAGATTGCTAACGGTCTCTTTCCTTATAAATGTATAACCGAAGATCTTCTTTCCAATCCCTGTTGGATGGACTTTGATCTTGACGTGGCAAGTGTATATGATGTGTAGGATGATGTCAGCTGATGGATTGATGACTGAATCGTTCTGCATCCTCGCTGTTGGTATCGATCTGGTCATCGATCTGGTTGCTGTCTGTTACAGCAGATCGATTCTTCTTTGGCATAGAACCTTGACTTCATCCTATTCTAAGTTGAGATTGACTTCTATAGGAATATCTCCTTTACATTTTAAGTCATCTCCTAATCTGTTCCTAAACAGAAGTCACCTTCTTTCCAGTGATCTGTTATTACACGAGAACAGCTTATACACAACAAACTAACTAAGTGTGTTTCGAGATACCATCATCAACACTAAAAACTTTTGGGTTCCCAACAATTTCCCCCTTGTTGATGATGTCGAAACTACACTTTACAGAATATATCCTATCAGCTTATAAAGAGCGATCTGGTCTGATATCCAGGATTGATTTAATTACGTTATTAAGTTTATAACGTTTTAGGATATTTTCATATATGTTCTGGACAATAAAATGTTGTCATCAGAAACTCAAGAAAGGCTCCATATATTAGAGACAAAAAGATTTACAGATGATCAATCCAAAAGCAAAAGAAAAGCAGAGCATAAAGATATGAAGGAGATGAATCTATCTGCTTTTTCTTTTCTCCTCTTGTTGTCTCTTCAGTTTTGCTCTGGTTTCGTCTGATATAAGCTGGACACTCTCGTATACTCCTTCTCTTACCCTTATGTAATCAGGGTCTTCAGCATCCACCTTATATCCTCTGTTTTCTGCTAGTTGATTGATAAAGTTCAGCAGAAAGGTCTTGTCAGGAAGGTCTGTCCCAGGTATGGTGGGACAGGTTCTGAATTCTCTTTCTGGAGCAGTTATTGTGATCTGGGCTTTGGCTGCAGCAGCTCTAATGTTCTCCACCAGATCCCTTGCATCATTCTGGTCCAGATATAGGCTAAAAGCTTCATCAGGTGTCCCCTCACAGTAGAGTGGTTCTTTGAGGAAGTAGCGACACATAATGAACCCGTATTTCAGGCCTTCAAATCCTTCCTTAAGATGATCTGGAACCCAGCTAGTCTCTCCCTGTTTGGTCAACGATCTTCGAATAGGGGCAGACGAGAACCAGCTGGATCCTGCTCTTTTCTTTTTCTTGGGTGGTTGGGACTGGCTTGATCTGCTTGGAGTAAATGTCTTATGTGCTTGGAATGAAGGAGAGCTGGCTGGGCTGGGTCGATCTGGTATAAAGGCAGGTTTCTTTGCAGTTGATCCAGATCCTGACAAGCTCTTCTTTTTCTCTTCTGCTGCTTTTTCTTTCTTCTGCTCTTGCGCAGTAGATGGCTTTTTCTTCCCAGTCCCTTCCCCCTTTTCGACATCATCAATAAATGATTGAATGAATGTCTTGAGGGAGGTGACCTCTGCCTTCAACTCTGTGACCTCTTTGGCAGATTCGAATCTTTCTGACAACAGAGAGGTGATGTTGAGGTTGGAGTCATTGATCTGTTTCTGAAGAGAAGCCTGTGTGTTGGCCAGATCAGATTTGATGTCGTCTTGAGTTGCCTTGATGTCGGCAGTTTCATCAAAATAGGATTTGATTAGAGTGGATGTTGGGTAGTGCAGATCGTGTAACTTCCGTTCCACAAAGGATTTGCCATCAGTTTCAAACTGCCTGAGGAGTGATCTGGTGTATGAATTAGCCTCTTTGACGATGTCTGCAGTGAGACCATCAGTCTGCTCCTGGACTATGTCGTGTACCATGTCTTTTTCCTTTTCTGCGAATGCTGTGATGATTTTGTGCATCTCCTTCACTTTGAGTTCTGAAGTAAACAGACTCTGATCAATCTGTGCTTTGCGTTCTTCAGCAGCAGCTCTATCATCATCCATTTTCTTGCTGATCTCTTCAATCTTCAGCCTACAGATTCGCCTCAGATCAGAGTCGACCTGGTTGACATGAGTTTGCAGGTGGTCGTTGAACTCTGTGAGTATGCGTGTGGCTTCATCTTGGACTGTGGTCAGTGTTCCATATATGTACTGATCCACCTTCTTGGAAATGAGATCTTTAATTTGAGTATTAGATAGGGATTGATGTTGGTCCATCAATATCTCTTCCAAGGTGTATGACTGCACATGTATGTTCTGTGCAGCTGCAACAGCGGGAGTGATGATGTCATTGGTGAGCTCGCCGCCTATTGTCTGTCCAAGGAGGTCTTCCTCTGCTGGTGCAGGTGGGGTCGTGATCGGTACATCAGTTTCAGTCATGGCCTCGTCTGCCGTAGGTTCTGCTATTGCTGCACCCTGTTGGGGAGCATCAGATGGAATCTCAGTTTCTTCTCTATCGACCACGCTGTTATAGAACTCTAGCTTTCCAGCTTTCTCATACATCTCCCTCAGATTGACCTGTAGTTTCTGAGCTTCTAGCTGAGCTATTGCAAGGATGGATTGTGAGTAGCTTTCTCTTAGCTCAGTAACAGACGAGACTTCAAAGATGTTTAATAGTGTGGCTTCCTCTGCTTTGAGCTGGTCAATTGTTCTGATTTTAAGAAGTGCATCTAAAACATAGAACTCCTTGTCTTTGATCAGTAGCAGCAATTTGACCCGTTTTGCTGCATCATAGCTCTCTGGTGTGAGCTGGATGCCTGGGAATATGCTGAGGACAGCTCGGTCTGCTTCTGCTTCAATCATATTCACTACTGATTGTGCTGTGTTCTTCTCCACATCTTCATCGGAAGATTCAACTTCTTCTTCATCTTCCTCATTGATTTGTTCTAGAGGTTCAGCAGAGGATGAGCTGATCGTGTGAGCTGGGGAGAAGTCTCTGGGCTGATCTGGGTGTATAGTTGACAGAGGCTCCACATCTTCTGGTTCACTAACCAGCACAACAACTTCTGCCTCCTCAACCTCCTGTTGAGGGATGACAACTTCTGCAGCAGTTGGGGCTTCAGTCTGTATCTCTGCGGACAGTTTGTGAAGCCGCCTACGTTTTGGTTTAGGTTGGGCTGCTGTAGAAGTATCAGTTCCAACAGAACTGGCCCTCCTGGTCACTCTCTTGGAGGGGGGTCTCTCAGTTTGCTTCTCCTTGGTGACCTTAGATTTTGTGGATTGATCTGCTGGACCAGATGGAGGAATCCAGATGGGATTCGAGTTCCCCATCTCCATCAGAGCATTAAAGATTACAGGGTCCTTTGCTCTGGTAATCAGATTTGCTGAAATGCCCATTGACATTTCAATCTGATGCTGGTCCTTTGGAAAGTGTTGCCTTGTGTTGAATTCAACTGTTGTATCCCACTGATGTTGAGGGAAGAAGGACTCAAGCATAAAGCTGATCTTTGTGGAATGTCGAAGTGTGCTCCTTTTTACTTCGATGCCAGGGGAGCCGCCTTTCACAAATAAAATCATCTTGGCCTCCTTTGCCAAGAGATCGTATAAGATCCTGCTCCAGTTGACTGGCAGGTTAAGCACTACTGCTGCTAAGATCCTAAACTTTTCAGGAGTGACCTGATCGTAGGATCCGTTGTGATTAAGGAAAATTCGCTGTACGAATTCAAATAGGATTCTGAACTCGGGCGCGAGAAGTGCGCGAACAAACATCCTGTTTGTGTAATGGATGGGCACAATCATTACTATTTCCACAGCTTCCTGCAGCTGTTCGGCAGTAATTTCACCAAGTTCTAATCCCTCATCCTTCACTTTATACGCAGCGTTGATGATGTTGATAACATTGTAAGGAGTGTTTCTTACAGTATTTCCTTTGATCACCCTGATGGTGGCCTCATCTCCACCTCTCTCTCCCTGCCATGAGAGGTAGAAGGCAGCAACATCCTTGGGTAGGAAGTGCATCGGGTGTGAGGTAATAATATTGCAGCAAACCTACATAGAGCACAATGGTACATATGTGAGCACTATCCTTCCATCAGTGAAGTATGAGTGCCACAAGACAATTTATGCAGTTCAAACAATTTGGCAGAGATCACGAGTAAAAAAATGTAAATGCAGACGAAAGGCAGTTAAAAAAAAAATAAACAACAAAAAACCTTTGCATTTGCGGACAAGATCAAATGCCTTTTCCAGTTTATGAAACCCGAAGGTGTCAAGAACCGCAAAAAGGTCTTGGTGAATGTAAGGTTTCAGAAAGTTTGCTTGGTCGAGAAAAGCAGATGATCTAGGAGCCATTGTTGCGAGAAAATGAGAGATTTGCGAAGGAAGAGAGAATTTTGGAAGGCAGAAAGTTTTCTAAGTGTTTCGAGAAATATGGAGGTGGGAGTGATACACGAAACGCCTTATCAATTTATATATGCAAAAGAGAAGATAAGTAAAGTAGTAAAAGATATTCAGAAATCCTTCCCTTTTTCTGCTTTCCCGCCTTTCCATGTACTAGGTTTTCAACCCATAGTCGTCTCTCTTAATCGTGTGATGCACGCGCTATAATCGAACGGTGGTGATATGGCGCGTTATCTTTGTTGCAGTCTTTTATTTCTCTTTTTCTTGATTTGGTAGATATTTTCTCGATCACGTCTCCCAATTACTGTATGTAATCATCAAAAATAAAAGATTTTGATATCTACTGTCAGAGTATAGATAATTAGTCGTCGTATATAGTTGACCTTTCCCCCTTAACCAAGTAATAGAATAATTAATAAGAAATATTAATTCAATATCCACGTGGCTTTCAAGTAATCTGGTAAAGGTCAATCTCATTTATGGTGATGACTATCGATCTGGTTGACTCCTTTAATGAATTCCCAGTTGGAATTATGATCAATCTGTTGTTCACATATACTTAGTGATCTGGTAGTAGTTCCCTGTTAGATTTTGCAAATAAGCTGGAGTTTATCAATCTGCACCATGATGATCTGGTTTTGATTCCCTGTTGAAATATTGAATTTTGATCTGGTTTAGATCAATCTGGTCCTCTCTTCAAGATTTAAAAGTCCTAGCTTTCCACAGAGCATCTTAAATCTTTCTTCTGGTAGTGCCTTAGTGAGATTATCTGCTCTCTGAATCTCAGTGTGTATCTTCTCAATCTGAACATGTTTTCTTTCAACATGGTCTCTTATAAAATGATGTCTTACGTCTACATGTTTGCATCTGGTATGCAAAATAGGATTCTGTGTGATTGCTATAGCACTTGAGCTGTCACAGAAAATTGGAATTTCCATGACATCAATCTCATAGTCTTTGAGCTGTTGTCTTAACCACAGTATTTGTGCACAACAACTTCCAGCTGCCATATATTCTGCTTCTGTAGTTGAAGTGGCAACCGATGTCTGTTTCTTTGAGAACCATGAAATCAGTTTATTTCCCAGAAACTGACATGTACCAGATGTTGACTTTCTGTCCAGTTTGCATCCAGCGTAATCTGAGTCAGTATATCCAGTTAGCTCAAAGTTGTCTTCACATGGATACCATAATCCTATTTGGGCTGTTCCCTTAAGATATCTTAGTATCTTCTTGGCTGCTTCCATATGAGACTCTTTGGGGTTTGCTTGATATCTAGCACATACTCCTACTGCAAAAGTGATGTCAGGTCGACTGGCAGTTAGGTAGAGTAGTGATCCTATGATCCCTCTGTATTGTGTGATGTTAGCTGGTTTTCCCTCGGGATCTGGATCAATTTTCCCATTGGTCTGCATTGGGATTTTTACTGGATTACTGTCTTTTAATCCAAACTTGGTCAGCAGATCGTTGATGTATTTTGTCTGATTAATAAATATACCATCTGGTAGCTGTTTTACCTGCAGTCCTAAAAAGAAACTCATCTCTCCCATCATAGACATTTGATACTTATTTTTCATAAGTTCAGCAAATTTGTCACACAGATAGGTGGATTGAGATCCAAAGATAATGTCATCTACATAGATCTGGACCCAGAGAATGTGTTCTTTGACTTTGATAACGAACAAAGTCTTATCAACAGATCCTCTTTTGAATCCAGATTCTAGCAGAAAGGTTGATAATGTCTCATACCAGGCTCTAGGGGCTTGTTTTAGACCGTACACAGCCTTAGCCAGTCTATATACTTTCTGATCTGGATCTGCCTCTTCAAATCCAGGTGGCTGTTCCACATATACTTCTTCTTCAAGAATACCATTGAGGAAGGCACTTTTGACATCCATCTGGTATACTTTGAATTGTTGGTGAGCAGCATATGCTAGAAATAGTCTTATAGCTTCTAATCTGGCTACTGGTGCGAATGTTTCATCAAAATCAATGCCTTCTTGTTGATTATAACCTTTAGCTACTAATCTGGCTTTGTTTCTGACTACTTCACCATTCTCATCCCGTTTGTTTTTGAACACCCATTTTACACCTATTACTCCTTGGTGTTTGGGTCTGTCCACGAGATACCAGACTTCATTCCTTTTGAACTCATTGAGTTCTTCTTGCATTGCTGTTATCCAATCTGCATCTTGAAGTGCTTCATGAGCATCAGATGGCTCCATGCGAGAGAGATAACAGCTCAATAATGCTCTCTCTCCATGCATTCTTCTGGTCTTCACACGATCTGATGGATTCCCAACGATCTGTTTTGGTGGATGATCTTGTATCCATCTTCTTCTCCTGGTCATTTCTTCATCAGATAACTCAGGATCAGGTTGATCTGTTGGTTCCTCAAATTCAGGGTGTGCTGTTGATGTAGCTTGAAATGGATTCTCATCTGGACTTCCTTCTGGAGGTTGATCTTCATTTGCAATGATTGTTTCATTGTTTTCTGTTGATGATCTGTTTTCATCCAGATTATGAAGTGATATTCCCCGTTGCTGTATGGTCTCTTCAGCAACAGGAGGTGTGAAAGTTTCTTCATCCTCACTCTTTGAATTCCAGATAAGAATATCTTCAAGTAAAAGTTCATTCATTCTTCTGGTAGTCACTTGGTTATCTGACTGTTTTCCATTTAGTGAAACGTACTCAACAATAGACTCATCAAAAATAACATGAGGAGTTAATTCCACAATATGAGAGTTCTTATTATAAACTCGATAAGCTTTACTGACATCAGAATATCCTAGGAATATTCCAGGGTCAGTTTTACTATCAAAAGTTTTCAACTGAGATTTCCCATTATTGTGTATGTAACATAAATAACCAAAAGTTCTAAAATAAGAAATCTTAGGCTTTCTGATGTTCCAAATCTCGTATGGTGTTTTTCCATGTCTCATTGTGATGGATGATCTATTTTGAGTATAACAGGCTGTGTAAATGGCTTCTGCCCAGAATTTTTTCGGTAGATTGGTTGCATTAAGCATTGTACGTGCTGCTTCTTTGAGTGATCTATTTCTCCTTTCAACAACTCCATTCTGTTGGGGGGTTCGGGCAGCAGATGTTTGATGTGTAATTCCCATCTTGTTGCAGTATGCTTCAATCTTCTGGTTGAGAAATTCTGTTCCTCGATCTGTTCTGATAGAGGTTATACTTATCTCTTTCTGTTTAGTGATTTTGTGTAAAAAATTAGGGAGCTTGTCTTGGGTTTCTTTCTTCTTTAGCAGAAAGATGACCCAAGTGAATCTTGAGTAATCATCTATGATTACCAATGTGTACTTTCTCCCATTGATGCTTAGTGGTTTGACTGGTCCAAACAGATCAAGGTGTAACAGCTCTAGTATCCTTGTTGTTGAGTGAACTGTTTTGCTTGTAAAGGATGATTTGGTTTGCTTTCCAGCTTGACAAGCATCACATATGTGATCTTTATCATACACTTGATCTGGTAGTCCTTCAACTAACCTTTCCTTGGCAATCCTATTGATTGATTTGAAATTTAGATGACTTAATCTCTTATGCCATAACCAGCTTGTTTCTGATACAGTCTTAGTGACTAAGCAGGTCTCGATCTGATTTGTCCACTGGACAATGTATAACCTATCCTGCAGTTTACCGGTAAGAAGTATTTCATCTCCTTCCTTGTTCTTCACCAAACAGTTGTTAGTATCAAAAACAATCTGATTACCATTAGCACAAAACTGACTTACAGAAAACAGATTGTGACTAAGACCCTCAACGTATGACACATTTGTGATAGTGGTCTTGCCTACTCTGATGTTTCCATACCCTCTGGTATATCCTTTTGAATTACATCCAAAAGTGACCTGTGGGCCTGGTTTCTCTATGTAATCTGATAATAGATTCTTATCACATGTCATGTGTTTTGAGCAACCGCTATCTATAATCCAGATAGTTCCTCTTGCTATCTTACTCCTTCTTGCACTTCTTTGTTCCTGCAATTAATTTCACTTAGCTACCCTTTTTAACGTTTGGGTGCTTGGTTATTAGCAAACAATCCTTTTCGAATCCAGAACATTCTAGGGTTAGGAACAGTGATATAGCAGGTAATGATATTTCCCTCATTATCTACTTTAGATACAGAGTGAATTTCAGATGGATGATATCTCTCTATTTCATCCTTCTTCAATCTCTTCTTAGTTTGTACTGTTCTGTTGACAATTTTTGTCCTGTTGACATTTGCTCTTTGAAGGTGTTCTGTTTCTGTGTAGTGAGCTGGTTGTCCCCTTGTTTGATGATACTGCCTGCTCTTTGCATCTTTTATTATCATCTTTTGAGGATAACCTTTCTGGTTTTTCAAGTCTTTCACTTGATCTGGTATTTGCTTCCTTTCTGGTACGAAGTTTACAGTTCCAGAAGGCTTTTCTGAGTAACCTGGATATCCTAATCCAGATGTGCCCTTTTGTTGCAGATTGATTAGCAACTTGGCACGTTCATCACTCTTGTAGATCATTTCTTTTCCCTTCTTGATCTTTTCTTCAGCAATGTTGTTTCTTGTAACCAGATCCTTAACTTTTGAGTTAAGTGTGTGGATCTCACTGTCTTTACTCTTGATCTGTTCTTCCAGATCGTTTACTTTAGCAACAAATTGTGTATTTGCGGTGCTTAAAATCTGCTCGATTTTCTTCAATCTGTCGTTTTCTTCAACAACTTCTTTAAATAGTCTCTTGATACTTGAGTAGCTTTTGAACATCTCTTCTATTTCATTCCATGAGTATTCTGCTTGATCTTCACTTTCCTGTTCAAGATCATTATTATTATCTGAGGAATTTGAGTAGCAAGAATTTACCTCAACTTCATCTAGCCCGTTGTCCAATCCCACATAGCATTCATTCCAACTTTCTTCATCGTCAGCAATGAAAGCTTCATCATTTTCTGATGAGCTGTCTGAGAAATGACTCGAGCTGCTTGAGTTCTGTTCAGCTATCATCGCTTTTCGCTCATATTTAAGCTTTCGATCTCGTTTGGCTCTTAGTTCTTCCCTTTGGCTTTTGGACAGAAAAGGACAATCTGTTTTGAAGTGACCTGTTCTGCCACATTCAAAACAAGTGTAATCTGTAGAACTAGGGGTCTTTGCTGTTTTAGAGAATTGCTTCTTGGACTCATCCTTGTCTTCAGATCGATCGTTGTCATACTTCTTGTTGAAATTTCTTTTATTATCTTTGTAGAAGCGTCTGTACTTCTTCGATCTGGTTTCCATCTTGTCCATTCGTTTGGCAATCATTGCGAACTCTTTTAAGAGTTTGTCATAGCCTTTCTCTTCATCTGGAGTAACAGATTCAGAAGGATCATCTGGGTTGCTCTTCGCTTTGAAGGCTACCTCTTTATCTTTCTTTGAGCTGTTCTCTGCCTTTTTGGACAGATGATCTGGTCCTCGAATTCTTTGAATGTCACACTCATGACCTTCGAGATGATCAAATAAGGCTTCAGTGGACAGATCATTGAAGTCTGCTCTTAGAGGTTGCATTGCTGCATAGATCTCCCAGCTGGGTGGAAGAGCTCTAAGAACTTTCATATTCTTCTCTCTTTGAGTATATTTGTTCTTTTTGAACGCAGATATTTCTAGAAGAATTCCAGTGAATCTCATTTTCATCTGTTCTATTGTCTCGCCTGGTTTCATTTTGAATTCGTCATATTTGTTGCAGGCTAGAGACAGCTTGTTCTTGATCATAACTTCAGATCCTAGGGCTAGGTCTCTTAAGGCTTCCCACATCTCTTTGGCAGTATCCAAATCTTGGATTTTGGCCAGATGTATGCCTTTGACCGTGCTGGAGATGATCCCTTTGGCAAAATCATCAAGATTTGCTTCTCTTCTTTCTTCAGAGGTATATTTTCTGGGATCCTTTAGTACAGTTTCTTTAACTGCTCCAGTCTCAGTGATACGAGTGGTTTCTTCTGTAATTGCCAATGGCCCTTCCTCAATTACTTTCCACATTAAGCAATGATGAGCTTTAAGGCACATCTTGATTCTGAAGCTCCATTCTCTATATCCTTGAATAGAGAATTCTTCGCAAGCCCTGATAACAGACGACTCCATAACAGATAGAATGCACGTGAATGAAAAAGGTTTTCCTAGATCTATTCAAGTAGACCACGCAGGTTTTAACCTTGTGAAACAAAACAATGGTCAGTTTGAACCACTGCTCTAATACCACTTGTTGGTCCCGAAAGAGCAAGGTTTGGTGTATGGGGGGGGGGAATACACCAATTACAAACTTTTCAATTTACTTGACAGTTTATAGAGAGTTCAAGCTATTCTATATAAGAAATTGCTCGGCAGTGACTAAACAGATCGATATACAGATCAATGGCAGATTTAGTCCAAACAGATTACTCTCTTAGTGAAAACACTTAGTTGATAATAAGAGTGATCTTATTACCTTCTGAGTGTAGAGTGAGTGCGGAATAATGGTGGATTAATGATTGCTCTTGTTTAGAAAACCTTATATTTTAACCAGAATGATTAGAGAGATTGATTGAGATGCAGATGGATGATTATGCAGAAAGGTTAGAATAATAAACAACTGAAAATGAAATATGCAGAAATATAAAGCACACGGTTGTTTAACGTGGTTCGGGAAAACCCTACGTCCACGATCTGGTCAGAACTAGACCAGATTATCCAATACTAGGATACTCTGCTTCTTTATACTCGTGGAGAACGAGTCACAAGTATCAATCAAAACTAGAGAGATACTTATGCATGAATGAAGGGTCGTGTCCCTTTACAACAGATTACCTCTACGTTACCACTAGAAAACTACTAGCTAGCAGGGTGATCTTCTTTCTCTCGATAAGACAGACTTGAATCGAGATGGTTGGTGTGATGTTGAATCACAGATTGTTGAAGCTCTAAAGTCTGGAATGCAGAGTGCTTGAAAGTATAACAGCAGTATAGCTCTAGAAAAAAGTTCTCTCCTTCCAGATTTGTTGACTTCAACTATATAGGCATTGAATATTGAAATTCTAGCCGTTGTTGATTGGCGTGAGATAGATGGTATATTGCCAATCAATGGTTTCCATCATATCTGTTCTTGCCATATAGGAAAGGTTGACTCAATCTTTAAGTTATGGAAAGCAGATTGCTAACGGTCTCTTTCCTTATAAATGTATAACCGAAGATCTTCTTTCCAATCCCTGTTGGATGGACTTCGATCTTGACGTGGCAAGTGTATATGATGTGTAGGATGATGTCAGCTGATGGATTGATGACTGAATCGTTCTGCATCCTTGCTGTTGGTATCAATCTGGTCATCGATCTGGTTGCTGTCTGTTACAGCAGATCGATTCTTCTTTGGCATAGAACCTTGACTTCATCCTATTCTAAGTTGAGATTAACTTCTATAGGAATATCTCATTTACATTTTAAGTCATCTCCTAATCTGTTCCTAAACAGAAGTCACCTTCTTTCTAGTGATCTGTTATTACACGAGAACAGCTTATACACAACAAACTAACTAAGTGTGTTTCGAGATACCATCATCAACACTAAAAACTTTTGGGTTCGCAACAGAGTTCATTGGAGATTTCGTGCAGAGCAGTATGAAGGAAAAGCTTCCTAGCAAGGCTAAGTGAAGATGTTTGGAAGGTGTCGAGCTCACGACATTAAATGAGCCCTTCGTGGGAGGCAACCCACGTTTTATTTCTTGCTTATGTTGTTTTTAGGTTTGTTTGTTTGTTTTTGTATGTTGAGAATCTTATGATGGTGTTACATGGTGTAGGGTCTTACTGAAGGAACGAAGAAGTCACAAGGATGATGATCCGAGAAGAAGAAAATCGAAAAGGGAATGAGAAAAAGAAGTGAAGGAAGGACAGAAATTCATAGCCAGCGACCGCTGGGAACCCAGCGGCCGCTGGCGTGGCTCTTCAGATTTTTCAGAACCCTCGGGGCACCGACCGCTGGGAACCCAGCAGTCGCTGGCCCATGCCTTCATTAACCTTCTAAAACCTTGGGTCAGTGACCGCTGGGAACCTAACGGCCGCTGGCCTTACTTTTTCACGGGATTTTAACCCATTTTCTTCCCATTTTCTTTCACTTTCACTTTCCTTCTTCTTCTTTTCTTCTCCCCAACCGAACCCTAACCCCAATATTCACCAAATTCCTCCTCCCACTCTACAAATCTCACCCCAAATCTTCCGATTTCCTTCCACCCATCCTAATTCAAACCTTTTCACCCAAAGATTTTTCCATTCCACCCACCAAATTCCTAAATCCCAAATTCCCTCTATTTTTCAAACTCTTCACACTTCCCTCCACTTTTTTTACTTACCTTCTCACTTCCTTCTCACCAAGCAACTCCAACTTCCATAATTTCAAGGAACATCCAGCGAAGAGTTGAAGAACCCGAAGCTCCGAGAGAGAACATTCAACGAAACTTCCACAATTGTATGTTCCCGATCTATGAAGCAATTGAAGGTCAAATCTATTTACTAAGAGCTTTGTCCTTCAATTATGGTTACAATTATGATTGGGACTTATTAGTTAGATTGAATGTTTGATCTCAATTGCGTGCATATTTGAAAACATTGGGACTTTTAAAGCTTGCAAATAGTGGTAGATGTAGATTTGACCTATGAAATGATTTCTACATTTGCATTTGGAGATGGTCATAATTCTTTCCACTGTAGGCTTTTAGGTAATAATGTGCATGTTACTCATTCTATGTGTTGGGTCCCGGGAGAGCAGGTGTGGTGTATGGGGGGGGGAATACACCACAATCCAACTTTTCGCGTTTGGCTGTTTGAACAGCAGGTTGAGAATCAGCTCGCTGTTGATACCAGAACAGCTCGCTGTTAATAGCAGTCGATCTCCTCTGTTGTAGAGAGAGTTCTAGCTGCTCAAGTAAGTTCTCAACATAGAGCGTGAGCGATCTGTCAAGGAGCAGATAGACTGGCAGTTAGCTGGAGCTTACCAGACGATCTGTCCAAACACAGATCGTGTGCGGAAGCTGTGAGTATGTTGGTTGCTCTTACACTTAGAAAATATGTTTTGTTTGTACCGAGTGTTCTTTATGAGGTTGATTCAAATGCACTGCTCGCTATTGGTAACAGCTCGCTGGTGAAATGATAAACAAAGAATCAAACTAATGCAATGCAAAATATAAAGGAACACACAATATTTAACGTGGTTCAGGAAACCCCCTACGTCCACGATCGATCAAAGCTAGATTGATGAATCCCTTAACCTTGGATCCCTCGCTTATTTATCCTCGTTGAGTACAAGCCAAAACTCGCTTATTTATTCTCGTTGAGTACGAGATTACAACTCTCTTATTTAAACTCGTCGAGTACGAGATCTGGGTTTGGTTTATAATGGTTCTTCCTTCGAGCTTTTGGCTATAGAGGAAACTAGAACTATAGGCTTTGAAGGCTCAAATCTAAGATAAGTTCTAGCGGGGTTATCTTCAGAATAATGGTGATTTCTCTCTAATTTACAACACTCAAGGATGTATATAATCTATATCTAGTGTTGAATAAATCAATGGAAAACTGGAGAGAATCTTTTAGCGTTGAAGCTTTTTCTGGGCAATATCCCGAACTCACGAACTTTATTTCTGAAGAAGGCTTGAAGTATTTATAGGCATATTTGAATTATAGCCGTTGGAAGTCTTTGCAACTTTTGCAGTAAGCATTAAATGCTCTTTTGACCGTTGACTGCTGACTGTACTTCTAGCCGTTGGAGTTTGTCCTACGTGGATGTTGACGTGGCATAGGACAGGTAGGCTCTATCAATTTAGGTAGATTAAAGCTTCCTCCAACTGGGATGAGCAGCTCGCTGTCCATCTCGCTATGCAGCTCGCTTGTCATCTTGAAGACAGCTGTTGATACACAGCTATCTGTTGTGGTAAGCAGATCGTTTTCATCTTTTGAACGATCTGCTGTTGACTGCTATTTGAAGTAGAGGAGCAGATCGTTTTCATCTTTTGAACGATCTACTGTTCTTAATAACATCATTTGGTTGCCTTTTCTTTCATGTAGCTCGCTGTTCGCTGCTTTTGTTGATGATAGCAGCTCGCTGCTTTCGTTGATAGACAGCAGGTCGTTTTCTTCTTTGAACGATCTGCTGTGTACATTCAACTTAAACAGCTGGCTGTCCATCGATCTGCTATCGATCTTCTATCGATCTGTCCTTGGTAAGAATGCTTGCATGTTGTGCTATAAATAAGATGCTATCAAAACTAAGTCTAGATGGATCAGGTTAGTCCTATGAACAGATCGTTATATCAATCTGTTCTCACATTTTGACTTAACCTGCTACACAACAAGGTCGATCTTTTTAGCACAGATCGTTAATTTAGTCTGGCCTTACAGGTTGATCTCCCTTCTACCAGATAGACTAAATAAGATCAAGCTCTATGACACAGGTTGTAAACTTAACCTGATCTTACATGTTAGCTGATCTACTATTGAGAACACAGATGGTTCCTATGGACACGATCTGTCTTTCATCGATCTGTCCTTACACTTAACCATCTGTTGAGTCTATCTATTCTAGACACAAATAAAGCATAAATACATAAGCATCAATAAACATTAAAGCGTAAGCACAGTTTAATATCATGCATATATAATATGGTTTCGCATCATCAAAACATATAAATAATGATTTCTACAAGCATCAAAAAGGTTCCCAACACTATGATGCATTCGGTATTTGGTTTTTCTTCTGCGAGGGGAGCAGCTACGCAAACCCCTAGGGCCCTGTAGCTGCTTGGTACGAACTTACCGGGATCTATAATTGGAACCCGAGTGGATTCATTAGGGATGATGTCCTTTCCCTTTTACACAAATTTATTGCTTTTAATGTTTTGGGAAAGGCAGAAGCTAATAAAGTGAGTACCAACGAGTGCTTCCTCCTTTCTACCGCTTTACAAGGGCAGAAGGTTTGTATTTCCTCCTTCATCTGGACACAAATTGATGGGATTAAATGGAGGAAGAAGACTCACCCCGCTCTTGCATATTTTCATGTTTGCTTGGCTGGTCACTTTAGTTTTTAGGTACCCAAATCGTACAGCTGGAGAAAGAGCATAGACTTGGGTGCTTCCGTTCTGAAGCACAGCGGTCTTTTAGAAGCCTCTGAGACCTCTTTTGTTCCCTATGAACAAAGAGAGTGTGTGTGCCACTTCTGTGAGCGTGAGGCGGCACTAGAGCGAGCTAGAGGAGCTGGACCTTCCACTGAGACCGCTCCCCCCACTGATGAGGCTCCCATTGGCACTGATGCCGAGATAGAGGAGAGAGCCTATGAGGGAGACGCATTTGGAGGGTTCCTAGGTGGGTACTAGGGCACATACGAGCAGGACGGCTTTGCTAGTGGATTCGGCAATGGTTACAGGTTCGGGTATTTCTTGAGAGACAACTTCCAACGGTTCCAATCCGATCTCTTCTCGAGGTTGGATTCTCATAACCAAGTCCTCTACTCCATGGATACCCGACTCCAGTCGATGGACAACCATCTTCAGTCTGTCGAAACCCGTGTTACCTCTCTTGAGGAACAATGGGCTCGATGGACGGGACTTCACCCTCATCCACCTCCTTCATCCGAGTATCAGGATCCTCAGGATCCTCCGGCGTATTAGAATTCTTTTTATTTTCTTTTTCTTTTCTTTTTTGTTTTGTTTTTATTTCTTTAATTGTTTCTATTTTATTCTTGGTTGCTCGTGTTTTTGTTTGCAGGTACCAATCTCGAGGATCTCCAGATTCTTGGGCTTGTTGCCGTCTCTATGTTATCAGGGAAGTTCTAACTCTCTTTCTCTTTTATTTTCTACTACGAGGGCGTAGTAGAATTTAAGTGTGAAGGGTGTGTTGAATCTCCTTGATACATGTCTTGTGATATGTGTCTTGTGTTTATGTTGCTTTCTTATTGTCTTTGTGTTTCCACAACTTAATGATTTGCACGTTTATTTGCTTATTTGATTATTTTGTGTTGATAAGTGTTGATTATTAATAGGTGAGCCTTGTTTGTGATATGTATGGTGGTAAACTTAGCTTAGATTAGGTTCTTGATTGAGCTAGGTTGTTTGGTTAAGATGACATGTGGAACATGTTGCTTTTATTAGTTGGTATGTATAGTTATCATGATTCGGATTATGAGTGATTACTTCTTAAGTCTATGTGTTTGGTTCCCTTAAATTATAAAAAAAATATGAATAAACAAGAGTTTTAGCTCTTAAAAAAAACAATTAATAAACGCTAGAAGGGCGTAAATGAGTGAGACAAGTCGAGTCTGTGGGTTCTACTCCGCTTATCTTAGATAATGAGTATGGGAAACCACATCGGGGCACTCAATGTGATCCATTGGTGTTTAGACCCGATGATCACACCCTTATGAGGACTTGCTTGTTTAACTTAAAAGTTTAGGGGAATCGAATGTGTGGATGGTAGGAGATGTGAGATGTGTGCATATTGTGATCATGTATGTATTGATGAACTTAGTAACGGGCATCATTACATCTTAATTAAGTAACTGAATACAATTGAGAATTGAGTCTAGGCTAAGTTTTGAAATGAAGGCGTGATTGGTGGCTCGGCTTACATGTTGATTATTCATATGAATTGACACGTTGTGATTAGATTTTTCTTGAGGAAAAGAAAATGATTAAGTGTGGGGGAGTTGTTTAGTTTGTTTTTGTTGCGTTGTTGCTCGTTGTGTTGTCGTGTCTAGGTCTTAGTTTTGATATTTTCGTATTGATTTTAGTTCGTTTTTACGCCGGTTCTTGTTTGGTTACGTTTGTTGTAGGATGAAGTGAAAAAAGATAATTTGGGCTATGAGTGATGCCACCTATGCAAAGCCGAGCGGAGCGGGAAGAACCGAGGAATGCATGAGAAGAAAGACCAAGGCGAAGAAGGAAACTAAGGAGCCAGCGCCCCCTGGCACCCCAGCAAGCGCCAGAAGATTTCAGAGGGCAGGGCCCAACGACCGCTGGGCATCCAGTGGCCGCTGGCCCTGCATACTTCGCGCTCCAGAGACTCGCTGGCTTCCTAGCGGCCTCTTTTTTATTGTTTTTGTAGTTTATGATTAGAGAATTCCAATGGATTGAAGTGGATTCCGACTTTGGATTCTTACGTTTCAATTAGTAAGTTTCCTTTCTATGGTTTCCTTTTGTGATTCTACCATGTGTATCATACTTGTCTAGGTCCTACTAGGATTGGATATTTATGTGCTTATTTGATGTTTAATTGATGTATGCTCGTTGATTAACTCGTTTTGTATGGAATTTAGTGCTTGATCACCATTGAATTCATCTGTACATGTTTAAGTAGATCGATCATTTGCTTAAATATAAGGTATATGGTTAATTGATATTATTCTTAACCGGAAACGTATGAATAATAGTTTATATGAGGTTAAGTAATTATTAGAGGTGTGAGCTATATACGAAAGTGAAGATCACGGCTTAGTGTATTAATACGAAATTAATTTACTAAGCAACCTCCCGTGTTCCTAATCGACTATGAATGCATGATCAATTATACATTGAATAGGATTTGAGCATATGATCCTAAAGCTTCAATCCATTGGTATTCGTTTTAGCTCCTTTTAATCTTTATTTATTGTTGTTACATTTTATGGTCATAATATGTTTAGGATTTCATCTTTTGCATTATAGTTCTAGCATTTAAGAGCCCTGCATAGTCTTCCTTTGAGATACGACATTCGGGTCGGCTAACACGTATTACAACTTTAGTTTATTTAACTTGAGATACGTTTTTGGTCGAACAGGAGGCTGCATCTATTATGAAGAGGAGCAGAGGCGTATGGTTAACCTCTCTTATTTATCCTTTGTTTCTATCAAGGTTTGACATTATAACTTCTGCATTGTTCGATCTGTTAAGAGATTTGGAGGAGCAAGCGAGGCATGCTCTATCTTTACCTGATATT
Organism: Leonotis leonurus; assembly: GCA_026898415.1. Classification (NCBI taxonomy): domain Eukaryota; kingdom Viridiplantae; phylum Streptophyta; class Magnoliopsida; order Lamiales; family Lamiaceae; genus Leonotis; species Leonotis leonurus. Next base: position 432,405 of record JAPKLX010000221.1, on the reverse strand, counting down.
TTGTAGGTGGTCCTACCTGACATGTGCACAATATTACTAATTTGCAGGTGAATATTATCTGACAATGTCAACGGATGACAGTGATGTGACTTGCTCTTATTGGATATGATATTGAGGTGTTACTATTTGTTAGGGATTGTATACATCAAAGCATGCTTTATGCTTAGACGTTGTAACATACTTGTTTTCATTTCCGTTTAATGAGAATAAATGTTTCTATCATTGGATTGTGAATTAATTTCATTGATTATTTAATTGCAAACAATTTCATTTTTCTATAATTGTAGACTATGTGGTGGATCAATGACCACGGAAGGTAACATAGTCGACTCCTTTATAGAATAAAGTTCACAGCCGAGACAGACTTGGATAGTCTAGTCGGTAAAGGCTGCAGTATCATTTGATACGAGAGCTGACCTTAGCCGACAAAATGATATATGTATGTATATACTGTCAGACATGCTTGCATAAATATATATATATATAGGGATGGGATCTCATGAAAACTAGCTCTTAGATAGTAACTTAGTAATTGATATAAACTTTAGATTAAATAAGATTAATGGTCTAGATGTAATCTGAATGGAGAATATCATAAAATAAACTATTGAGGTTATATAAATAAAAATTTATAAATCAAACTTTCTATACACAACTTGGCAATAATTATGAAACGAAATAATTCAATTCATTTGCTTAATAAACTAAATCATGGTTATATAAATAAAAATGTATAAATCAAACTTTCTATACACAACTTGGAAATAATTATGAAACGAAATAATTCAATTCATTTGCTTAATAAACTAAATCATGGGACAAAACAATTATATAGTTTGTACTTGATAAATTAAATTATGCAACCAAAACGAATTTAATTTATACCGGTAGTAAATTAAGTTTATTTGCTTATTTAATCAAATTTTATATGCCTAGACCATCAATTAAAATTGCTTATAGATAATTAGCTTTGCTTTTTTGCTTTTTAGTTATATATGATTTGCTTTTTAGTTATATATAATTTACTTTGTCTGGTTTTAAATCAAAAATATGTTTGCTTAAATAAATGATTATACTCTTTCATTATAAGTAATAGTTTACTAGTTGAAATAAATATTATTTAACTATTATTTTAAATTAGAAATAATAATTTTATTTGCTTTTTAAGTATAGTTTAATTGATTGATACAAACTGTTTAAATTTGATTTTAAATTAGATATAATATTTTTTAATTGCATTTTAAGTGTAGTGTATTTGCTTAAACCTATTATTAGATTTACTTAATCAGAAATTAAATTTGCTTAAATATAAATTGAATCAAAATTGTTGTATATGCTTTTTAATTATATTTATTTGCTTATATTACTGACTATATTTCCTTTTTAAATCATTAATGAAATTTTCTTGTTGATAATTTTATAATTAGTATTCAATTTTTATAAAGTATAATGTTACTATTATTTTTCTTAAATGATTGCGGATAAAAGCAAAAGTTATATAAAATAAATAATAATATAAAAATATAATATAAAACAAAAGATAAAAGAACTTCATAAAAATGAATAGATTCTAAAATACGATTGATTAAAATGCATTTCATTAAATGTGCTATATAAATGACATGAGTTACAAAAAAACTAAAATACACTTATAACCTTTTGGCTTTGAAAATGGTAAAAAAATCTGCCAATTAAAAGAAATGTATTTTAAGCCATTTATAGAAAAATTATGTGGCTTAGATTAGTTCCTAAGTTATTACATGGAGATTAGGTTCTCATTTGAAATCTTCCTTATTTATATATATATAAATATATTTTGTGCGGTATCAATTGACATGTGGATGCCACCATCTCAGCCGGCTCAGAATATGCGGCAACAGCAAGGATTTCAACAGTCCGCCCCTCCACAATAGTAGCCATATCTGTCCCCACCAAAAGCTTCAGTCGATGAGAACCTGAAGAGATATATCAAAGTTAGTAATCAGAGGATCGAGACTATCGAGACTTCGATGAAGAGGGTGGAGATCAAAGTCGGGCAATTGGTAGAAACGTTGGGAGAGCTCGTGCAGTTGAATAGGAAAGACAAACTTCTTAGCCAACCGAATTAACTTGCGGAGGAGAGGTCATGTTGAGCTTGAGACAATAAATGAGCTCTTCATGGGAGGCAACCCACGTTATTTTATTTTTATTTCAGTCTTAGTTTTTATTTTCATTTCTTTCTTTTTATTCATTTTAATAAATGGGAATTAACATAATTAATCGTGTGCATGTGAGTTGGCAAAGCAAGGAAATCCCTCGAGATTTGTGTCGAAAGTGGGCCCAATGGGCATGGGAACCCCAATCGAAGCCAAGGTCGAGCCCGGGAAGAATAGAGATCGGGCGAGACCCAATGGGCATTGGGTCCTCAGCGCTTGCTAGGGAGAGGCAAAGCGGGGTTGCATAGAGCACTGCCTAGCGACCGCTGGGGCAGGCACACAGAGGGGGACAGAGAACTACTCCCAAATGATCGGTGGGAGTCCAACAATCGTTGGGCCTACGAATCCAACGTGTCTTTAATTCTCAGCGCTCGCTAGGAAGTGGCAGAGCGGTGGGAGTCCAATGACCATTGGGTCTATGAATCCAGTGCTTATGTATATCCTGCTATTACTCCTGCTAGGCACTTTCACTGAGATTTAATTAATACTTTGCATATGTGTACCCACCTACGTGCTTATTGGAAAATTTTGAACTTGTTAAAGTTCGTTTAAAGTGATTTATCTGTATATTATGATTTATGTTGGGAGATGATCATTACATTTAGCTTGGGATTATGGGACAATACTATGCATTGTAGGTTGTTAAGTAATAAATATGCTATTACTCGGGCTATAATGAATTTTGTCTTTGGCTTCTCGTCACTGAGAGGAGCGGCCACACAAACGCTAAATATTTTATCATGTGGCCGCTTGGCACAAACTCACAGGCTTCTATAACTGGAACCCCAACGGTATCCCTAATGGCTTCATTAGGGACAATGTTATTTCCCTCCTACACAAATTTATTGCTTACAATATTTATGTGAAAGATCAGGCCATCAAAGTGAGTGAGAATGAATGTTTCCTTCTCTGGGTCACCAAGAATGGCAAAAAGGCAAGCATTGCATCCTTTATCTGGGGCCAAATCGACAGAATCAAGAAGTTCTGGCTCATCCTTTTTTTTTTACTTATGTTGCTTTCCACCTTGCTCGTCACTTTGAACTACAAGTACCAGCGCCTTAAATGACGAGTATTCCAGTGCGTCTATTCACTACACTGGCCTGAGAAACGGCGGTCTCCTAGCTTAGGAGAACTCAGAGTGCATCCACCGCTTTATGGAGAGTGAGGCGGCTTTTGAGAGGCAGGAATATGTCGACCCGTCTTCTGAGGCGGGCCCGAGCCATGAGGAGGTTCCCTTCGGCGACACTGCCATGGATGAGCACACATATAAGGGTGGCCACGATAATGACTATCTTGGCGGATATCCCAGCGGGTATCAAGGGGGGTTATGTGAATTGGCTCACAAAGCGGAAAGTACGATTACGGAACTAGCTACCCTTCTGGGGATCGTCACCTCCATCGACAACCTAGTTCAGATCTTAAATACACGTGTCACCTCTCTTGAGGAGGCGTGGTCGAGATGGACCAGACTTAACCCTCCACCCCCACCCTTTGACCACTACTAGGATCCACACGACCCTACGTATTAGGTCGTATCTTTTCTTTTCTTTATTTTGTTTTATTTTTGTTTAGCTATGTATTATGCTTTTTTTTTGTTTTTTTTTGTGTGTGCAAGTACTCGATTTTATAGAGTCATTCGACATTCAAGCTCGATGTCGGCTCTTGTCGTGACCAGGGAAATTTCCTTTCTTCTTTTTTCTTTGCATACTACGAGGGTGTAGTATGATTTAAGTGTGTGTTGGGGGGGTCATTTTACTTTCTTGATGATTGTGTTCCGTGTTTTCGTTTTGTTCGGGTCTTATTATGTTGTATACTTCCCCTTACTTGATAAGATGTTTGTTATCATGCTTAACTGATTGCAAATATATTTTACGATAATCGTTATTAACATGTTTAAAGCCTCGGTATGTGTTATGAATGGTTGTAGAACATAGATTGATTTGATACTTGATTAGACTACTTTGTTTGATTAAGTCCGTTTAGTGGAGCATGTTTCTTAGCTAGTTGACTCATGCATCATGATTCGGATTATGAGTGTTACTCCCTAGTCGTTTACGTGTTTTATTCCCCTTTTAAATCTAAAAAATGGAGAAGTAATTCTCCAAATAAATAAATAAATACGATAGAAGGGAGTACATAAGTTGATAAGGCAAGTTCGTGGGTTCTATTTCTCTTATGTTCAATAATGAGTATGGGAAATCACATTGGGCCACTTGATGTGAACCATCGATGTTTATACCCAATGATCATACCCTTATACATTCTTGCTTGTAATACCTTGAAATTCCAAAGCTCTATTTTATTCTCTATATTTCATATTATGAATATTTTAACACTCTACCTTATAACTATTACGAGAGTTTAGTTCATATGATCTTCTTAGTTTGTAGTTTTCAAGCTTCGAACAAAGAAAGTTTTGATTTGAGATTTGTGGCTCGTACTCAACAAGCATAAACGAAAATCCGAGTAGTAAATTTTCAATCTCTTTAGATTGGACGTGGACATAAAGGGTTTTCTGAACTACGTAAAAACGCTTGTGTTCATCAAAATTTTTAATATCCTTGAATTAGTTTTTCCACGTCATCATTTCAACAATCATTGATATTAATCAACTTTTTGTAATACAACTTGGATTAATTATAATGTATTTTCATAATAAGAGCTTTATCATTAATCATCATTTTCTGCACACAATCTATATAAGGTTAACTATTTGTAGTTGAACTTGTTAGATTAATTCACTCTCAAGATATTATTTGGACACAATTAATCTCCTCTTGACAAGAAGAAATAATCATTGTTATTTTAGCAACCTTGACTATCAAGAAAGTTTAACCCTTGATCATTTAAATTTCTAGTAAACTTGAAATGTTGGTAATTAGTCATTCTCCCCTCCCCTCCCCCCCACCAAATGGATTGGGTCTTATATTGTAGATTCTTGCTCATTCTCCTTGGAAATTATAACCTAGTCCACATCCCCTATAATGAGAGGAGGAGGTGAAAATTTTTGCATGTCATCATCACATTTTCAGCCAACACAGTTTTCCAAGTACTGTGTTTTTAAAAAATTATTGCACCCTAGATACAATATTTTCAGCCATCTCTTTTCTAAAAAAAGCCTAATACTTTATCTCTCACATGATATTTGGGTTGTGTTCGACTAAAATTATTTCGATTCGCTCACAATTTCGAGTACGAAATCTAAAACTAAAGATAACTAACTAGAAATCAAAGTCTCGACCCTCAAATGTAGGTCGAGACGTGCTAAAACTATGAAGGGAAAACGTCTGGAAGTAGTGCTGAAAAGTGGCATCGAAAAGGGTCTTGAAAACGTGCCAAAGGCGATGTTCGTCGAATGAGAAACTCACTGAGTATATATAGCCGAGAGGGTTGGTCAGCGGCAGCTTAGAGGTCAGCGACCGCTGACCCGGGTGGTTCCGCGTCCTACGCGAGGGCCGTTGTGCCAGGCCCGAGTCATCCGCTGGGGTCAGCGGTTGTTGGCCCAGGCTTGGCGCTGGCTCAGCGCCTAGCTCCGCCGTGGCACGCTAAGGCCTAGTCAGCGGCCGCTTAGAGCTACGAGACCGCTGACTAGTGCTCTCGGCACTAGACTTCATTCTTTCGCCATTTCTCGATCTTTTCTTGTCACTTTTCCATCTTCAATACCCGTTTAGGCTAGTGATCCTAAAACATAAAATGAAACTTAAATTGAGCCAAAACACCATGTAACGAGGGAAAATAATATGAATAAAGATACAGAAAATATGAGTTTAGACAAACAAAAAGAGGCTAAACAGTTTGCACCACCGTGCAATATTCTCGAATGAATGTCAGCGCATCTTCACTTGGGAGTCTGTGGTAAGTTGGTAGTAGGGATTGGTGATGCGGTTTCAGCTCGTAATTCCTGACTGCAGTTGACACGACAATGGCTGAAGTAGTGATAGCGCCGAATTTGGGCCTAGTGAAATTGCCCATGTAGCGCGGCCTATCTTCAACGACCTCCTCGGCCATCTCGTCAAATTGTCGTGGTAGCGAAAATTCGTCAGTGCACTCAAGGTCTTCTTCTAGGGTGGCTAAAATATCACGTCTCCGGTGTATGTTCTCGATGAAGGGTGTCAAAGGATTTCTAGTACTGAGACGATCTTGCATACACAACACTAAACGAAAACATTACGCGTACCACAATATAGAAGAAGGAAGTAAATATAATAAACAAAAATAAAAGAAAAGGAACAATGAATTAAATTTCCTAAAGCCTTCCCCGAAAGTAAAAGATTATTTTGAATCGCTCGCAAGTCTAAAATTATTTGTTCGACTAAAATTATTTTGAATCGCTCGCAATCTAACAAGGTCGTCTAACAATGATAAGTCAACCCAAGTCGTATTCTCAAGGAAGACTCAGCAGGGTAATTTAATCTTTTGTTCAACAATAAAGCAAGTAAATGATTGTTTGGAGATTTTTAAAAGGACAATTTAATCCTTTGTTCAACGAATTGCGAATTGCAGAAAATGAGTTTCGAATTAAAAAAGGACAATAGATTCTAAACTAAATCAGAACTATATTGAAACCAATACGAAAGAATTATGAAAGTAAAAGTAACTTGGAATCTAAAATTGCGAAGAATGTAGAATAGATAAATGAAATAGAAACACAAGAGCATAAACAAATAAACGAACTCAATAATTAAATTGAACCCGAAATTTCAAGCAAAAGCAAACTTGATTTATAAACTAGAATGGAAGAACTCGAATCCACAACTATGAATTGAAAAACAACGAACTTGAATATTGTAATTGGCTACCCTTTGGAATCAAATACTTAAACTAAAAAAAGACTAACTAAGAATCATAAATCACGACCCTAGAACAATGAGTCGAGAGGTAGTTGGAATATACGTGCATAGAATGGGAAAAAGTGTCCATTAGAATGAGAAAATGTGTTACCTTTTTATAGAAGTCGAGGAAATCAGCGGTCTTCTAAGGGGGGTCAGAGACCGCTGACTTGGCAGGTACCGTGTTCCACGCGCGGCTGTTGCGCTAACTAACCGAGTTAGTCGCTGATCTTGGCCTTCGTCTCCTCGCGCGTTGGCTCAGTCTGAGCCACCGAGAGGCCTAGTCAGCGGCCTCCTAAGCTCTACGGTCGCTGACTTATGCTTTCGGCCCTTATCTTCATTCTCTCGTCATTTCTCGATCTTTTCTCGTTCCGTTTCTAACTTTGACACTTGTTTTAGCTCATGATCCTGAAAATTACACGTAAATTGAGCCCAAAACATCATGCAAAATGGGAAAATTACAAGAATAAAGACGAGGAATATAAGAGTTTAGATGACCAAAAAGAGGCTAAAAAGGTTGTATGAGGGTCATAGAATTCCATCAATATGCACCGGTTCTAATTCTTGACTTAGGAGGGGGTAAAAATTTGAACCCTTATGAGCATGCCTAGGGTTGATTTTCCATATTTTATCTTCTCCATGATAAACATGTGTTACTTAATATTATATTTGTATAGATTTACAAGTTTTATTTGATTTTATTATAACTATGGGTCATGCGTATTTGTGAGCTCCTTCAACCGGGTTCCATCAAGAGGTACATGAATTCTCTCCGTTTTTGGACTCCAATGATGTTATATTACATGCTGATGAGGTGGTGCACAAATTAATTTTTGAAGTTGAGGCAAAGAAAGGTTGAGTTTATCTTGGTCAGACATCTAATTTAATCGCCAATGAAGATGTCTCTGTGCAGCCTAAGACACAAAGTTTCATTTTTGCGTACCCATCGAGAAAGTAAATCATTGTTGCAGCAAATTCACCGAGGAGAAAGTTGTTGAACTGAGAGCCCACACCACTAGCATGATGGAGCTAATGCAGAAAACATACTCTGACAAGCTCTCCAAATTATTTGTTTCTACACAATCTATTTCTACTCAATCTTAAATCTAAATTGAAGGATGCAGCGTATCATAATTATGGTTTCAGGCTAAACTTTCAAGACTGACAACCTCTCTCTCCTCAGAACTCTTGAATACCATATCTTCAATTCTCTCTAGTCTTCTCGCAGAAAAATAAGTGATCACACCATCAACACTGACCTCTCTTGTAGTGTGGAAACGACGTAAAAGGAAAAGATACTCAATATGCTCTATATTTACGTTATAGTTTTGTTAGAAATAGTAGAGATCAACTTGGTTGATGGTTAGTTTAATTCATGCTTGGTCTATATTGTTTGATCAAGATAGCTTTAGGTTGGTGAGCTACATTGTTCAACTTGATCGCCTTGTTTGGTGGAGATTTATGATCTTATTTGTTGAGTTTTCTCTTTCCTTTGTCTTAACCAAATGTTCGATCGAAATGAGCTAATTTATCGGATAATTATATCTCGGCATGGCCTAAAGCATTTCTAGACCATCTTCATTCTTGTTAAATATGTCGATTGTCTCTTTTTCCTTTAGAGATTTCTCCACAAGTACTTCATTTTTTTTTTACCAAATTAGACGGCTTAACATTAAGAATGTATATATGATCACCTTTGTCCTTAATCTGACTGAGAATTTCAAATTCATAATACGTGTAAGTAGTAGCTTCAGTTCTCAGTCTCTTTAGTTATTCGTCAACATTAGGTGGTGTCTGGTCATTTTCTCTTTGAGTAGTTCATATAATATGTCATTTTTTTGACCGTCTTTTAGAACATTCTCTCCAATCTCACACATTCTTGCAATATTTTATTATCCTCCCAAGAGACCATCTCGGAAACATCTTCATAACTATAATGATATATAGTAGGATTAGAAGATAAAGAAAGACGAGAGTTTACCTCGGTTTGATCAAGACCGTTGTCCACCCACATGTAACTTTAATCCCAATCCTCATTTTGAACAGGTGCGATTAGTGTTTTATCATTCTCTAATGAACTAGCAGATAGGTGATTAGAGTTGGCTTGTTCCTCAGCCAGCATAGCCTTGTGTTGTTCCTTCTGCTTGCGATATATTTTTGGTTTGAAGCTCTTCACGTTCACTTCTACTCAGTTCAGGACAGTCTATTTAATTTTAATATGGCACGTTCTAACACAACCAAAGTGGTGTTAGAATTTTTATTTGACAATGTTTTAACCTCACAAGATCATTTTGATGATACAATTGTCCATTTTTATAATCTTATTTTGGTGTGTTTCGTATTTGATTTCATTGTTTTTGTTGTTTTCTGTTTGATTTATGTTTTTTTGTTTCTTTATGTTTGTCTCTGGGTTTTGACGGTACACGGGCGTATTCGAAGCCGAGAGACGTAGCCGTTGAGAAGAGATGCGTGTTCAGCTAAAGAATAGGCCATGAGACGAGGCACGAGAGAATGGGGCACGAAAAATCAAGCTCGGACGAGAAGACAACGAGATCGGTGACCCCGGGCTAGGGTCGCCGAACTATGACACAAACTTCAGCGATCACCGAAGCTGTGGTAATCCCACGGCGACCAGGGCGATCGCCATTCTCAGGAGTTAATTTCAGCGACTCAGGGCAGGGGTCGCCGAAGTCATGCGCGAGAGGAATTGTTACCTTATTTTCATACCTTCTTTCCATGTTTCATTTTATTTTACCCTAATACTATATAAGGGTTGTTCATTCTCAACCCTAGGGACCTTTTTCGAGACCCTTAATACACTTTTTACATCTTTAAGCATAGATCATTCATAGGTACCATTTTTCTAATAATTTTTGGAGTTTTATTCTTACTTTTTGGAGGAGAGGTCGTGATCGAGGATTGACAACCCAACATTGCAAATTCTACTACAGGGGTTTATATTATTTTATTTATATTCAGTATTTAATTTTATTATGAGTGGTTAGATTTTTGTGATTCTAGGGGTTTTTAATGACCTATTTCTTTTGATGGATACGTAATATTAATTCGTAATTTTCCATCATGTTTTTGTTCATGATTCGTGTTCTTAATTTTCATGTTTTAATAACTGGTCATTATTATTGCATGCTAGTTATGTTTTTGATGTCTTATCTGAATTGAATCCATAGTCGACCACACAAATGCAGAATACATGTTTTACCTTGAAATGTAGCGAATATAGGTAAACTGTAGAAGGCTAACCTTTTTGTGTTATTTGTAATTGATTTAATTCTCTTAAGACCTAATGGAGATAGGGATTAAATTAGCCTACTATCATAAAGTGCCATATCAGGATTATATGGTTACTTTATCGGTCCTTCACAAGAATTAGGATTAAAATCTGGTGATTAGATATAATAGGTGAATCCATTAATTGATTTAGTGTCTATACATTACCCCTAGAATCATCTTTTATTAATTTGTTATTTGTATTTTCGTTTGATTATTATTAGTTGTTTTTATATTAGGTAGTCATCAACCCTAGGTTGATTTGCCTATATAATAATTAAGTATTTGTGCGAATTAATCGATGTTTATTCGTTTATCAGTCCATGTGGATACGATACTCTGCTTGCTCTATATTATACCTATTTTTGGCGCCGTTGCCAGGGACTGTGTAGATTACTACACTGTTAATTTTTGTGATATTTGAATATTACTTTAGGCATTTATTTTATTTTATTTTATTTCTATTTTATTGGTTTCTTTTTCTCTCTTTTTGCAACTAGTGCATGATCACGAGATCCAAGCAGGCAGGAATTATTCCGCTCGATTTGGAGATTTAGAGAACGCACAAGAGGGAGAGACGACAAAGGAGAAATTAGGCGCTGCACTCTGAACTTAGAAGAGCATGTCATTAACATAGGAAAAGCATCGTTTAAGTCTTATGTGAATATTGATATGCAATCTATCATAATCTGTAATCTGTATAATAAAAAGAAGAAGAAATAAGAGAATTTACCTAATGACTAAGGAGCGGTGGTGCACGGCTGTTGCACAGCCGTGAGCTTCCTCGAACAGGCCCCGAACCACTCCGAATAGCCCCGAATCCAACCCGAACAGCCCCGAAAGCCCTCGAACATATTCCGAACAGCTTCGGATGGCCTTGAGCAGGCCCCGAACGACTGCGAACAGCCCCGATGGACTTCGAATGACCTCGAGCAGGTCCTGAACCACCTCGAATCACCTTGAGCGGCTCCGGACGACTTCGTACAGCCTCGAGCAGGTTCCGAAGCATCCAGAACCATCTTGAACACCCCTGGACGACCTCAAACCAGTCTCAAGCCAATCTACAAATTCAGAACACTCATAAGATCCTATTAATCCAAGAAGAAAATAAAAATAAGAACCTATGATAAATCTTAAGTACATTAAGAAATAATAGAATTTGAGGTTGTTCACAACACATCTCATACAACTAAGAAATGGAAACCTAACTGTAAGGAAATGGTTTAGAAATAGAGGAGGACTCTACCTGTGAAAAGAAAACGAAAGCAGCTGGACTGAGGCGGCGAGACAGCGGCGGAGGAGAGTTGAATAAGGAAGAAAATAAAACGAGAAAGGGAGAGCTTACCGGAGGATGGAGTACGGCGCTGCTGCATGCAGTGGGAGTGCGACGCGGAGGCTGCTCTGCTGATGATTTCACGAATCCGGGGAGCCACCGGGGCGACGCGAAGAACGGAGGAAGAGAGCACAGCAGCAGTGCTGCGCGAAAGGGAAAGAGATAGCGAGAGAAGGGAGAGACAGCGAGAGAAGGGAGAGACAACGAGAGAGGGCTGTGAGGGAAGAGCTCGTCGAGAGAGAGAGGTCTCGAGCGAGCAGAATCGCGACACCGGGCTGTGGTGATGGTGGCGCGGTGGAGATCAGAGAGGCGGAGATGGAAAGAGCGGGAGAGAGAAGGCGATGGGAGAGAAGGCGGGCGTGACAGAGTGGTATCAGAGCATTCGTGCTCTATACCCAAGAGTCTTTCTTCAAACCTCGAGTCTAGTATCGTTTCACTAGACTAACCAAACGAGTCGACAAAAGCCTAGCACCCCGGCGTATCCTACCCCTCTAGACGTGGCACACGCCTTACGATAAAAGCTTCCAAGTATAGAGAGATTTGAATCAAATCTCTCGCTCTAAGTTCGAATCTCTAGAACTTAAGAATCTTTCCTTATGACTAAGGAATTAACGACAAACATAAACCCTTTTGAACGAGAAGATGGAACGCACACTAGAGTGAACTCTCTTGAACACCTCAACGAATCGAATGAACAAAGAAGAATCATAACGATATCTTCTTCAACTTAGCAAATAGCGGTAAGAGTCAATAATTATTGATTCACCGTCAACTCCGAACTTAAGAATAAACCGTAAATCGGTTAACGAGAATCTAAGTATCCAAGACAATAAGACTCAAAGGAAGCAAATCCTAACTCCAAAATGAGATTTTACCCTAAGGGCATTTCCCTCCACTAGCAACCAAAACACCAATAGAACAATTGACTTAAGCAAACCATGATGGCTTATGAGATACATTTAGAATTTGATATTCCGAGTACTGACCATATATATACATTTCTTTATTTTATAGTGGCGAGATTTATTCAGACAGCTAGGAAACGGATGACGTTCAGACCTGATCCCTTACGTGCTTACTAGTTCTATGGACCAGACCCGCGGGATACCTTAGGGGAGTTTCTGGGCCACTATCTGAGGAGATGGGAGGTCGCTAGGCTTCATGGAGCGACCGAGATAGATGGGGTTATGCGATTGATCCCGTTATTACCTGCCAGATGGTAGGGATGGCCTCAGATGTTAGTAGGCGACTTTATCCAACCGATCGGGCACAGCTACGATCGTGGGGTCGACGTACGTGGATTTATAGTCACGATCCTTCACTATTGGGAGATGTACCGTAGCCCACCAGAGGGACCATACATTCGACCCGGCGATTTGATCATAGCAGGGGGCGAGCCACCGCTTTGGGCACCCCTGATTCAGACCTATCTTCCAGCAGGGGTGATCCCCATAGCTCCGACCTACAGCCTACTATATGGCGAGCCAGTGCCGGAGTTCCAAACACCCCACGACACTGAGATGGAGCCCCTCCACCCAGTAGGGGAGCATCTTTCGCCTCCCGTTCCACCCTCGACACTAATGCCGGAGTACCGAGGGCATCACGATGCTGAGTCAGGTCCCTCTCACCCCACTACAGGAGTACGACGACTACCTTCTTCCAGCCGACCCCTAGTTGCCGACGATGACTCGGGCACGATGTCGTTTTGGCTCATTAGGACCCGACTAGCGGGTGGTGACGATAGGGGCAAGGCCCCAGTTCTGGAGACATCGGAGGAGGATCGCCCTCAGCTTCCACACTCTAGGAGCTCCGAGAGATCGGGCCTCACTCTCACCCCGGCTGACGAAGGCCCCTCTCGGAAGAGGGAGGCACCCCTCGATTGGGACGAGTTCGACGCCAAGATCCAGAAACTGTTGGAGAGGGCGAGGGAGCCTCTGAGGATATATGGTGAGCCGATAGCAGAGGCACCGGAGGAGGATCCGGAGGAGGAGGATCCGGAAGAGGAAGATCCGGAGGAGGAGGATCTGGAGGGGGAGGATTCGGACGAGGACCCGGAGGAGGAGGTAGCTCCCGAGATCGACCTCGAGGATGAGGCTTGGGAGCCTGACTGAGATGAGGAGGCCCCGGACGAGGAGGAGTACCTTAGCTGCGTCACCTAGGAGTAGCTAGGTCGATATTTTGTACTCATCAGTAACGGATCATGCGTATAGACCGTATCGATGATATATCTTTTGTAGTCGGAAACCATAGTTATTATAGACCGTTCCGTACTAGTATAGCATATCTGATATTTTGGACAGCACGAAAACACAGTAGCTAGTGTTTCGAGGCTGAGTACCTATTGTGATGGCATCCTAGAGAGGTGAGCATCATACCATGTACTTAGAAAGTACGATAGGATTTTGTATTGAACTAGACCTCGCTGAGGCAATATATGATATGAATTTTGATGACCCTGAGGGTCCATTTTGTTATATGCAATGCCTATTTCTAATTCCGTAAATTCCATTGCTTCGTAATATCAGATGCTAAGTAAGACTCCATATTATTAAGTATAATACTCAACAAAATTCCCCACTAAGATAAGAAACACTGATGTTAACAGAATGCCGCCAAGAGGACGCCCGAGAGGCCGAAGAAGGGGACTTAATCCAAATAATGAGGAGAGAGGACCGGCCGCGGAGCGGGAGGTAACCCCCCCCCCCTCCCACCGCCTGCTAGGAGGATCGAGGAACTCTTCCTCTGACAAAATCCACCCACCTTCAATGGGTTAGGTGACCCAGCTGAAGCGGAGGTATGGGTGCGCGCGTTGGAGTGCATTTTCAACTTTCTCCGTTGCACGGATCAGGAGCGCATGACGTGCGTTTCCTTCCAATTGACAGGTTCAGCTGACTTCTGGTGGGAGGCCAGGAGGAAGACTATGACCCCTGAGCAGCGGGAGAATATGACTTGGGAGGAATTTAAGACGGGAGTATACGATAAGTATATTCCTAAGAGCTATAGGAAGAAGAAGGAAATGGAATTTTATAACTTGAAGCAAGGGAGGATGTCGGTCACGGAATACGACCGGACCTTTTGTGACATGTCTCGGTATGCCCCAGAGCAGGTGGATACCGATGAAAAGATGGCTGAGAAATTCTGTGCCGGACTGAGGCACGAGATCAGGATGGCGCTGGCTAGCCACGGGGGCTTATCTTACCCGGAATCACTTAGCCGCGCCCTAAATATCGAGGCGGCTATGCCAGGAGAGAGAGCAGTGGCTGCGGCACCACCAGCGTTCACCCCAACACCTTCCCAAAACCATAAAGGGAAGCGCAAATGGGAGAACAATCGGGGCGGCGCAGCTCAGAAGAAGCCATGGGAAGGGCAAAACCGGTCCCACCACTCGGAAAAGTCAAACTTTGTAGCACCAACCAATGTTCACCCACAGAAATATCCCACTTGCACGAAATGCAAGAAAATGCACCTGGGAGAGTGCCGGGCTGGCAGCGATAGCTGCTTCGCCTGTGGGCAGAAGGGACATCTAGCTAGGAACTGTCCCACAAGGCAGCAAGGAGGAGGCTCTAGGCCTAACCAGCCAAACCAGAGACAGTATGTTCGAGCCATGCAGGCTCAACCTCAGGCTCAGCAACAGCAACACCAGCTACCGCCACCTCCACCCCAGTACCCTCAGTACCCATCACAGAAGAAGCCACAGCGAGGGGCTTATGCGATGAACCAGAAGCAGCCTGAGGGGAGTCAGGGAAATCTGACAGGTATGGGAATACTCCTAGACACCCCAGTGATAATTTTATTTGATACGGGAGCTTCTCATTCCTTCATTGCTAAGTCATGCGTAGAGAACCTAGAGTTGGACTCGGAACTTATAGGAGCATCCATGAATGTTTCTTCACCTCTAGGAAGAATCACTACTATCACTCATGCTTGCTCGAATCTGAGCCTGAACATAGGATCTATTAAGGTGCTAGCGAACAATCTTAGCATACTACCGATGAATGACGTGGACATAATCCTAGGAATGAATTGGCTAGCTGAAAACTATGCCACGATCCTTTGCCATGAGAGGCAAATATCTTTCCGACCCCCTGGGAAGGAACCTACGAGTTTCCATGGGATCACCGCAACTCGAAGGAAGTCGATTATCTCAGCCTTACAAGCCGAGAAATTGGTAAAGAAGGGTTGCTCGGCGTACTTAGTCTCTTTGAATGGAGGAGCCAAACAAGAGCGAAAAATCGAGGACGTAACCATCGTACGGGAATACCCAGACGTGTTTCCAGAAGAGTTGCCGGGCCTACCTCCAAACCGACAGTTAGAATTCACGATCGATCTAGAACCCGGATCTGCACCAATTTCCAAGGCACCTTATAGGATGTCACCAAAGGAGTTGGAGGAGCTCAAGATCCAACTCCAGGAACTTTTAGATCTCGGTTTTATCAGACCCAACGTATCCCCTTGGGGAGCTCCAGTACTCTTCGTAAAGAAGAAGGACGGCACCCTAAGGATGTGTATAGATTACCGAGGCCTGAATAAGATGACCTTGAAGAACCGGTACCCGTTACTGCGAATAGATGACTTGTTCGACCAACTGAAAGGAGCAAGCGTCTTCTCAAAGATCGATCTGAGATCGGGTTACCACCAGCTAAGGATCCGAACAGAAGATGTTCCTAAAACAGCATTCCGAACCCGATATGGACACTACGAGTTTGTAGTGATGCCATTTGGTTTGACTAATGCACCCGCCGTGTTCATGGACCTGATGAACCGCATCTTCCACCCATACCTTGATAAATTTGTCCTGGTATTTATAGACGATGTTCTGATCTACTCTAAGAGTGGAGACGAACACGAGAATCATTTGAGAATCGTCTTGGAAACCCTTAGAAGCGAGAAACTCTATGCTAAATTCAGTAAATGTGAGTTCTGGCTCAACGAAGTAGCTTTTCTCGGACACATTGTGTCATCAGAAGGGATTAAGGTAGACCCTGCTAAGGTGGAAGCAGTACAAGGATGGAAAGCACCCACAACTCCTAATGAAATCAGAAGTTTCTTAGGGTTAGCAGGGTACTATCGGAGATTCATCGAAGGATTCTCCGAAATAGCTAGACCGATGACCCAACTCCTCCAGAAAGGGATCAAATTCAAGTGGTCGCCAGAATGCGAGGCTAGCTTCCAACTGCTAAAGGAGAAATTGACCACTGCTCCTGTGCTCGCAGTCCCAGAACCCCACATAGAGTACGTAATCTACACCGACGCGTCCAAGATCGGGCTAGGGTGTGTACTGATGCAAGACGGGAAGGTGATAGCTTATGCATCCCGACAGCTCAGACCACACGAGCTCAATTACCCTACCCACGATCTGGAGTTAGCTGCCGTCGTACACGCCTTGAAAATCTGGAGGCACCACCTCTACGGAGTTCGGTGCGAGATTTTCACAGATCATAAAAGCCTCAAATATTTCTTCGAGCAGAAGGATCTCAACATGAGACAGAGGAGATGGCTTGAACTAGTAAAGGATTACGATTGCGGTATAAACTACCATCCGGGTAAGGCTAACGTAGTAGCCGATGCCTTGAGTCGTAAAACATCTTCAAAACTGGCTTATCTCCTCACTCGAGAGGCGGAGCTCATAAAGGAATTCAGCAAAATGAACTTAGAAGTTCTACCACCCCCTGAGACCGTAGAAGGAATTCTTGCTACTCTAGTAGTCGAGCCCGACTTACGGAATAGGATTCTGGAGGCACAAAGGACAGACGAGGCTTTAGAAAGGATCAGACTCCAAGTGAGAAAGAAGGAAACCCCGAATTATCAAGAAGGAGCCGATAATGCCATCACTTTCGAGGGAAGGCTATGTATCCCGAATGATCCAGAAATAAAAGGAGATAATCATGAGTGAAGCACATGACACTCCCTACACCGCTCACCCCGGGAGTACAAAGATGTACCGTGACCTGAAGAGGAAATTCTGGTGGGAAGGAATGAAACGAGACATAGCGTCCTTCGTGGAAAGATGTCTAGCTTGTCAGCAAGTCAAAGCACTACACCAGCGACCCTATGGGAAGCTACAACCTTTAGAAATCCCGGAATGGAAGTGGGAGCACATCGCTATGGATTTTGTGACTGGATTGCCTAAGTCCAAGCGTGGAAACACCTCTATCTGGGTGATTGTGGACAGACTCACGAAATGTGCTCATTTCATACCAATAATGATCACCTATGGATCGGATAAGTTAGCCCAACTGTACGTTCGCGAGATTATACGTCTCCACGGCGTACCAGTATCGATCACCTCAGATCGAGACTCGAAGTTCACATCCAGATTTTGGATGAGCCTGCAAAAAGAACTAGGCACGAGGCTGAACTTCAGTACTGCCTTCCACCTATAGACTGACGGACAGTCAGAAAGAACGATTCAAACCCTAGAAGATATGTTAAGAACTGTGGTTCTCGACAGAGGTGGGAGCTGGGAAGCAGTACTACCCTTGATAGAATTTGCCTACAACAATAGCTACCAGGCAACAATAGAAATGGCGCCGTACGAAGCCCTGTACGGAAGAAAGTGCCAATCGCCGCTTTATTGGGATGAAGTCGGCGAGCGAGCAATAGTGGGTCCTGATTCTGTTGGTGAAATGATCGAAATTATTCGTCAAATCCGAGGAAGAATTAAGGAAGCTCAAGATAGACAGAAATCCTATGCCGACACCCGCAGAACTGAACTACAATTTGAGGTGGGAGATAAAGTTTTCTTGAAAGTATCTCCGTCTAAAGGAATCATTAGATTCGGTGTTAAGGGAAAACTGAGGCCCCGTTTCGTAGGACCCTACGAAATCTTGCAAAGGATAGGATCGGTAGCTTACCGACTGGCGTTACCACCGAGCTTTGGGAACGTGCATAACGTTTTCCACGTATCTCAACTCAGGAAATACGTGTTTGACCCAAAACACGTTATTCACCAAGAAGAGATGATTCTTAACCCCGACTTGAGCTATGAGGAGAAACCCGAAGCTATTTTAGACAAGAAGGTTCAACAACTTCGAACCAAGTCAATAAATCTAGTAAAAGTATTATGGAGGCACCATGGGCAAGAAGAAGCCACATGGGAACTAGAGGAAAAGATGAGAGAAAAGTACCCCAAGCTATTCAACGAGAATATGCAAATTTCGGGACGAAATTTTTAGTTAGAGGGGTAGAATGTAATATCCCGTCTTTTAATCCTAAATAAATTTTCTAAGCTTGAAAATTCTCAAATTTCTTGTACTTGGATTAAAATTTACGAGACCAAGTTTTGATAACAGTTTGAGAATAACAAACATTTGTAGTAATTTAATAGTTAATGTCATCACTTAATCTGATTACATTTACGAGGATGTCCATTGAGGGTGATTAATGCCTAATATGATTAGTGCCATTATTAGTATTATAATTAGTACAAATACTTATTTGTTAAGATGAGAAGTATGATTTATCAGATACTTAATTGTTTAAAATGAGAAGTATGATTAGTAATAATTAATGTGATATACGGTTTTACATAAAGGAAAATAAATCACTAGGTGTAATACATATATAAATGGACATACGTAATACATATGATATATACACATATAAAAAGGAATTAGATTTGTCACAAGGAATATTGCAAATGGTACAGATTGGGTGCAGTACAGGTTCTGTGACAAAATTTACCTAATGATAAAGGGAATTCCATACAATAGGAGAGAGAAAGACATTAGCGTGCAAACTGTTCAGATTCTGTGTCAGAATTCATCTAATGATGAAGGAAATTCCATAAATCAGAATAAGCAAGGCATTAGCGTGTAAATACAGAAGTTAAATAAATTCACTAAACAACCTGCTCCCTACTAATTCTAGCTACACCAGCGACGCTCAAGCTTCAACCAATCACCCATGACCTGCAAGTCCAATAGATTAAGCAAGTGCATAAGGATTTGTAAAGGATAGGGATTCAATCCTCTATATAAAGGGGAAAGATTTTAACTTAAACCATACCTAAATATCATTCACACCAAAACGCTGCCGAATTGGAAACTTAAAGAAAACCAGGAGAAGTGAAGTAATAGCAGCAGTTCATAAGGTAAAGAATTATGCTCTAACATTTATTCCCCTTAGCTACATACTATTTACAAGTACATGCGTTTTATGAATTTAAACTTAGACTTTGAACTTAGGCGCTGCACTCTGAACTTAGAAGAGCATGTCATTAACATAGGAAAAGCATCGTTTAAGTCTTATGTGAATATTGATATGCAATCTATCCTAATCTGTAATCTGTATAATAAAAAGAAGAAGAAATAAGAGAATTTACCTAATGACTAAGGAGCGGTGGTGCACGGCTGTTGCACAGCCGTGAGCTTCCTCGAACAGGCCCCGAACCACTCCGAATAGCCCCGAATCCAACCCGAACAGCCCCGAAAGCCCTCGAACAGATTCCGAACAGCTTCGGATGGCCTCGAGCAGGCCCCGAACGACTGCGAACAGCCCCGAACGACTTCGAATGACCTCGAGCAGGTCCCGAACCACCTCGAATCACCTTGAGCGGCTCCGGACGACTTCGTACAGCCTCGAGCAGGTTCCGAAGCATCCAGAACCATCTTGAACACCCCTGGACGACCTCAAACCAGTCTCAAGCCAATCTACAAATTCAGAACACTCATAAGATCCTATTAATCCAAGAAGAAAATAAAAATAAGAACCTATGATAAATCTTAAGTACATTCAGAAATAATAGAATTTGAGGTTGTTCATAACACATCTCATACAACTAAGAAATGGAAACCTAACTGTAAGGAAATGGTTTAGAAATAGAGGAGGACTCTACCTGTGAAAAGAAAACGAAAGCAGCTGGACTGAGGCGGCGAGGCAGCGGTGGAGGAGAGTTGAATAAGGAAGAAAATAAAACGAGAAAGGGAGAGCTTACCGGAGGATGGAGTACGGCGCTGCTGCATGCAGTGGGAGTGCGACGCGGAGGCTGATCTGCTGATGATTTCACGAATCCGGGGAGCCACCGGGGCGACGCGAAGAACGGAGGAAGAGAGCACAGCAGCAGTGCTGCACGAGAGGGAAAGAGACAGCGAGAGAAGGGAGAGACAGCGAGAGAAGGGAGAGACAACGAGAGAGGGCTGTGAGGGAAGAGCTCGTCGAGAGAGAGAGGTCTCGAGCGAGCAGAATCGCGACACCGGGCTGTGGTGATGGTGGCGCGGTGGAGATCGGAGAGGCGGAGATGGAAAGAGCGGGAGAGAGAAGGCGATGGGAGAGAAGGCGGGCGTGACACAACCTTTGATCACTTCAATTGCAATTAACAAGAGAATTTCATCATTTAAGTTTACATATACCCTTCAAGCTCAACAACAGAGATTAATAAAATTATCATAAGCTTTTAAACTCTGCATAAATCTCTACGAGCTAAAACTCAAACAATACATTCGAACCCATATTAAATTAAAGTGTTATGTAACATAGAAATTCACTTGTGATAAATTCTTAGGTCAAATTTTTTTTGTTTCATTTCAATTATAAGGGTCTCAACCTTTAATTCGTGAATTGATCATTGTGAAATGTGACAATTATTGATCGCTTGAACTTAGCCAATATAAAAAAATTTAGGATTTCAAGGATAAGAAATTCTTCGATTTGGATTGATGACACGTGGACGTGAGAAATTTTGTCAAACCATGTTAAAAATTCCTTATCTTCTTACTTTCAGTTGATTTAATGCTTTGCCACTATTTATAAGCAGGTTATCTAAACATCAAACTCTACATATTTAAACTTGTTGGATCCTTTAAAATAATTTTGATAATGTTTATCAAAATACATTTAGAATTTTTCTTAGTCTTGATTAGCTATGTCGTTGTATTCTATTGATCTACCAAGTAAAGGTCCATCTCAGTTTAACGACCTCATCTATGAGAGATCGACTAGTTACTTTATATTCATAGAGATCAATCTATTATGTAAAGGTAGATCGATAATATCGGTCTAATCAATAGATATCGACCTGGAATGTATTTAGTTAGAAGATTGATAACCATGTAAGAATAAGATCGATTTTATTGATCTGGTTCATAAGATCATCTGAACATGTACTGCATCGACCTAGAAGCTCAAGACTTCGATCGACCTGGTGGAACCAAGACCACTTAATCGACCTGATAGTCACTTGGCCAATCTGACGACCTAGTGAAATCAAACAACCTACCTCTCGAAGTTCTTATCAAGCTAGCTACTATCTACCAATAATGTCATTATTGATTTACCTACATGGATCAGCAGTCCTACTTGCCACATTGGAATTCTAATATCTACCAATAAGGTCACTACTGCTCTATCTACATGGATCAACAGGATTTGTCTTACTTTCCACGTCAGCAATCTTAACGTATGGAAATCATATCAATCATTCAATCATGAAGATTTAAAGATAATTTCTTATATGGCAAGAAGTACAACTGCCTTCACCGCTAGACAACGACCAAAATTTAAACTCTAGACCTATAAATACTTCAACCATCATCCATAATCAAATACAAATTATCAAAGAAACAAAACTCTTCCAATAAATCTACAACTCTTCAATCGCATTTGCATTCTTAGAGATTTTCAGATTAATCTTTTTCTAAGCCTTGTTACAATTATTATCTTTAGCTTATGAAATTCCAATAAGATTTGTTCTTATTGAGAGATTAGATACAGACTTCGGCCATTGCTTATAGGAGTTACGCTCTGTGTGTGAAGAAAAGTTTTACCAGGTTTATTGTAAGTTGTAAGGGTCATGATCCAAAACTCGTGCACGAATTTCTCATCTTGTTTTGACTTGAGATTTGTGGCTCGTACTCAATGATTATAAATAGGCGAGAATCTCAATAGTGTATTACCAATCTCTGGAGATTGGAAATGGACGTAAGAGTTTCCCGAACCATGTAAAAATCGATTTTTTACTTTAAATTATACATATATTTCTAGTCGATTATTTTTTGACCCTGCATACTTATTTGAATCATTCATATTATTGATCAATCTAGTGTAATACAATTAGATTAATTCAAGATTCTCATAATAAGAGTAACTAACGGGACAACCAATATGCCGCGTACAATTTTTTTAGGATCAAATGTTTAACATAGTTGGTTTACTAAATTAGCCCACTCTTTAAACTCTGTCTAGACATGTCGATATTTCTACCTCTTTGGAAAAGTTGATGAGATTACCTCTTAAAACTTATAAAAAATTCAATTGGAAAAGGGCTAACAAATACAAGAAGTTTTACCGATATAACAAGACAAACAACTTCAACAAAAATCGCAATCAAGATCGACATGACTTAAATAGTGATCGCAGTATTTTAAACACAAAAATAGGTATAATATAGAGCAAGCAGAGTATCGTATCCACATGGAATGATAAACAAAAACACATTGATTAATTCACACAAATACTCAATTATTATGTAGACAAATCAAACTAGGGTTGAGATGAACTAATATAAAAAAAAAACTGATAATAAGCAAACGAAAATACGAATAATAAATTAATAAAAGAGGATTCTAGGGTAATGTATATACACTAAATCAATTAATCGATTCACATATTAAATCTAATCACCATATTTTAATCCTAATTCTTGTGAAGGACTGCTAAAGTAACAATATACTCTTGATAGAGCAGTCTATGATAGTAGGCTAATTTAATCTCTATCTCCACTAGGTCTCAAGAGAATTAAATCAGTTACAAACAACACAAAAAGGTTATCCTCCTACAGTTTACCTATATCCGCTAGGTTTCAAGGTAAAATATGTATTATGTATTCATGTGGTCGACAATAGATTCAATTTAGATAAGACATCAAAAACATAGCTAGCATGCAATAATAATGGCAAGTTATTAAAACATGAAAATTAAGAACACGAATCATAAACAAGAACATGATGGAAAATTACGAATTAATATTACGAATCCATCAAAAGAAATAGGTCATTACAAAACCCTAGAATCACAAATAATCTAGCCACTCATAATAAAATTAAATACTGAATATAAATAAAATTACTTAAACCCCTGTAGTAGAATTTGTGATGTTGGGTTATCAATCCTCGATCACGAACTCTCCTCCAAAAAGTAAGAATAAAACTCCACAAATTGTTAGAACAATGGTGGCTAAGAATGCTCTATGCTAGAAAATATAAAAAGTGAGGTCTCTAGGGTTGAGCATGAACAACCATTATATAGTACTAGGGTAATAAAATACAATAAAACATGGAAAGATGGTATAAAAATATGGTAACAATTCCTCTCACGCATGACTTTGGCGACCCCAGCCCCGAGTTGCCGAAATTAATTCATGAGATAGGGGATTGCCGATCTGGTCGCCGTGGGATTACTGCAGCTTCAACGATCCAGACGGCGATCGTCGAAGTTTGTGCCTGAGTTCGGCGACCCTAGCCCCGAGTCTCCGATCTCACTATCTTCTTGTTCGTGCTTGGTTTTTCGTGCCCCGTGCTCTCGTGCCTCATCTCATGGCCTATTCTTTAGCTCGGCACGCATCTCTTCTCCTCGGCTACGTAGTTCCAGTTGTTCTGCTTCGCAGTGTTCGCTTCTGAGTGAATTCATATTTCTACAATCTGATGTGTTAAGCAAAGAAGTACTATTTTTCAAAAGATGAAATAAATTGACAAAACTCGGATTTTTTGGTATCAAAAATCCTAACAAATAACTATTTTAGAAAAGACATTACTTAGGATAATAGTTGAAATTTCTGCCAAATATCCGACCTTTTGGTCGAAATCTTGCATCTCATATAGCGATGAAAATTGTATTTTTTCTTTCAAATGTAGAATTTATGAACTTTCAGTCCTAACTTCCGAATACCGTACATACAAGAGTATTCCAATTCTTACAGAAGCTCTTTATTACTAGTCAAGTAGTACAATAGCTCTATCTTACAGCCCGGCGCGACTGGTCACCTTTTGAATTCAGTAGATGGAAGAGACTATTAAATAGATAAGAAGTAGGTGAGTGAATGAGTTCTCACTGACCTGAGTGATTTCGATCACCTAGCAGGACTATTTTTTATTTGGTAGGTAAGATCGCCAAAGTGTATCATCAGATTTGGCTACGAAGGAAGGAACTCGAAGTGAAAGGGCCCCGACTTCTTTCCTTTCCAGAATTAGAGCTAGAGAAAAACACAAAGAAAAAACAAAACATAAAATCAACACAAAACAACAAAAACAACGAAATCAAATACGAAACACACCAAAACAAGACAATAAAAGTGGACAATTGTATCATCAAAATCATGTAAAATGAGTGTTTATCAACTTTCCTCAACTTAAGCTATTGTTCGTCCTCGAACAATGAGAAGAACAAAAAACAATAAACACGAATGAGAGCACATGAAGATCATCAATGCCTCAGATAATATGATAGTGATAGTTGATTCGAGACACCTACTCAACTCACCCTCAACGGTCAATAACAAAAGCAATATCAACACTAAAAAACCTATAAGTTCTCACGGGAAAACTGTATCGCTCAACACTCATCTAGAGAGTAATATATGTAGTGAAACGCTCAGTGAAATCAATGCAATGCAATCAAACATACCATAGGCTGCAGATCGTCTAATTTCTCGACCGCTTTAAAGTGTGCAAGAATTGCGGTCAAATATGTCTTTTTTCTCAGCTTGTAATGTGGGAACATTGATTAGGGTTAGGAATTACTTGGCTTAGTGACTGAAAATTTCTTAACTCATTCTACACAGGTCCTCCATCAATCATCCTAACTCAAGCTCCACTTAATTCTACCCATCATTTTTATTTTCACAACTCGAACCTCTTTTGACTCTTCTCTATTTGGTACTCAACCTTTTCATAACTGTAGATGTCCAACCCCTTATACTCCATGATCACATTTTTTTTTCTAAGATTTTATGGGATATCGGACACCTATTCACATAGAGAATATGATAAACTGGTTCACTACTGGGATGGTATAGAATTTCATCAACTCAACAAAACAACTACCAAAAGGTGCATTTTACTCCTCCTCATCTCCCAAAGCAAAGAATAGAATGACTATAAAGGCTCAAATTGAGGTGCAAGGGATAGTATTAGAACAGGGTGTATGGGGAAAAACATGGCTTATCAAAGATGGCCTAAGATTATCTCACAATTTTTGGCACACACCTGTAGCTTCAAAACATATACCAAAGCAAGTTCAAGAAGTAAAGATCTCATGCAAGATCAAAATCACACCCAAAGGAAGATGTATAATTCCTGATGTGGCATTTTTAAAAGGCTCAAGCTCCTCACATGGGTCAATACTCACAAAATTTTCAAATGCTGAAATCACTTTGAAATCTCACGCTAAAGATAAGCCTACAAGGTGCTCAAATCAATTTTTTTTTTTTTAAGTATGAGTTATCATCATCAGCATTTCACTTCAAGTATACACAATCAATAAACATCATAATGCACACTTAGATGATACAAAGTCCAACGACAATCAATAGTCAAACACAAACGGAAATAGAAATAACAAAGCACTCAAAATACAAATAACACGTTACATAAGACTACGAGTACAAATAAACAAATAACAAACGACAAATAAACGAAAAAAAATAAAGCAGTAAATACAAAGCAGCAATAGGGCTAATAGAATGCTATCTATCTATCTATCTATCTATCTGGTGAATCGTATATCGTATGCCTTTCCCCTTTCCCCAAACTTATTTTAACACATAGTGAAAAATAAGTTTGGAGGAAAGACAAAGTTATACGATATATGATTCACGCTTACACTATCGGCTCACTGGGTTGGTGGTGGTGGTGGTGGCCTTGACTGATCTGGTAGGCTTGGAAGTTAGACATCATATCGTAAAAGTTCTGCTGCTGCTGCCC
Organism: Leonotis leonurus; assembly: GCA_026898415.1. Taxonomy (NCBI): domain Eukaryota; kingdom Viridiplantae; phylum Streptophyta; class Magnoliopsida; order Lamiales; family Lamiaceae; genus Leonotis; species Leonotis leonurus. The sequence continues at coordinate 405,845 of JAPKLX010000221.1, read as the reverse complement.
AGTGGACTCCTGCTGTTAGGATGTGGAAAAAGAAAAGAAGATGTGGAGAAAAAGTGAGAAAAAAGTGAGAGAAACGCGTCCAAAGGGGATACTGGACGACTTCGGCGATCCCAGCCCCGATCGCCGATCTCAAGAACAAAACTTTGGCGATCGCCCTCTCGGGTCGCCGAAGTTGCTGAACTTTCATTTTTTTTGGGTTTATCGAAATAGAAATAAAAAATCTATCTACTAAAAATAAAAATAAAGAAAACAATAAACGTTGGGTTACCTCCCAATAATTTTTACGTTTAACGTTCAAGTTTGACGATACCTCAAATTATCAAGAGACATGAGAATCAAATGCCTCTTGATGTCGGTATGACCCTGCAAATTTCCATGCTTCATTCTCCCCCAACTCTGAATCATTTGGCCTCCTCATGGTATCATAGATGGAAAACTTAAGCTGCTCGTCATTCACTCGAAACGTCAGATCGTTATCCTGCACATCTATCAAAGTACGACCTGTAGTCAGGAATGGTCGGCCCAGGATCAACAGAGTCAACTTGTCTTCCGGCATGTCAAGTACCACAAAATCAGCAGGAAAGATGAACTTCCCCACTTTGACTAGCACATCCTCTACGATCCCTCTCGGATATGTAACTAAGCGATTAACCATCTGAAGAGAAATGGTGGTTGGCTTAATAACTCCGATCCCTAGGCGATTGAAGATAGATATGGGCATCAGATTGATTCTCACCCCTAGGTCACATAAAGCTAGGCTGAATGTCTGGCCTCCAATATCGCAAGCAATAGTGAAGCTCCCTGAATCTTTCTGCTTCAATGGGAGCTTCCTTTGCAGAACTGCACTGCATTCCTCGGACAAATTGATTGTCTCATAATTCCCTAGCTTTCTCTTGCATGAGACTGCCTCTTTCAGGAACTTAGAATAGCCAGACATATCTCGCAGTGCATCCAAAAGTGGAATATTAATATTAACTTTCTGAAATAACTCCATAAATTTACTAACTTTGTCGTCGAACTTTCCCTTAGTTGGACGATGTGGAAATGGATTTGTGGGTGATGTCAATCTGATAATCTCCTCGGTTACTTTAGGTGACTGGGACTGCGCATCAATAGAGGCATCGGTCACTGCAAGTGATGAATGCGGCGCGTCTGGAGATATTGTCTGGTGCTCGTCTGGTATAGGGGAAGTCGTCTTCTTTTTGGTGTAGGCATCATAGGATTTTCCATCTCGGAGTTGAATTTCATGACAATATTCCTTCGGGTTGATCTCCTTGTTACTTGGATACTGGCGCGGCTTATGTTGAGCTGTCTCTTAGTTCGCTATCTGCCCATCTTGTATCTCTAGCATCTTTAGTTTCTTCCCCATATCTGCTACCGTGTTCTCCAATGTGGAAATCCAAATCCAGCTTCCTGTCTAACTGATGAAGTTATTCTGCTGGACCATCATTTGCTTCATCATGTCCTCCAAAGACGACTTCTTTAGCTCCTGAATAACTCCGTTGTGAACTGCGAATCCTGGTGGAGGTTGCATAACATTATTTAGGTTTTTGTAGGAGAAGTTTGGATGATTCCTGTTGTTCGGAAGATAGGTCTGGTTGCCTTCATGAAATCCGTTTGGCCTGTGGGCTTGATAATTCTGAGACTAAGAATTTTGCTGATGAACATAACTGAGATCCTCGACCTTGCCCAACTCCTCAACTGAATGAACTTTCATCCTTCCTTTCCTCTTGTTCTCGAATTCCTTTTTTAGAAGAGTGAACTTCTCCATCAAATTATCGCACTTGGACTCTACGACGGCAGATGCAACTTTTCAGATCGGTTGTCGCTCCATCGGGCACTGATAGCTATTAGAAGCCATCTCATCAATGATTCGGATCACCTCTGTGACTCTCCTGTTCAATAAACAACCACCTGCGGATGCGTCAACGATGCTCTTGATGCTCAGAGTCAGCCCACTATAGAATTGAGTAATTTGCTGCTCCATAGAAGATCCGTGTGAGGAGCCCGTTTTTCATGCTCTTTATGAACTTGTCTAGGTATAGATCGAGTCTTTTTTTCTTTCTTTTTGTATCTTTGTATATGGGAGGACACACTTTTGTGAGACAGGTAGTTGGGAAGAATCTTGGGCAAGTCAGACCACATTATGTGAAATAGGCAAATTCCAGGCGTTGCAACACCTTGAGCAATGAACATCTGTGCTTAAGATAATGTACCGTGCGGGATCTGGACCAGACATTTCAAAGTTGGAAGGCAAGGTTTCTTGAGCAACACCTTGGGCAAGTCTTTTGTAGACTCTCTGTGCCCAAGATGGAGTACATGACGAATGAGGAGCTGAAAAGGAAAGATTTAATGAGATCTTTGGAGGATCGGATGCAAATTCTTACCGCGGAGCACAAACAAGGAAATATATATTTCATTTATCCTGCCAGAGCTACATAAGAAAAGAATCAAGGTGGTCAACTGCTGGAGATACTAGGGATGCACTCAAAGAAGGAGATACTAGGGATGCACTCAGATAACCCGTCAAGTATATATATTAGAGTTGTTCATATTACAGGTTGCATGATAAAGTCCAGAGCATTACAAAAAAAAAAGACACAGATAACAATTTTACATAATATTCATCCAAACCATCTGCTACCTGACTTCTTCTGCTTCGCCTTCTTCATCTTTTTCTTCTGAGCATCTGAAGTCATCTGAAAACTTTCATATATTCCATCTCTGATCCTTGCGTAATCTGGGTTGTGGTGGTTGTCTATCTTAAACCCTCTGGCCTTAGGGATCAGATTGATTCAATTTAGAATGTAAGTCTTGTCTGGCATTGTACTCCCTGGTATCAGTGGACACTGCATATATTCTCTGGCAAGTGCCTTAATCTCCACTTTGGCTCCATGAGCTGCTGCCTTCACCCTCTGAACTAACTCCTTCTCTTTGTAGTCGTCCATATATTTCTTGAAGTCCTCGTCAGCGGGCTGTTGTGAATATGCAGGTTCTTTCAAAAAGTATCTATTCAGAATGAAACATGTCTTGATAAGTTCCCATTCACTTTGGTCTTCATCTGCTACCCAGGTGTCTCTAGGTGTCTTTTTATGCCAAAATAGAACGTTAGCCAACGTTCTGAATGGTACTTTCTTCTTTTCGGACTGAGCTGTTGGCTGAGCTGGCGGTGGTTGATCTGCTCTTGGTGGAGAGAAAGGTGTTTGGTAAGCTTTCTCCTTCTTTGCTTGTTCAGCCTCTCTCTGTAGCCTAATCGCCCTTTCCTTGTAAAATTGTGCTCTGAAAATTGGGTCACAGGATTGGTCTTGCTTAACTCCTAGCATCATCATCTCTGCGATCTGATCTCCTTCATCTTTTTCTTCCACTATAGGCTTCTTGCGTTTGTCTGGCCTCAATTGATCTGCTGATTTTGGAGCTTGCATGGGTGGAGTGGTCTGCTTCTTCTAAGGTTGCTTCTTAGTTGGCTCCTTTCCCTTGTCTCCTTGTCCACCCTTTTCTCCTCGTCCTCCCTTTCCTCCTCTGCCTCCTTTACCTTCCCCCTTTTCGACATCATCATAAATGGAGTTGATGAGTGTACGAAGGGAGTCTATCTCATTTTTTATTTCCGTTTGCTTCTCCTCTGCGCTGATTTTGAAGTTTAGTAGAAAAATAATATTCTGATTCGCTTCACTGATCTCGTTACCCAGCCTGCTATTCATCGTGCTCAGAGTTTGATCTTAGGTGGACTGGGTCTGTTTCAGATCGCCGAACTTCTTGAATTGATGGCTTAACTCATTTGGAGTTGGATATTCAATTTCAGTGAGAGCTTTTGGCAGGTTCTTCTCCAAGATTTCCAAGCAGCGTTCTTTCTCAAATGTAGCTAGCTGCATGTGTAAGTCTCTGGAGGTAGATTCAGTTATCTCAGCTGATATGGATGTAGTGCGCTGTTTAATAGCTTCATCGATCAATTCATTCTCTTTCGCTGCAAGATCAACTATCAGCTTGTTTATCTCCTCAAACTTCTTATCAAAACCCTCCAGGCGTAAATCAAGCTTCTCCTTCGCAAGGTCAGCTGCGTCTCTATCGTCATCCAATTTCTTTGTCAGGTCTTTCGAATAATCGCTGATCTTCTTTTTCAACACCCTCTCTATGTCGTCGACATACTCCTTCTGGTGTTGATTGAAACCAATTAACACTTTGGTCGCTCTCTCTTGAATCTCATTGCAGGTGACCGCCAGATGGTCTTGAATTTTCAGATTTATTAGGTCATATACCTGTTCATAGGTATACGACTTTTCTTCATGTTGTAGTAATTCCTCCAAGTTAGAAAAACCGACATGCTTCTTTAGTTTTGCTGCTACTCCAGGCGTATAAAGCTCATTAGTTGGCTGTAATACCCCGAAATACTGTAGCCATAACTAAAGTGTGATTAAACCTTAATTAAGGCTTTGCATCCTTAAGAAAATATTTTTATGAGATTAAGAAGAGTTTGAAGAATCTATTATACGATTTAGATGAAAGAATTAGAATTATTTCGTTAAGAAAGAAAATGGAATTTAATAATTCCATATTAGAGATAAAAGAAAGGGGTTGAGATAGAATAAACTCAGACGAAGCATACCCCTCAGAAGAGAAAATTTTTATCTATTAGATAACATAGAAAAATGGATTTAGAAATTTCATTAAGCTAGAAAACAGACAAAATAAAGAATAAAAATTTATTATTGCAATTTCGGCAATAACTAAATAAGTTTTCGGTTAAAATTCAGATTGAGAATCCGACAGTTGTAGTAGAACCTACAAATTATGCCCGATTTTCTAAGATATATAGAAGAGATTATTATGAGGATTTTGCTAGAAAATATTGTTTTTAGAAGGAATTTATTTAATTAAATTCATTCGGTATCTTAAAACTCGCATAATTTGTTCAAATGAACTCAGAATCACGAACGGTCTGAACCAGTGAACTCCTTGTGTCGAGACGAGTAATCCAGTATCAATATTCCAAAATCCGAAAGACAAGATTCTAGAAGGTTCTAGAACCCTCTAGAGAAGAGTAGAGACATGATATTTAATTATTTAATTATAAAATATCTTACTTAATTTATAAGTATGTTTATCTCCTCACTATTCATCATCATCCACCTTATTTTATCTCATAGAAACCGTCCACCCCCTTCACCACCATAACCAACAATTTTCTCCTCCAAAAATCAAATTTTAAGCCAAGTTTGGTCCAAATTTTCAAGGAAAAGATCATCTTAAGGTAATTAATCATCATCTTTATATCTTTAGCTTGTAAAATTGATGGAAAATTTCTCTTTTCATCCATGATAATTTCATGACCTATAGCTTGTAGTATATGGCTTTGATTTTCATATATGTTGTAGTAAATAGATAGAACATCATGTTTTAAGTTAGATTATGCAAAGAATTCTTAGAGATGATGGATAATTAAATTTTCCCTAAATTACTACATAAACCCTAATTTTAATCTATAGGAATTTGGATGAATTTGCTTGAATTAAGCATGGATAAGTATCATTAGAGATCAATAAGCATGATTAGAGCAAGAAATTAGATCAAAAATCCAACTTTCCATACTTCTTCATAAGGACCGAAAATGGAGCTTAATTGTTCTATAAGATTTTGATTTTATTTGTTCAAATTGAGATCATATTTGAACTTATGGGTATGAATAATGCTTAGATTAATTTATTTAGAATTTTCCAAGCATTGGAAAGGAATTTTCCAAATTTAGTGGGAAGATGAAGTTTCTAAGTTTATAGGTATATGATATTATCAAGATGGAATGATGATTCCTTAGAGTTCATTGAGCTATACTAAGCATAATTGAATCAAGAAACTAAAGATAAACTCAATCTTACATTAAGATGTAAAATTCTTAAGAAGAAGGGCATAATTGAAACTTATATATAGAGATTATATTTGTTAGATTTGATGAAGTAGTTGAGATAAAGAATGAATATGGTGGCTAATGTGAGATTATGAGATTGAATTAGCCAAGTATGTAAAAGTTGGAAATTGTTAGTTTAGTAAGTAAAGAAGTGAAGTAATGATATAAATAAGATAAGTGATTAAAGAAATGTTAGAATAGAAGGATGCAATAGCCGAATAAATTATAAGCATACGAAATGATAATTAAGTAAAACATAAGAAGAAGAATGAGATTATGAAATTACGATTTCATAAAGAAGAGAAAGATGTCTTATCTTTAAATGTTTTACTTAATGTAAGGTCCAGCTGAGAAAGAAGTGAAAGCAAAGAAAGAAAAGGCGAAGCCTCAGGATAAGTAGATCTCTCTATCCAGGTGGGCTTTCTAACCAAAAGCTATGCACGTGCTAAAGATTGTTTATGCATTATGTTTTATGTTTTATGTTAAAGAAGTTGACTTGCCTGTTTTTTTTAAGCATGTTGCATATTGCCTATCTACGAGAGAATTACGATATCGGCCCTATGCCGGACGAGCTGCCGGTAAGGGTTTGTGTACACATTTGTGACCGTGAGCCGGTGAGCGGACTGGCCGGTCATAGTGTTTGAGAGGGAGGCCTACCTCTCAACACAAGAAGTGCGTAGATATGGTATTTCAGATTTCAGATTTATGTCTGCAGACACATTTCATGCATACTCAGTTACATTATTTCCAGAAAAGAAAGATTTTGGCAAGTCAATGATTTGGCTCTATGAGCAAGTTTTAAATGTTTTGGCATGTGTCCACTGAGTGCTTTATGTACTCACGCCCTGCATGTTTTCTTAACGTGCAGGTTGAGCTGGAGATGGCAATGGATTCGAACACTGTAGTTGTTTTGTTATGTGAACTACTCAGTGAACCATAGACTGTTTTGTTGTTCATGTTAGTTGTTTGTATGTTGAGTTATATGTCGTCATACATGTGGCTCAACTCATGGTTCCGTTGCGATCCTATGTTTGATGTCATTTGAACGATTGGCACCTTTGTATTGGTTTAGCTGTTGATATCTATGGTAGCATCTTCCTTGATGAATTATTATGTGTTCTCCCTATTTCTTGGTTGCTTGAGATGGTCTTTTGATGTATTGAAACTCCAAGTTCAAAAATTGTGTAAACTTAAATTTTGCTAGAAATAGGGCAGTCAGTTGAACCCTCCTTTCCGTGAGTTTTACCAGTCCTAATTTGCTGAATTTGGTACCATTTTAAAGATCTTTTCGATACCTTTCCAACGGTTCTTTCGGTTCTTAAATCGGAGTTCAAACGAGAAAGTTATGGGCTTTCGAAGTCGAGGTGTCCGTCCTGCCCTGTTTTTCGCGAGAGTAAATTTGAGTTTCTTTGCAACCAAACATAAATTGTTAGAGTTATATCCAAGTTAAGTGAGTCATGGCTTAATCTCTTGACTAAGAAAGGGTTAAGAAATTGGGCTGTGACATTGGCTCTCCTCCAATCACCTGGCCAACTGGTTCTTCAATAACTGGCTCAAGAGCTACTTTCTTGGCCTTCTTGTTTTTCTCCTTGTTACTCCCTACTGCCTCTTGCTCTGGTTGAGCGGTAGATTGATCAGTTTTGGTAGATGGTGTATGAGTGGGTTTCTCTGTTGCTTCCTGTGTAGATTGATCTGATTGTTGTGCTGAAGTTTTTGCGGTACTGGGCTGTTCTTGAGTGTGAGCTGGTATAGAGTGGTCTGGTTGCTGTTGTTGTGCTTGTGCTTGTGAAGTACTGGCCTGGTCAACATTAGCCTCTCCTTGTTCCTCCATCGGTTCATCAATGTTATCTGGTCAAGCAGATGGCTCTTCAAGTGCTTCTTCTTCCTCATCGTCAGACTCAGGAACAAACTCAAAAAATTCCATCTTGTCTGCATAGTGTGACTTCAGATCGACTTTTAATTTCCTAGCCTCGTGCTTGGAAATCCCCAAGATAATCTCATGGTACGTCTCCCTTATCTCTACAATCGAAGAGACGGCAAAAATGTTCAAGAAGGTGGCCTCCTCTATCTTCAATTCCTCGATGGTCTTGATTGTGAGCAGAGCGTCTAGGACATAATACTCACTGTCCTTAGTCAATAAATATGTCTTCACGCGACGAGCTGCTGCATAGCTTTCTGGTGTCAGCGTGATTCTAGGAAAATCTTGTAAAACCGAATGATCTGCCTCATTCTCTATAAGCTAAACTACTTCCTTATCTTGCTTTCTCTTAGTTGTCTCATCATCAATCTCTTCCTCTTCATCCTCATCGATCTTCTCCAGTCGATCTGGTGATGGTGTAGCAGTCCTTGCTGGAGAAAAGTTATTCTCCTGGTTTGGATCATAAGATGATTCATGCATGACATCATGTAAGATTTCCTGATCTAGTGTCTCCTCTAGTGAGGCAGGTTGTGGTTTCCTCAACCTCCTCTTATTCTGCTTCGGCTGCTGCGAAGTAGATGAAGTTTCTGTCTCAGAAAAGCTCGTTCTCTTAGCTGGTTTTCTCTTGTCTTTCTTCTCTTTTAGGTCTTTCTTGTTGTGTTTCTTCTTCTCTCCCCCCTTAGATGGAGCTACCCAAGTTGGATTTGAGTTTCCCATCTCTAACAGGTACCTCATGTGTACTTCATCTTTCACCTTATTAAACAACTGGAGATAGACCTAGTGCCATCTCTAGCTGGTACTGCTCTTTGGGCAAGGTGAGTTATAGGCTGAAAGGTATTGCTTCATTCCAGGCTTGGTGTTTAAAGAATGTTTCAATCATAAAACTAATTTTGGTTGCATGTCTCAAGTGTCTCTTCACCTGTACTTCAACGATCTGGTCCTTATCGTTCTTGTTCTCAACAATCAACCTAGCCTCCATCACCAATAAATCAAATAGAATTCTTCCCTAATTGACTTTCAGATTAAGTACAATAGCAGTCAAAATCCTCATCTTGGTCGGAGTGGTGACCTGGTCATAGGACCCACTGTGCATCATAAAGATCCTCTGCACAAAGTTGAATAGCAGCTTGAATCTAGGGGTAAGAAGTGTTCTGGAGAACATCATCCCTTTGTATGTCATAGGGATAACCATCATCTCTTCCACTGCATCTTGCAGTTGTGCCACAGTGATCTCAAATAAGTCCATTCCATCGTCTTTAAGTTTGTATGCATGCAAAATCATCTGAAGAATATCATAGGTAGTCTTCCTGGCCTTATCTCCAACATGCATCAGAATGCTTGCCTCATTTCCTGACTTCTCATCTTCCCAAGTCAGATAAAAGGTAGCAACCTGTTTGGGCAGGTACATCTCTGGATGAGATGTGATAATGTTGTGGAACCCTAAACAAGGTTTGACAAGTTAATAACATGTAATTATCAAAGTTAAAAGCAAAACATGTCAACTTTATCCATTTATGAGCAAGAACATGATGAACATCATATAGTAGATTTCCAGAATTCTACATATTTTCAGACAAATTCTTATTTCTTAACATGAAATCAAGACAGAAAATCCAATAGCAACATATACATGATACATGATAAGATTCAGAATAAACAAGGTATGAATATTAAGAACTATAGCATGTATTGGTCCCGAAAGAGCAAGGTTTGGTGTATGGAGGGGGAGGGGGGGGATACACCAAATACAAACTTTTCAGTTTACTTGACTAATTACTTAGAGAGTTTAAGCTTTCTGAATGAAGATTGCTTAACTTTAACAAAGCAGATCGATCTTGATCTGTTCAGGCAGATACTCTCTTGTGAATAACACTTAGCAGATATCAAGAGTGATCTTGATCTCTAACAAAGCGTTGTGTGCGGAATATGGTGGACTTAGTCTGTGCTCTTGTTTAGAAAACATTTGCAAAACTTAACCGAGTATATAGCAGATTTATTAAGAATGCAGTTTGTATGATTATGCTGGTTAGCAGATAAACAACTGAAAGTAAATGCAGAATCTAAATAACACAGTTGTTTTTACGTGGTTCGGGAAACCCCTACGTCCACGGTCCAATGGATTAGATATCCACTACTAGGATACCCTCTTCTTTATACTCGCTGAGAACGAGCCATAAGTTTCAAGCACAATCTGGTTGAAACATATGCACGAATAAGGGTCGTGTCCCTTTATAACTTACAGAAAACTATTGTAACTGGATCTCTTCACGTTAATCCACTAGAAAACTACTAGCTAGTGAAGATCTCCTCAATCTTCTCGATAAGACAAAATTGAATCGAGTTGGTGTGATTTCGATCACGAACGGCTTAGAACACGATCTGGTGCGTAGAAATCTTCTCGAGTGAAAGTTTCGATGAGTGAGTTGATTTCTGAGCAAAGTAACAACTTGTTGATCGTTGATAATAGTCTTGTACTCTTCCAGTCTTAGTTCCAAGCTTTTATAAGTGTATAATTTGAAATTCTAACCGTTGGGCTTGATTGGTTTGAAGTAAATGTAATTACCAATCAAGAGATGTGAATCCCTGATATATCTCTTCTTGCCTTTGGGAAGTTTGACCGAATCTTCAGTAAATATGGAAAGCAGATCGTTGATAGATGCTTCTTTCCTTCTTCGCGTGATGATGGTTCTCTTTCCAAATTTGATCTTCAATGGATAATCTTTCCTTCTCCATAAGATCTACTGATGTAGCAAGTAGTTTGAGACTCTCATAAGTTAATCTTGTCAAACAAGCGAGTACCAGTTAACTGGATCTGATCTGGTATTATCTGGTTCAACTTAAACAAATGATCTGGTCACACCAGATTGATATCGATCTGGTCAACTGTCGATTTGTTCTTTAAGAAAGATGCTCCAAAGCATGGCAGAATCTTCTGTGAATGATTTGATAAAAATAGATCAAGTGACCATATGATAGATCATCTGTTTGCTATAATCTGCTGTTGATCTGGTCCACGAGCAAGTAAAAAGGACATAATAACTTCTATAAGATTTAAATCCCTTACATTTTAAGTTATTCTCTAAGATCATGTTCTTTTTCAGATTCACATTATACATTAGTGATCTGGTACAGTTTAGAACAGATTAAGACCTAGCAAGACAGAATGAACTCTAAGTGTGTTTCGAGAGAACATCATCAAAACTAAATATTGTGGGGTTCCCAACAGCATGAATCACAGAATATACGAATAAAATCAGAAAATAATTCTAGAAACTGATATAAACATATACCATGCTTAAGATCTCCATTGATGATTTAAACACATATATTCATAATATAAACCAGTAAAACCTTTGCAGTGCTTGATAATAGCATTAATAGCATGTGAGGGGAGTCTGAGATGGTGTGCCCATGGTTGCGCAATCCTGCTAATGTCCATTTGGGTATACTGGAGTACGCTCGGCTTGGGCGAGAGCCTGGGAAAGGGGATAAGGGAGTGGGTAACTCTTATCTTCTAGGCCAAAAGGTATGCTAGGTGGGGACTTGGTGGTATGTGACGAGTACAAAAAGGGGTTACCTTGCTGATATGTTTGTGCCGGACAAACCGGAGCCTTGCGTTGTCCAAGTGACAGGTCATAGTGATTAGCTGAGGGGGATAACCACAGACTTACATCTGCCTTTAACCAACAACACGTGTATCCAACGAGAATCTTTGCACCGATGACCAAAGAGTTGATCAAGGCATAACAAGTTGAACCTCAAACCAAGTATCATTTTTGTTTTTTATTTTTCTTTTATTTTATTTCACAGTTGGTTACTTCCCTACCCGAGGTAGACCCTCTATAAAAATATAAATCGTGACAGAGAGAGAGAGTACACCAACTCCCTATGGGATCAACCATATACTTACCACTAGAGAAACCTAGTGTAAAGATAGGAAAACTTATAAATTTATCTTGACTGAGACCCGTCACCGTGCTGCGGGTATTTCTGTAGGAGTCCTCTGAATCTCTCCCATGCCTCGAAGAGTGACTCGTCTCCAAGCTAAGAGAAATGAGAGATGTCTGCTATGATCTTCTGTGCCTTCATTGGTGGAAAATATTTGGCACGAAGATTCCCATGACTGAATTGTTGTCCGGTCCAAAGTCTTGAACCACTCTCTCGCCTGGTTGCGTCGTGAGAATCCATAAATTCTCATCCTAATAGTGTCAGGAGACACCTCATTCTGCTTGATGGTGTCGCAAATGTCGAGAAAAACCTCCAAATGGGCATTTGGATCCTCCGTGACTCCTCCACTAAACTGGTCGACCTGCACCATACTGATGAGGGCCGGCTTGAGCTCAAAATTATTCGCATTGATGCTCGGTCCCCATCCTCGTCCTTGGAATTGCTCCGTCGGAAAATGGTACATGTAGTTGAATGGCCTCTACGGTGGTGGATTCACTTAGGCTATAGTCTCCTCCAATTGATGCTGAAGGAACTTCATTTGAGCTCGCATATGCGCCATCTCTCCCCATTGCGATATGATCTATCCACTGGTAACCCCAGTTGTGTAGCCACACTAGTCGAAATAAAACAGTGGCTCGCGCCACTATCCACCATAATCAACAAGTTTCGAGTTGCAATTTGGCCCTTCAGCTTAAGAGTTTGCGGCCCGTCAAACCCACGAGATGTTACATGAGACAACTCAAGAGCCTGTATTTGTGGCTCCCCATTCGCATCAGGCTGCTCCTCCGCGGGCGGCTCCATCGAATTTTCTATCTCGAACTCTTCGTCATCGGGTTCGCACATAATGACCACTTGTATCGTCTTGTCGGAGCAGCGATGTCCAGGTTTATATCTGTCTCCACAACGGAAGCATTCTCCCTTAGCCCTTTTTTCCAGGTACTCACGGTGCGTTATTTGTCGAGTCGGTCGGTTTTGGGGTTGATTGATCGAAGTGGAGGAAGCATTCCCGGAGTACGAGGGATTTGTCCCCTTGCTGCCCCCTGTTGATGATGATTGAGATGTCCAGCTTGTAACTCGCAATTGTGCTGTTCGGGCAGGTTGCCCTGACCACATTGCCGAATGCATGTTTTGAGTGGTGGTCTTTACACGCGTCTGTTCATAGCCCCTAATAGAAATTAAATGAATAAAGAAATAGTGGGTTTCCTCATTTCCAATCTCTCGGGCTAGATGAATCGTATCAAATATATCTCTTGCATCTCGAGAACGGATCCGCAGCCTAATCTCATCCTTTAATCCATACAAAAACATACCGAGACAGTAGTGATCCGAAATACCAGGAACATGTACGAGACGTGAAATAAACAAATCAGCATATTCACTTACAGTGCCCGTCTGACGGGTGTACATTAGAGCCTCAAATGTGTTTGCCATAGGATCGTCACCATAGCGCTTCAACATCTCGTGCTTCAGTTGTACCCAAGTTATTGCGGGGTACTTAGTTTGTGTTCATTGAAACCACTGCAACGCGGACCCTTCCATAGCAATCAAGGCCTCATCGACCTTACTCACCTCTGGAGTCCCATGCAACCGAAAATACTGCTCAGCTCACGCGATCCAAGCCTCTGGCATACTCCCATCGAAAGTTGGCATAGTAACCCTGCTCGCTGCCGTATGTGCGCCGTGTGGGGGTGGGTTGTGGAAGTGGTAGTGCCCACCCTCATTCTGATGAGGAGGACCAGTGCGTGACTGTTGTTGCTTGGCTGCCGAGCTCTCCTCGCCATCTGTTGGCCCGCCAGGATTCCGTGAACCTCCTCCCAAGTGCAAGGTCTGGTCTTCCTCATGCGTGTTTCCCTTGCCACGTGCTAGAGCTTCCAAGAGTGTTGTTATATTATCTATCTTGGCCGCCAAGGTTCCAATCTCTGCAGACATCTCATCACTCCTCTTCTCTATCGTCGCCAAATGCTGTTCAGACTCCATCCGGGCAGTCGATCGAGTGACGGGCATGAACAGATCCGGCAGGTCGGACCAAATTGATAGAGTAAAGAAGAGTAATACTGGAATCGAAATTAGGTTGAATTATGAAATAACATTGAGATAACATTCAGAAGAAGAATTCTTCTGCCCAAGCGTAAAACGCCGTTTCAAATTCTCATTCTCGTTTTTACCCCCCTCTACTTGAGCAACAACTATTTATTTAACCTAGGGAAAAAAGTCCACGCAGGAGCTGTGGCCCAAAACTAAGAAGATGAATTAAATTACCAATAATAAGAAAGGAAAAGAATTAAATATTATTTCTTCACTCGACGGCTGTAGATTCGAACCGTATCATTATGTGATGATGTATGTATGCAGTCTCTGTTTTTATTAAATTCCAAATGAAAAAAGAAGAAGTGAAGAATATCATTCATGAGAGCCAACAATAAATAATCAATATATATAAACTATCCAACATCAGAAGCGGTTGGGTACAAAAGAAGAAAAAGACAAAGAGAGCAAGCCAAATAGAAGTAACTTTACAATTCCTCCTCTTTCATACCCTATCTCGTGCACCATATCCATTATAACCATGGTTTCCGTTCCCATTCGACGACATCTTGTGGTTGTGGGTGTTGTTCAACTTTTTTCTCTTCAACACGACGTACCATGTGAAGATCTCGAGCGTGGCAGCAAGCATAGCTAGACCGATCAAGACACCGATGTAGGCTTTCTTCCATATCTGATCAGTTTCTATGATTTTGAAACCCTTGAAAATGTTGATTATGCTGAGAACTATAATAGAATATCCACTCAAGTGATGGTAGATGTTCCAACACAATCTCAACTTGTGCTCCTTTTTCGGCCTTAGAAGCAATGCAGACATCTGAACACATAGGAAACACACCTATAATATTGAACCCTAAAATGACAAAAAAAAAAAGAAAAAAAAAAAGAAACAAAAGTTGATGGTACGTACCTGAAGAGTTGCAAGACTGAAGATGACAATGCCGATGAGCCGGTGGGCGGTGTACTGGACTCCGGGAGACTTGCTGCCGAGTTGGAGACCGGTAACCCATCCCGCAACTCCGACGATGTAACCGGTGCATTGGCAAGCGGCGTGAAGGTAAAACCACGCGGGATCCACCGAAGGGAACACTTTCAGGTATCTCGCAATTATAGCACCAATGGGCAACAAAATCCCCCAACTCACTGCATTCAGCATTCCATGAATCTGCCGTGTTTCAAATTACTAATATTTATTAGGAACGAGTCCGTTTAGTCGTAACTTAATCATCAGATCATCCCATAACTTTCCAACATCATATTATAGTAGTAGTATATTATAAATGTCCCATTTAGTTTAATTACATATACCAATCAAATATTATATTTATATATATAATCTTATTAATATATTTTATTTAAATTTTTATAAATACATTTATACACTTTATTTTTATATTATCAAAATATTAAATAAAGATAAAATAAGATGAATATTATCTTTTTAGTTTAGATTTTTGAAACAATACATATATTAAGAAAACAAAAAATAAATTAAAATACAAAATATATATAAAAAATAAAGAGAGTATTCAAAAGGTAAAAATATAGTAATTCAATACAGAAAACGAAAAAAGATAAAATGATAGTAATATTTAAATTGTAATCTTTTAAATATAAATCAATACTATTCATGTATAAAATGATACGAATTTAAGAGTTTATATAACTGCTCCTACTTGTGGTAGATATAATTTAATGTGTCAAACTGATTTCACATGTCATATATATATATCTATAAATAATAAAATTTTGATAAAAAATTATTTATTTTTATTTTTTATGATATGCTTTATTAATATTTATTTTATATAAAATAAAAAACAAAAATTATAAAAATTCATATTATTATTTAAGAATAAATATATGAATTGTGGGCACTTTCTGGTTGTGTTATAAGAGTACTATTTTCAAATTTTAACACTATTTAAATTCACCTTCTTTTTGGTGGTCCGAGAGTCGAGGGTGGCCGACGACGTTCTCCCTGTCTGTCCGGACGTGAGATTGAAACTCCCGGCTGACTGAATGTTGGCTCCGGAGAGGCTGTGTATACCGGGAGAGTCGCTGGAGACGGCCCCCTGCTGCCACACCTGGCTCACCATCGAAGAAGCGCTCACATTATCGAGCTTCATCGTGGCGAAGATGACGTACTCGCCGCCATTATAAGTTGCCGAGATCTCCGTCACCGGAAAACTCAGCTTCCCCTCCTGCAGCGCCGTTTGGTATCCAGTCACCGGCGCCGTGTAAGCTCTAACGCCGCCGTCGGATTTCTGGTACGCGACCACTGCCTGAGCTCCGATCATCCCTTTCCCAGTGGGGTTGATCGCCCACGCCACCCACCGCGACGCTGGCACTCCCGTTTGCCGGTACCCGATCTTTACAGTCTTGGTGGAGGCCTCGTAGTTCCAGTGGAGGAAGGAGTTAAGGTAGGGGAGATCGGTGCAGTGGTCGAAGGCTTTGTTGCCGGAAAATGTGTAGGTGGTGCATGAGGATTGGGCATGGGATGAGGGTGTGTGGAGAGAGAACATGAGAAAGAGGAGCAACAATGTTAGCATTGTTGATATTGCTAATTGGGGATTAGTGAGATTTTGATTTGGTTTAGGATTATTGGAGAGATGATTGAGAGGAGTTTTGATGGAGGTTTGGAGTGAATTAATGGAGGAGGTAGACACAGACATGTTGTATATATAATAAGAGGTTCTAAGGTTAGAATGGTGGGACATGAGTAGTTACGGTTTGGTAAGGATGTGTAATCTTGCTTTCTTTCATATTATTGCACCTTGCCAATTATATATATATATATTATCTCTAAAATTATTATTTTTAGTACTCAATCATACATGCGAATAAAAAATTATAGAAAATATTCTAAATAAACAAAAATAATCAATACCACATATATTATTTAATATATCCGTGAATAATATGAAATGTAAATAAATGTTTGATAAAAATTTGATCAATTCTTCAATTCTGATTAGGACCTATTGATCAAGGTATACTTTATTATTTATTTAATACTCAGTTCATCCCACTAAACATGACACACTTTTCTTATTGGGATGTCCTACTAAGCTTGACACATTCCATAAACAGTAAAAGTTATCTCTTCAAAAAGATGTTAATCCTACCACCTTTATCACTCTTACACATTATTATATATACTATCCTTAATAACCGTGCCGGAAAAAAAGTATCATGCTTAGTGGGACGGAGGGAGTATAAAATAATAAAAATAAATAATGAACTATATGCTTATATGACATTAAGAGATTGGAACATTAGTCACAAACATAATATCTAAAATTTAAAAGTTTCATGCTTAGTAGGACGTAGGGAGTATAAAATAATAAAAATAAATAATGAACTATATGCTTATGTGACATTAAGAGATTGAAACATCAATCACAAACATAATATCTAAAATTTAAAAATAATATGAAAATTCAAATTTACAACTTTACATCTTATCCAAAAAAATTTGCAAATAACTAAAGATCCAATCCAAACTATCTATTATATTGTACTCGATGAATTATAATAAATTTAACTAACACTTAAGGGGGTTGATTTCTATTTGAATAACCTCTCTCTATATATACACACGCGTCAAACTATTGAAATTCATTATTCTAATAATATTAATCATAGAAACAAACATGGTTAACATTTAACATTTGCTATTTTTGAATTTTCATAAATTTTTTTATTTATAGTAAGTTAACTACGTCACAATTACTATTCACAATTAATTAAAAATACTAATTCAAATGAAGTCATTAAACAACTTAATTAAAAATAATATAATAAAATATCAAATGGTATTCAAACTTCACTTGAATATTTTTATTAGAATCAAAATATATTATTAAAATTTATATTAAATATTAAACCAATTTTAGTGCATGAATCAAGGGAGCAGTTAATACCTCCTCATACATATTACTCCTTCCGTCCCGCTAAAAGCGACAACAAGTGAGTGAGCACGGAGATTAAGAAAGTAAAGTTTTGTGTGTTAAAAAGTAGGAGAAATGTATTTTAAAAGTAAAATTATTTTCTTTTTATAAAAGTGGCCACTTTTAATGGGACAACCCAAAAAGAAAACGTGACCACTTTTAACGGGACGGAGGGAGTATCATCTTGCCATTTTGCACTATTCCACCGCACATTTGGCTGATTATAGAAATAATATAATATGCTCATACCACTTTAAATCTCCATCAACTGCTCCTTATTATCGATATCAAAAAAGTTGGGCTTTAGTCTAATGAGAAGTATGAAGTACTCCTACTTATTTAAGAAAAAATTATTTGGCTTGTAAATTTAGATATTGAACTTAACGAATTATCTTCAAATTATTACCTACTTTTTAGCGTAAGCTGGCTGCAAATTTTAAAAATGCATATTCACCAAATTATAAACGATCGAAGTTATAAAAGATATTGCACACTGCCAATAAAATTTCTAAGTCGGGATGAGTTGGCAACAATTTGAGAATCGATGCATATTATTTCAAAATTAAAAAATGTGCTAAAAATTATGAATTTACATGATATTTTAAAATTCAGACGCAAAACAAGAAAGTTTGAGAAATTTTGTGGATTTACATGCTAATAAAACATACGTACACAAAATTAAAATTGAAAGAAAAAAAAAATATAATATATACTATTTGTGATTACCGTTCACTTTTTGTCATCGTAAAAATTATTTATTTCTTTTACATTATTTATTATTCTTTCATCATTAGAAATGGTTATTAGCACCATTAAGTTTAAATTATACAAAAACAAAACACCATTTATTTGTTTTTTTGAACTAAAAGATAAAAGGCACAATCAGATTTTGAATTTTATACTATTTGTAAATCTAATGAGTTTAATAATCATTACTCAGATGTCTGAACAAATTAGAGAAAATATAAACATAAGAAATGTTAATGGTACATGAAAAAAGTAAAAATTAATCACGAAATATGTAGAATAAAAAGTACGTAACCTAATCATTCTATATGTATAGAAAAAATCAAAAGTGGTTCGTGGGTTAGGTAGGAGACCAAAATTTTGTAAATTTACTTGCTCTCTTTGTTTAGGTTTGATTTTTCAACAACCCTTTTGTTTATTTAGTTAGGTCCAACTCCAACTACATTATTACTAAAAAAAAGTGATGTGTGGAACCGAAGTTCGGAGGTGCCGTTGTAGACTCTTAGCGTCATATTTTAGGCAATGTTTTGAAAACCGGACCGGACATCGAACCGGCTATTTAACTGGGTCACTAGGTTACTGGTTCGACCGGTCGAACCGTTTGGAAAAAACCGAACAACCAATAAATATATAATTTTTCATATATGATACAAATACACATTAATATGTGTATATTCAAACTAATAACATAATTAAAATGGAATTAAACACCCCAATTTCTAAAGTTCATGTATTAATATCAATTCAAAACTAACATAATAATTCATTAGCATATGTTCTGCATCCAAAAAAAAATAAAAATATGTTCCATACCAAGATACTAAAATGAAAGAAAAAAAATAATAAATTTCACTTCAAAGCCCATCATCCTAACATCCTCTTCCATATGTCAAATATCATCTTCATACGAGCTGATTCGACGACTAAAATTTTCAAGATTAACTTCACTAATAATATCATCTACAATTTCTGGCTCTGAAATGAGAAAAAATAAAATAGTTAAAAAATAATCAACATAAGAGCATAATCTATCTATAAAAAAATTGTTAATATTAAAATCAAATTTTTAACACCAAACCTTGTGCGCAACTCGACTCTTCTACATGTTTTGGCATTTCTTCATCAAGCATATTCTCTAGTTCATCATAATCAAGTTCACCAACATCTTCATTTTCCATTATCCAAAACTCAGTCTTGTCAATGCACTCATAATCAACTGGATCATATGGTCGTTTACTATACTTAAGCCTAAGATAGTCAATAGAATCAGTATAATATATTGTATAAAATAGAAGTATATGAGTGTAATAACATAATATATGTGTAAATACAGTTTAATGATTACCTATTTTGCAAACGCAAATTGTAATGAACATAGACTAAATCATTTAGTCTTTGATGCTCTAATCGATTTCTCTTCTTGGTGTGGATGCGCTCAAAGACACTCCAATTACGTTCGCATCCCAATGAAGAAGCAGTTTGACTTAAAATTCTAATTTCTAACTTTTGTAAGTTTGGAGTATCGGTGCCAAACAATTTCCACCATTCATCTACAAAAAAAGAAAATAAATGAATTAGACCATAAAATAAAATAAATAACTAAAAAATATAAATGTAATATTTATATTAGTCGTTTAAGAAGACTTCACCTGGTCTAGCAGTCCTTGCAATGTTGAAAGCAGCTGTTCTTGAGAAACTTTTTTGCCGATCTCGAAAGATAGATATCTCATCATATATTTCAGTCATCTCACTTCCAACTGTTTTGTCAATGGTGTCCAATAAGCCACCCATCACTTCTGCCTGATTGCATAAGGATTCTTTGTCATATTGAAATGCTGGATTGAGGTAATAAGCAGCAGAATGTAAATTCTTTCGCAGTGTGTGATCCCATCTATGATCAATAATGTCAACATACTGCCGATACAAACTCATTTTATATCCAAACAACTTCTTGATACCCATCCTTGCTCTATGCATGCCTTGATAGACATATCCCATTGCCGGTTTCTCATCTGAATCACATATACGCAATAGGCGTAAAAGTGGACCTCCAATCCTCACAGTAATCTCACAATTGGTCCAAAATCTTTCATCCAAGACAATTTGTTTAACTTCTTTTGCAATGTCCTTCTTCAGATATCTTTTGAAATCTTGAGATGTCACCAAAACTTGCAGATCATCCTTGTGGTCATTTAAGCTTTTCAAGGCAATAAAAGTGGTAGCAAAACGTGTATCTCCAGGCCGAAGAATCTCTCTCCATCCATCTCTATTCCTTAACCAATTCAAGGTCCATTTGTTATTGTAAATAAATGATGTAACTTTAGATGCCAAAACAGTTAGATCCTGAATATGAGATAACTCAGCAATATCCTTCAAAATTAAATTGATGCAGTGAGCTGCACATGGGGACCAAGTAATGGATGGATATCTATCCGACAACAAATGTCCAGCTGCTTTGTAATTACTTGCATTATCCGTCACCATGTGAACTACATTACTACTCCCAACCATTTCCACAATTTCGGCAAATAAGTTGCATAAGTTATCTACACTTGTCTCTATTCCAGAAGCATCAACATATTTTATGAAAGAGATTCCAGTAGGACAATAAACCAAAAAATTAATTAAAGATCTTTGTCTTGAATATTTCCATCCATCACCCATTATGGTACAACCAGTTTCGATCCATTTATTTCTAAAGGAATCGACAATCAATTCTACTTGTTTTCTGGCATCTTTCAATAAAGTAACACGGAGAGCATGATATGTTGGTCCATTGTAACCATGACCCATGGACGCAACTTTACTCATGGAAATTTGAAAAAAAGGAGAATTACATGCATTAAGGGGTATGCATGAATCATAGAACCACATTGCAAGTGCCAAATCAGTGTCATGCCATTTTTCTTTACTTTGAAAAGATGCTTTAATAGAAGGCTGACAAGGATCAGAAATACCACTTTTGAAATAGGTGTCCAATCTTGTTGTGGCTTTCCTCTTGCCCGTGGAAGAAGATCCGGCATTGCATCCATCTCCTTGAGTTGGCAAACGACCACTTTGAGTGTTTTCACCGTCGAGTATTTCATTGTCATCAACATCAATAACTCCTCGCTTTTCCTTTGCCTTCTCAATATTTTCTTTTAAAGACCCTTGAATCATAAATCTAACATCACCGGGCACTTTCTTACAAGAGACCACATTACCTTTTGATCCAGCTAGATGTTGTTTCATACGATTGATACCTCCACCTTTAAAAGATGCATGACAAAACCCACAAGTTAATATTTTCTTCTTGTTGTTGTCCGTTGCTTCTGTTATGTACCTCCAGGCTATGTCTCATTTTCTTCGTGGATTATTTTCAGGTGGTTGGTCTTGACTCTCACTCGGTTGAGACTCAAAATCTACTAATCCGGATCTTCCGCCCTCCATCAAACTAATCTGGTAAAAGAAATATAAATAAAAAAAATAAGAATAAATTTTTATTCTTAACATTCAATAACTACATAAAATAAACAAATTAATAGTCATAAACAAAGTTTGTTCGCACTGTACAAATCAACCAAATACACTTCATATATATAAGTAAAAGACAGTCACCATGTCATCTTTATTCTATTTCCTTATATATGTGCAATTAAATAGTCTTGAAAATAGTACAAATAATGCAACAATGACTCCACAGCTTTATCAATCATCTCTGATTCAGGATCAAGCAAAATCGACCAATCTTTATCATGCCCTCATCTATAAGCGAGATACTAAAAAGAGTGGCAGTAGCATTCTCTTAAGCTCCCGCATTTCCAATTTTCAGAACATGAATATTAGTGGTTCTAGAGCACCTTCCACACGCACAAATTTAGATGGCAATGGAGTCGGTGCATCATATACAGACCACTTCCTCAAGCAAGAAACACCCACCATTCCCCTCCCCTCAAACAAAGAAAGAAAGTTCCTGATATGAAGCAAAATCAAACCAAGTGTGCTTTTTTCTTTCTCATCTCAGCTCATTAATTGATTAAATTGTACATGCCAAATCAAAAGATAGTTTGCTTATTCAGAAAATTTAGTTTTTGAATCAAAATATTAATAAAAGCAGGAAGAATTGTATAGCATATGAACAAAAAAATGTAAATAGGACAGAGACTTACTTTTGCTTCTTCCTCAAATTTCAAAGCAGATTTCCAGAATAACAACGGCAAAAGATTTCTTTTGTTTTATAAATAAACCCTATTTTATTTTTGTGCAGAAGATGAAAAGGCGGTAAGCTTCAGATTTTCAGTTATTGTATTCATTTTTTAAATTAATATATTTAATTTTACTCATCCGGGTCATCGGGTCGCCGGGTCACCGGGTTGCCAATTTTTTGGCGGTTTTTAGCGGTTCGCTCCGATTTTTTAAATATATGACAAAATCTGAAAATCGGACCGGCCACATGGCCGGTTCCCGGTTAAACCGGTCGAACCGGCCTGTCCGGTCCGATTTTCAAAACATTGATTTTAGGAATTTGAAGCTACGGTAAATTTATGAATAATAATTAATCTCTATGTACAAAAAAGTTCAAGTAATGTAAATAATTAAAGTTGTTTGTGACATTCAATAGGAGAAGAGCACGAAAATTTGTTTGATTCCTAGCCACTCACCACTCTACTTTTATGCAAGAATAACCATTGTTGTCGTGTGGTATTTGTCATCAAATATGCATAAAATAGTCGTCACAACCTGTAATATCCCGTCTTTTAATCCTAAATAAATTTTCTAAGCTTGAAAATTCTCAAATTTCTTGTACTTGGATTAAAATTTACGAGACCAAGTTTTGATAACAGTTTGAGAATAACAAACATTTGTAGTAATTTAATAGTTAATGTCATCACTTAATCTGATTACATTTACGAGGATGTCCATTGAGGGTGATTAATGCCTAATATGATTAGTGCCATTATTAGTATTATAATTAGTACAAATACTTATTTGTTAAGATGAGAAGTATGATTTATCAGATACTTAATTGTTTAAAATGAGAAGTATGATTAGTAATAATTAATGTGATATACGGTTTTACATAAAGGAAAATAAATCACTAGGTGTAATACATATATAAATGGACATACGTAATACATATGATATATACACATATAAAAAGGAATTAGATTTGTCACAAGGAATATTG
>JAPKLX010000221.1:300050-382163 GCA_026898415.1 Leonotis leonurus | reverse complement strand
AACCAGGAGAAGTGAAGTAATAGCAGCAGTTCATAAGGTAAAGAATTCTGCTCTAACATTTATTCCCCTTAGCTACATACTATTTACAAGTACATGCGTTTTATGAATTTAAACTTAGACTTTGAACACGGTGAAGCTAGTAGACGGCCGTCAAGTGGCGATAGAAGGGTTGTGCCAAGACATTGTATTGCAACTCGACAAGGCAGAGTTTCGCATTTCATGTTACATATTTCCTTTGGGCACCGTTGATATGATATTGGGAATTTCATGGTTATCTACCTTGGGTGAGGTGAAGGCAGACAGGGGCAAAATGACGATGCAATTTACTTACCAGAATCAAGAGATCATTCTTAAAGGAGAGCCAGCTTATGTAAGAAAGCAAATAACGGCTGCTAGCTTGCAGAAATTGAAGGAGATCGAGATGTGCTGGGTTGTTTCGATAAATCATCAATCAGAGGAAAGATTAATCGAGTGTGGCATGGTCTGTGGGGAAGACTCTCGAGACAACCAAAATGAGTTGTTTGGGCAACTGAATTGTGAATTTCCCTCAGTTATGCAACCTCCTAAAGGTCTGCCACCACGTAGAGAAGTAGACCACCATATTCCTCTACAACCAGGAGTTGCACCTGTTTCTGTACGGCCATATCGGTACAGCCACACCGCTAAAGACGAGATGGAGCGACTTGTGGGTGAGATGTTAGAGGCAGGCATTATCCAACCAAGCTCGAGTCCATTTTCGAGCCCTGTGCTTTTAGTCAGAAAGAAAGATGGGAGTTGGAGGTTCTGTGTGGATTATCGAGAACTCAACAAGAAGACGATTAAGAATAAGTACCTTATTCCGGTGATTCAAGAACTGTTAGACGAATTAAGCGGGGCACGGTGGTTCAGCAAACTTGATCTACGTTCCGGATATCATCAGATAAGGATTGCTCCCGAAGACGTACGTAAAACGGCCTTCCGAACTCATTCTGGACATTATGAATTTTTGGTTATGTCATTCGGATTAACTAATGCTCCAGCCACATTTTAGTCTGCCATGAACGACTTACTACGACCTCATTTACGTAAGTTCGTTCTTGTATTTTTTGATGATATTTTAATCTACAGTTCCAATTGGCAAGAGCACAATTTTCACTTGCGGACTGTTTTGAGTTTACGGCAAAAGGGGGCATATGTGGTTAATCCGAAAAAATGTGTTTGGGGGCAGCATGAGGTAGAGTACCTTGGCCATGT
Organism: Leonotis leonurus; assembly: GCA_026898415.1. Classification (NCBI taxonomy): domain Eukaryota; kingdom Viridiplantae; phylum Streptophyta; class Magnoliopsida; order Lamiales; family Lamiaceae; genus Leonotis; species Leonotis leonurus. The sequence continues at coordinate 380,930 of JAPKLX010000221.1, read as the reverse complement.
AGTGTCTTTTCAAGGGGTGAAAATGGATCCCGGCAAGATAGCAGCAATAATGAGGTGGCCGACGCTGAAATCTGTCAAAGGAGTTCGTGGTTTTCTTGGTCTCACAGGGTATTATCGGCGCTTTATACGAGGCTATGGCCAACTAGCGCGACCCCTAACACAGTTACTTAAAAAGGAGCAGGTGACTCACTTCATATGGACAAAAGAGGCTCAAGCAGCATTTGTTCAATTGCAGCATGCGATGACTTCGGCGCCTATTTTAGCTACTCCAAATTTCTCTCAAACTTTTGTTATCGAGTGTGATGCTTCAGGGATTGGGATCGGAGCGGTACTGATGCAGGGTGGGCGTCCTATTGCCTACTTTAGCAAGGCTATGACTGATAGGCGTATGGCCAAATCAGCTTATGAAATGGAGTTGATGGCACTCGTTCTCTCAATCCAACATTCGCGACCTTATTTGGTTGGGAGGAAATTTCTAGTTCGCACTGATCAGCGGAGTCTCCGCTTCTTGTTACAACAATCTATTTCGACTCTCGCACAACAATTTTGGGTTGCAAAGTTATTGGGTGGGTTAAATTTGATATTGAGTATAAGACCGGGGTGACAAACAAAGCCGCTGCTTCACTGTCACGAAGTTCAGAAGAGATGGAGTGTGCAGCAGTATCGATGCCGACATGGATTGGCTGGGCGACTATTGGGGTAGAATTGCGTCACGACGTGAAGTTTGGGCCTATGGTGCGAGCATTAAAATCTGGCAGTTCAGAATTTGCAGGATACTCCCTGGTTAATGACGTACTCTATTTTTGAGGTCGCATCGTGCTAGCTCCGGGGTCAGAATACATTCCCCGTTTATTAAGCGAGTTTCACGCGTCGCCACAAGGAGGACATGCCGGTGCTTTTAGAACATACCGAAGGTTGGCGGCTAATGTTTATTGACCCGGAATGATGAAACGAGTTACTCAATTTGTGGGTGAGTGTTTGATTTGTCAGAAAAATAAATACGACACGCGTGTGCCTGCCGGGTTGTTGCCGCCGCTTCCACTGCCGAATCACGTGTGGGAAGACATTAGCATGGATTTTATAGAGGGACTTCCTCGTTCTGGAGCATTCGACTGTATTTTGGTTGTTGTTGATCGTTTGACTAAGTATGGTCATTTTTTGGGCATTTGCCATCCTTTTCGGCTAAAGATGTTGCAGCCATTTGTGCGAGAGAGGTGATACGCCTCCACGGAGTGCCTAGTTCCATTGTATCAGATTGAGATTCTATTTTTATTAGCTCTTTTTGGTCAGAACTTTTTCGAGCTATGGGCACAAAGCTTAGGATGAGTTCAGCGTATCATCCGGAAACAGACGGGCAATCTGAGGTGTTGAATCGTTGTTTGGAAACTTATTTGCGTTGTTTTACAGCGGAACGACCTAAACAGTGGAGTCGTTGGCTCCCATGGGCTGAGTATTCTTACAATACAAGTTTTCATTCGGCAGCGGGAATGACACCGTTTGAAGCTGTTTATGGTCGGGCCCCACCATCATTGGGCAGTTTTCTCCCTGCTGAAATTAAAGTTCCTGCTGTAGCTAATGAATTGTTAGAGCGTGATGAGGTGCTACGTCAATTAGGGACCCACCTTCTCCAGGCCCAATAACGCATGGTGCGAGCGGCAAATAAACATCGGCGTGACGTGCAATTTGATGTAGGTCAGAAAGTTTTTCTGAAACTCCGCCCGTATCGGCAGCGCTCCTTGTTTTCTCCTACTTGTGCTAAGTTGGCAGCTAAGTTTTATGGGCCTTTTGAGGTGCTTGTTAGGGTGGGTGCTGCGGCCTATCGTTTAAAGCTTCCTTCACACTCTCGCATTCATCCTGTCTTTCATGTATCTCAGTTGAAGGTTGTCGTTGGAAATCATCCCGTTGAATCTGAGTTACCTCAGGTGTTGACTCATGATGAGCCGGAGTTTATGCCGGAATGGATTTTACGTGATCGTTTAGTGTGGCGAGGTGATGAACGTATTCGTCAAGTGTTGGTGCAGTGGCGCCACATGGGTGTTGATGAGGCTACTTGGGTGGATGTAGCAGAGTTCGCAGTTCAGTTCCCGGATTTCAGACTTGAGGACAAGGCTCTTTGGAAGGAGGGAGGAGTTGATACGGTTCGAATCTACAGCAGTCGAGTGAAGAAATAATATTTAATTCTTTTCCTTTCTTATTATTGGTAATTTAATTCATCTTCTTAGTTTTGGGCCACAGCTCCTGCGTGGACTTTTTTCCCTAGGTTAAATAAATAGTTGTTGCTCAAGTAGAGGGGGATAAAAACGAGAATGAGAATTTGAAACGGCGTTTTACGCTTGGGCAGAAGAATTCTTCTTCTGAATGTTATCTCAGTGTTATTTCATAATTCAACTCAATTTCGATTCTAGTATTACTCTTCTTTACTCTATCACATAATTTCCAAATCTGTGAGATAGATAAGTACTCCTCACTCAGTCCCAGAAATTTAGCCTCGATTATCTTTCTTTGTTATCCAAGCTATTTAATCACGTGGCCAGAAGGTAAACAACAATAGTCTACGACACATAATTACCATATTTAACACAACTCCTTGGTACAGACAGTAATGCCATTGTGACAGCCCACGAAAAATAACAACACGTCTATCATTACTTATAATAAACACACTCATATCTTAAAACTCCTAATTATTGAAGGACAAATGGAGTATATTATAATGATGGAGCAAATGAAGATTTCATAAGGTTGAGGAATTCAAGAACAGACAAGTATTAGTTCAAATTGTTTTGTATAAGAATATAAACCAATGTGGGTCTATTCCTCGCCCAACAATATGTTGCAACAGCAAGCTCAATGTAATGATGTGACAAAAAACTCAAACTATTCTGATTGTTTGAGAGCATCAACAAATGCATCCTTTAGAAAACCATTAGAAGCAGCTACGCGCTGAGCAGTTATTTCAAATTCCTTGCCAGAGCTGTTGCAGGAAAATATATCATAATAGGCTACTCAAACCGATTCATTTAGCATGTCAAGTCTGGTAATAATATACATGATCTAATATTTACAAATTTTATCTAAGGAACTTCATGAGAATCTTAACCATTTTTCAAAACCTAGGAAACAATCTTCAATCTAGTTATCTCAGTAAAGCTATTTTTAGGCATCTAATTCTAAACAATGCTCAAGAACTCAGAATAGTTATCATGCTAGCAAAGTAAAAAATCTGAGATAGGTTGGGTGGCAAAACCAATTTACTCTTGTTTCTTAAGGATTTTAAATGGTATTACTTACGGATCAAATACAAGCCCTCCCGCTTCAGTTACGATTACAACTCCTGCTGCTATATCCCTACAAAGATATAATACAAACTTTTAGTAAGGTGCAAACCTCCTTAATAGAAAACTTTTAGTAAGGTGCTATATCTTACCAGGGACCTCCAAAACCTACTTCATAGAACAGATCAAGCCTTCCACATGCAACTCCACAGAGGTTTAATGCACAAGAGCCACTCATTCGAAGTGACCTAACCTATTTAATAGAAAACTCAATTTTTGAGCAATTTTCACAAAATTACCGATAAAATGGATGAAAATTATTACCTTGAACAGTAAGCTATTGATCCTATTCGTTGATGCATCCAAGGTGGCCGAGTCACGCTTGGTGCCCACCTACCATTATAGAATACACAAACTTGATGAGCTTCTTACTTGCAGAATAACCTCAATAAAAACTGAAAATCAAGTGAATAAGGATATAATATTCATAATTCCATAAGCAAATAATTGAATGCACATAACATTTCAGTCTGTGAATCAAGCAATGTTCTGCAACGTTTATAACTGAGTACCTCTGTGGCAAGTAGGGACTTTACAAGCTCAGTTTGTGAAGTTGCTGCATATTCAATATTCATTATTAGTGATCACATAAACCATAAAACTCTTGCACCTTAAGAAACATCTCAAAGAAGAATCAACGTACCTTTAATAGATTTTCCATTGAGAAAAGCACCTTTTCCACGAATTGCAGTGAAAAGCTGCATGTCAGAAGATAAATTTTAAGTACAGGGAAAAAATACTCTGCTGAAACAGCAATCTATATTGTATATGTTCTTGTACCTACTGCTGTAAGTGTTAGCATGACTGAAACAGCTAATGACACTTTCGAGCCTCACATAATTCAGTTTATCATGATAGCACGCACACTACAATGAGTAGGAAATATAAAATTTTGACCATGATAAGAATGAATATGATAGGTAGGATGTTTAAAAATTCCTCTCAGAAGATCAGTTCCTGGAATCTTGCAGTAAAGATAAAGATAGACAATATGATCGGTGAAATGAGTCGACCTCCACAATATATTGATAAGACACTGTACAGTTTTTACCTCGTCCATTATTGGGTTGTAGACAACACCCACTGTAGGAATGCGTCCAATTGTGAGTCCAATAGATACACATACAAATGGGAACCTGCAATTGGCATCATTTAACTACCATAAGTAAATTTTGGAAAATAAAAAATTTTCCTGTAAACAAATGAAATATAGATACGACACTTGCCCATGGACAAAATTAGTCGTTCCATCCAAAGGATCAACAATCCAAGTTGGTTCATCTGTCAACTCAGTGGCACCACAAGAAGCAGTTGTTTCTTCTCCAATGAACTAAATATAAACAGATGCAACAGAGTTGCAAAACATGTAATGTAAAAAATTCAACTCGAAAATGTCAAGGAAGCTCCCTTGGCATCTATACAACAGAGGAAGCGAATCCAAAATGTAGAGTGAACCTTATGGTTGGGAAATTGCTGTTTTAGAGAATTGAATATGAGCTCTTCACATGCCTTGTCAGTTTCCGTGACCAAATCCACCTAGAACAATAGAAACAAATGGATAGCTGATACAAACCTGAATATAATAATACTTAAAAGACAATAAAACTACCTGAGATCATCCCTCAACCAACAAGTTGTATTTCCATTAACATTTTAGCATTCAAACAATACTGGCAAGCATCTTCTCCTTAATGATGCTCATTTACAGTGTCTCAACTAGTAGGTCAGGTCAAACTATCAAGGTTGCCAGTGAAGACTTGAACATCACAATAAAATTTTATAAAATTCCTTCCATTCATTTTCAAGATGATGAACTGAGTGAAAGAAACTGTTATATGCATTCAAGTACAATGATCATCTTAGTTTACACGATTCTTTTATTAATAATATCGGTTAGTCCAAAAATGATATTCCTTTGCTCAAGTTGCACCCATTCTAAGACTAGAGCTTTCATGAAGCAAATAGTGCATTCACAGATTTAAATTTTTTTTATAAAATTCAAGACCGTAGTCTAAAAATTCACCCTCAAGAAACCATAAAGAAAGAATGACAGCAACATATCAAACTATCAAGATTAATTGCTGTAATAAAAGTTTCTCCATAAAAAATCTAAAGCATGATTTCATAAACATATCTAGGAACTTATGCGGAATCACTGAAATCATTAAACAAGCAAATTTTAAAAAATTCAATAACTGTAGTCTCAAAATTCAATCGCAAGAAAGCATATATAATCAACGTCTAATGTAAAAAGAGTGTCTGCAACATAACAAAATATTCCACATTTCAGAAACATATCTACAACAAACTTGCCAAAATCAATGAAATTGCTAAACGAGCAATTATCATACCACGCCTTTGTGCTCGACTTTCTTGGTCTCATAGAAGCCAAGTCGAATAATCTGCAACCCAATTGAACTCTTAAGTGAGTACAACAATTGAAATCAAAATGCAACAATGCTGAAACACTATAACTTAGTCAGAATCGAACCTCTCCAGCTTTCTTTGCAGCGTCCACCGCATTGGCCAAGTAATCCTCCAGTAAACCTGAAAACCAACAAAAACATCATCCACAAACTTGAGTAGTTTCATGAACGCAAATATTGTGCGCATAATTCAGCGTGTGAGTTTGTGGAGAGGAAACGTTACCTTTTTCTGCCATGTTAATTCCTCTTTTGAGGATTGGGAGATGCGAATTTGATGGTTGGTACTTCTTCTTCTATTTCACGATGCAAATCAAGTAATATCACATAGAGAGAGGGATGCCAGTCTTATATACTGTAATTCGTAAACGCAGTCAAAGTGACGCTTTGGAAACTTATTCTTTAACCGTTTCAGTTACGGCGTTATCACTATTGCTTCGTCTTGGTCGTTTCCAATTATACTCTTCTCGTGGTTGAGTTTGATTGAGACTTTGATTTATTGTAACTAATTAACTCCTTACTCCACCTATTAAAAATGAAAAAATAAATCTATCGTATAATAAATTCTAAAAATTTAAACAACAAATAATATCATGCTTCAAATTAATAAGTTTTATTTCTCGAATCAAAATCGGCCCTTACTTTTTGGGTATATGTTAATGGAAGACCTTCAATGAGCTGTTTCAACAAAATTTACGCCGCCGTCGAATTCAGTTTATTTTGCCACTTTTGACAAATTTCCTCTAACAAAAATATTCTCATTTACATTTATTATTTGTTAAATTTCTGTTTTGAGCGATTATTAAAAAAAATTGGAAGAGAAAGAAATAAAAAAGTCGAAATTTACGTAGGTGGGTGTGTTTGGGTTTTGGGTGGGGAGAACGCCGATGTGTGGCTTATCAAAATAAACATATTCCTAATTAATTATGAAACTATATTGTTAATTATCAACTAAAGTTGATCAAAATTTAATTAGTTTGTGTGTTTAAATTTATATAACAGAATAAGAAAGAACTGGATAACTGGTAAGTAATAAGTTCACGAGTACAACTTTCTTCATACATTGAAATTAAAAGTTAAATTTATATAACAGAATAACAAAGAACAAAATAAAGGAATATTCCAAGTCAGTACGGAATATGCCAAATTGCCTGTTTCTCAATCCAAATATATATATTTTTTTGTGATAATGGGTAAAAGTACCCAATAGTGATATGGATCATGTATAAAATAACCAAAACATAAAGACACATGCATAAAATACCCACTTTTGATTAAAAAAAGAAAAGATTCTCTCATCATTCTCTTGTTTTCCTCAAAAGTGTTGATTATAATTATAAATGATAAGATCATTATTGTAGTTTGACCAACAATTCACCCAATTACAAATTAAATATTCTCTCAAGCATATCAATTATACCTTCGGTTTCAAGCTCGAGCTCATCCATCTGAAGAGATTTTTGCCAAAAAACCAGGTATTCACTCATTAAACTCCATTTTATTCGGTAAAAATGCACAACCGGTGGCAAAAGTGCAACCACCGGTGGCCATAGGACCACCGGTTGTTAGCTAATTTTGGCATTTTACCACCGGTTGTGTTTTAAAATAGTTGGAAACCATGTTTCAACCTATTTTAAAACACAACCGGTGGCACAAGTATCACCAACCGGTGGTCCTTGGCCACCGGTTGTTGCTTAGTTTTCTCCTCTAACCACCGGTTGTGGTGTAAAATAGGTGGAAACCATGTTTCCACCTATTTTACACCACAACCGGTCGCACAAGTACCACCAACCGGTGGTCCTTGGCCACCGGTTGTTGAATGTTTTTCACCTCTAGCGACCGGTTGTCGTTGTTTCAGCTTTTAAAGCATGTTTAAAACCTTAATGAACGACAACCGGTTCAAATCAAGCATCCACCGGTGGATACAGCATGTTTTACAGCTCCTTTAATCTATTTAGTTGCTAATTTCTTATAAATGTCGATGCAGATGGAGGAATACATGTACGTGACCGTGAAAACTGGGGGATCTTGGGTCGGGTGCACGTACACGGATGGTGAGGATAGGATAGCACCTCTCCCGATGAATAACATCACGATATCATGTTTGAGAGGCTGCATTGAGTACATGTGGAGTTCACTTGGCACACAATACGAGATCTCCTATTTGTCTAGATCGAGGAATGGTCGGCTTATCAAATTTCGAATGACCACCGATGAAGAACTCCAAGTTTTGTGTAGGAACCACCCGTCTCCTATAGTGTATGCCGATTTCGCTGTGTCGTCTTATGAAGTAGGCGGGACATCGCGAAATAGTGACTGGATGGATGATCTCGACGACATCAGAAGGGTCGCGGCATCTTCCGAATGGTTCCACCAGCCTACTGGAATTCCTGATCTGAACACATGTGCAGATGGTGATGATGACGATGATGATGATGGCGATTATGTAGCTTCTGAAGGCAGTTCTGAGCGGTCTTCGTCCGTTTCCGAAGAAGAACGACTCGGTGCTTCGAATAGTGCTACATTCGCCGATTTCGCAGCATGGATGCACGAGGCAGGAGGTATGAGAAGAGTCCTTGAGATGATATATCCGAATGTCGATGGTGATGTGGAGTACAATCCTAACACGGAAGGTTGTTTAAGTAATTGGATGGTTCCAATGATCCCTCCTAATGCTCTGACATCGACATGTGACGTGTTGGTCGAGGAAAACCCTACACTTGAAGAATTAGCGGAGGGGGCGATCTACAACGACAAGGAAGACCTGAATATTGCTGTTGGAATGTGGAACCTGGAGAGACGAGCTGAGTACCGAGTCATTAGATCAGACACATATCGACTACACTGGGTCTGCAAATCGTCTTCTGACTGCTCGTTCATGTTGCGTGCTCATTGTCATGGAGGTATGTGGGCCGTGTCGCAGTTTTGCGCACATCACACATGTGTGGATGACATAGCTAATATTGCTCCGAGAAAGGTTCACTCAAAGGTGATAGGTGCTTATTTTGCAAAGAAGATGCGCAATGCAAATGAGATCATGAGACCGAAGGCTATTCAGGAGGAGCTTAGGAGGTGTTTCGGCATGGCTGTGAGTTACGATGTAGCGCTCAGGGGGAGGAATCAAGCTTTGGAGATGATTTACGGCAAGTATCAGGAGTCATTCCAGCTGTTGCCTAGGTATCTGCATATGCTTAAAGTGATGAATCAAGGTACACTCACTGATCTCGATGTCGGCCCTGATGGTAGATTTAGACATTTATTTGTCGCTCTTGGAGCTTGTAGAGCAGTATTTGCTTTGTGCATGAGGCCTGTGATAGTCGTGGATGGCACTCACCTAAAGGGCAAGAACAATGGCATCCTATTTGTTGCAGTAACGAAGGATGCAAACGAGCATGTGTTCCCATTGGCATTTGGTATTGGGCCGATAGAGAATCACGAGTCTTGGTTATGGTTTCTTTCTAGAGTGAAGAGCGCGTATGGTAGCACGCCGAACACCGTGATTGTATCTGATGCACACGTGTCGATTGAGCATGCCGTCGGCATCGTGTTTCCTGAAGCGAAACACTGTTTGTGCTACTATCATCTTAGCGGCAAGATTAAACGATTCGGTAAGAACACTGTTGGTTTGTTTCAAAAAGCCGCATACACATACAAGCAACATGAATACAATAGAGCAATGAGCGCGATACAGGCATCAAAGCCTAATGCATACAACTATCTGATGAGTGTTGGGCCTGCCAAGTGGGCTCGATCGATGTGCCCTGTCCGGAGGTATAGTTTTCTAACTTCTAATGCAGCCGAAAGCTTCAACAAAAATTTATTGTGGGCCCGACGACATCCTATCTGCTCATGCGTGGAGGCAGTGAGACTTATCATGGAAGAATGGTTTGATGTAAGGCGTCAGAAAATAGCTCAGGAATTTCATGAATTTCCTGCAGAGGTCAGACGAAAGTTGCAAGTGCAGATTGAGAGATCACGTGCATACACGGTAAATCGTGTGGACCGTAATACATTTAAGGTTGTGACAAGTAGTAGGCCGGTTACGGTTGATCTGAAGGCATTGACATGTGAGTGCATGGAGTTTCAGTTTGATATAATTCCTTGTTCCCATGCGATCGCGGCGATAAAGTACGTACTAATTTTCTTTATAGCGAATTTTAATTTAGTTTTTCATAATCTGTTTCTTATCATTATTTTTTTTATTCAGTTGTGCCGGACTGCCGATACCTCAATTTATTGCGAAATTCTACAGCCGAGAAGCGTGGGCAGCAACCTATAGAGTACAGATTGTACGTGTACCTCATAGGAGTACTTGGGATCTACCGGTCGATGTGGCTAATGTGCAAGTGTTGCCGAATAAAGCTATAATAATGCCTGGTCGACCGAGACTTAGTAGACGTAGATCAGGAGGTGAGACATCGAGAAGAAGAAGTAGAGGAAGTCGAGGATGTCGTCATTGTGGCATGACCGACCATTCTAGTTCTAATTGCCCTCAGTTAGAGGATGATTATTAGTTTTTTAGTTGATATTATTTGGAAATTTGAATTCGTATTATGTGGATGTTTAATAGTTGTTTAATTGATATTATTGTCTAATTTGAATTGATAATATCATTCGGATATGATTAGTTTATAATGATTTGTGTTTCATTTGTTTATTTTGTGATGATTGGAATTGGTAAGTTCATATTGATTTATAGATGTACATTTTACGACTAATAGAGACAGCCCGACTGGCACAACAAACACATATAAGTACTCCCACCACCGATGGGCGCGGGTTCGAATTTCCTTTTTTTTCCCAATTTTTCCAACACACCTAATAACTTGCAATTAGTAAGCTTATAATAAATTGTAGATGTACATTTTACGACTAATAGAGACAGCCCAATTGGCACAACAAACACATATAAGTACTCCCACCACCGATGGGCGCGGGTTCGAAACCCTGCTGCCCCATTTTTCCTTTTTTTTCCCAATTTTTCCAACACACCTAATAACTTGCAATTAGTAAGCTTATAATAAATTGTACATGTACATTTTACGACTAATAGAGACAGCCCGACTGGCACAACAAACACATTGAAATACTCCCACCACCGACGGGCGCGGGTTCGAAACCCAGCTGGCCCCATTTTTCCTTTTTTTTTCCCTTTTTTTTCCTTTTTTTTCTCTTTATAATAAATATAGTATATATATATTATCGTTTTAATTATATGCTAATTATATTGTATATTTCACTATATTTGAAGAATATTCACTATATTTGCATATTTGTCTAATATTTGACAAACAATTACTATTATAATAGAATGGTTTACCACTATTATTTAGTAATATTAGTTGATTAAATAGACAACATACATTTATAATAATAATTGGAAGTAGTGATCAACTTCGAAATTATATTAATAAAAATGTATTTACCAATCACTTGAAATTTAATTAACGTTACAAAAACGAAATCTCTCTAATGTCGCAAAGACTAAAAATATGAGCAGCTACAACTTTACGATACAATCTGACATGTGTATTGCCCCATGCGACCGTTGGGAATCCACTAATCTGTCGCTCGACGGCCATGCAAGCCATTGGACCGCAACTGTGACTATCTACCTGATTATATTGATAAACCTCGTCACCGACCTTCCATGTGAATAGGTCATGACTACGGACAATGTTGTGTGTGTTCATCTGATAATATCCTGAATACTTCAACACTATTGGAAGACCGTAATATAGTGGCCTCAATGCTCGGATCCGGGAAGTATAAACATCGTTTGTAATGTTGCGAATATTAGAGTCGTACAACGTCAGTGTACGACTCTGCAAATCCGCAACTACAACGACAAAGTGCTCTTGAACAAATATAGGAAAAATCACCTACAATTAGAAAACATTCATATATCACATATATATATTTAAAAACTAAAAAACGTGCATATGCATAATTTTAAAAACTATAAAACATGCTAACATGCATATTCATAATTATAAGATTATAAAACATGCATATATCACATATAAATTAAAAAACTTTAAAACATACTTCTGTCGCGTTCCACCACTCAGTGGACGTGGATCCCGATCTTTTGCCATGAATGACATCCAACAACCCAGTTGCTGGCTTCCAGTTGAGGTCTATCCAACTCTCGGTGAAATGCCATCGCTCGAACTGGACCCCTTGATTCGTCATATCCGCGAGGCAAGTCTCGTACCCATGCTCTAGTTTCCTCTGCAAAATCAATATCATTTTGCCAAATAAATACAACTACAAACTATAAGCGTGCATATTCATAATTAAATAACTATAAAACATGCATATTAATAACTTACGAAAGAAGATGTGGAATCCCGCATCGTCACATATGGAGCATCGATCGCCGATGGATCGAAGGAGCTGGACTGGGGATAAGAGCTGGACGGCGGATAAGAGCTGTACGGCATGTAAGAGCTGGACGGAACGTCAGAGCTGGACGGCGCATAAGAGCTGGCCGGCGGATAAGAGCTGGACTGGGGGATATCTAATCCAAAAGCTCTCGCCAAGTCCTCCGCAGATGAAGTGAAGATCGTACCCGAGCTAGGGGGTATGACAGACTCTGTGTATATCGGCGGGGCCATCGATCCGATCTGTCCAGACAAGTGCTCCGGATATGAGCCTGATGTCTCGGGTATCGTACTCAAGTGCTCAGGCAACGAGGCGGTAGAATATCAAGCATGATCATCGCCAGCTGCAGCATCCGACTGACGAGCCGAGTCAGTGATCGGCGGGCTGCGTCTCCGAGTATCGATCACTGGAGAACTCCGTCGTGACGTGCCACACATCATCTTGTCAACCAGACTTGTCATCCACTTCTTCATCTGGTCAAACCGGGAATCGATGTTCCTCTGCACCTGATCCATCCGGGTATCGATATGCCTCTGCATCCGCCTCTCTAAGGCTGCAAGCTCAGACCGACTGATGCGGCCTGCATCATCAGTGGAACGTCTCGGAGGACGACCTCCACTGCTGCTCGATGAAGAATCAGTGGGAGGCAGTCGTGAACGACGTCGTCGGGGTGGTCTCTCTGACGGCTCGGGTATCTCCTCGACCACTGAAGGTCCCGATCTCCGTGTAGATCGAGGACCGTGAACCTCCTCGATCACTACAGGTGGCGGCGGATGTCTAGCACGACGCACCTCGGCCGGATCCCTCGCAGTAAGGCTCGTCAGCGGAGCATACTGCACCGTGATCGGATTCGGGCACCGGACAGACACGGTCCACGGTAGCTCCATCTCGTCCTGCTCGATCTCTAAATTGTTCATATCATATACCTGCATCAAACACAAGAATTGTAAGTATATTAATTAACAAATACCAATACGAAATTTAAATTAATACGCATCTAATTATAAATATACCTCCAAATCCTCGAAGTAAGTGTGCAAGTCCGCAGTATCCGGGTTCTTCCGAAAATTCCACCGAAGGCATCTCGGATACAAACCTTCGCCTCCACGGGCTCTACCGGCGAACTCTCCTAGCCCGGGAATCACCTCGAATCCCCATATCATCAAGGCCCATGCCGGGCCGTAAAAGTGGTACTTCTTGTTGTCCGGCATCTTCCTCAAATAGTTTCGTAGGATCTTGTACGAGTACGCACCCCAAGGATACCGGTAGAATCTCTCCATGTCGCCGGCTAGTGCCCAAAGCCACGGAAAAACTACCCTCTGGCCGTCTTGCCCAAACACGAAGATATATGCGACGAGCACGTGGGCTATGCCGATGTAGATATCGTCATCGGCGCCGGGGATCCGTCTTCCGCCCTTGAAGCGGTTCACCAAGTCCGCAGCGGTCATACGTAGATCGCCGCCGCACGCAATCCGAAATAGACGTACATCGCTCGGATCGCAGGGGGCCGTACTGTCGAAGTTCGAGGCCCCGAATCTCAAACCCGTGATCAGTGCGTGGTCCCGCACCGTGTACTGCACGTCAGACCCGTTGATATGGAACCAGATTCCCCTAACTGACCATATAGCGCGGCAAGTGAGGTTGTGTATCGCCTGGGAAGACAGCGTGCCCGGTGCCCAGCCGATAAAATGGCCAAACGGCCCGTTCTGAAACCTCTCGAGCAGCTCGTGGCCCCCGACCTCGATAAGTGTGTCCCTGACAATCTCTAACAGGCCAACCCTGTAGTAGGTGTTCACCTGCGACACCAGATTCAATGACTCGGACCGACGGTACCACGGACGCTCCGATTCCTACAAAATTTTAACATTTAATTAGAGACGGGACACTAAAATGCAATTAAAAATATATAAAAGCACAAAGAGGCAACAACCGGTGGTCAACTGTCGACGAAAAGCTACCACCGGTGGAGGGTATCAACCACCGGTCGTTGCTCTGCCTTCACATCTGACCACCGGTTGTAGCATTTTCAGAATCAGAATAACATTATATACGTAAAAGTGGTACAACCGGTGGTCAAAGCATCATAGATTGCTGCAACCGGTGGTTGGCATCACCACCGGTCGTTGCTTTGCCTTCACATGTCACCACCGGTTGTACCATTTTCATAATCAGAATAACCATATATGCGTAGAAAGAGTACAACCGGTGGTCAAAGCATCGTAGAATGCTGCAACCGGTGGTTGGTATCACCACCGGTTGTTGCACTTGTGCCACCGGTTGTACCATAAACCGGTGCTACACATGCTATTAAACTATATTATGTAAAGAAAAGAGGAAAACACGAAACATGCTACACTAACAGTTCTATAATTCACGAAAAAGAGCATTGTAGATCCATTTTTATTCAACAAATTGGAATGCATTGTGGTTAGGATTGAAGATTACCTGAATATGTTGGGGAATTTCGTCGTCGGAGTTGGCCATTGGAGCTTCGGAGGTGCTGTGCACAAGAGGGAGCCCGCCGGTGGTTGTTCTTCACGGTGATGTTCCTCCACCGGTGGTGAATGCAGTGTGGGGAGTAGAGGAATGGGGATAGGCTAGGAATGGGGGCTGCGTGGAACAATTGGTGGTGGAGAGGGCGGTGGAGATGGCTACTTCTTACCGGTGGGGTGGTCGACGAAAATTGATGAAGAAGAAGAAGTTTATGGTGAGAGAAAATTGATGGTATAGTTTAATATTCAAGTGGGCCCCACTGAGAGAGAAATTGTGTGTGTGTACCGTTAAAGGGGGCACTGAAGTTGATGAAAAATAGAGACAAATTTGACCACTTTTGATAAAGTGGCTAATTTTTACATGTAGGTTTAGAATGTGGGTATTTTTAAAATGTGTATATTCAAAATTGAGTAGTTTTAATTTTTACCCTATTTTTTTTATTTTATTCATTTAATTTTGGACACAATCAATATAGATAGCTTAGCATTGCCAAAGTATCCCTATTCTCTATTTAGAATCCAAAGCAATGAAAAAATATTGCAGTTTGTTTACAAAGGATCTCAAAACGGCTAAAACAATACAGGATAATTCCAAGAGATTCATATTATTCTTGCTTAAAAAAAATTATATAAGATAAATTACAATACATAAAAAATATGGATGAAGCCAAAGGTGTCACTCTCTCAGTGGTTCACAAGTATTGATTAATAAGTTGAACATGGAAAATGATAAAAGCAAAGAAACATTAGAACTAGAATAACTGGTACAACGCAGCCATTGCTGCTGCAGCAGCAGCAGGTGATGCAGTAACAAGAGTCGAATTCATGGACGCTATTTGGGCTCAAGTGCAGCGATTTCTTTGACAACTTGCGCCTTATCGGCCTCGAATTGCTCATCCTCTGCAACAACGTGTCATTTGTTGACCAAATTCAGTATACACCACATACAAATAATCAAATATTAACATCTCTCGTCTTTTACCTTTTTCTGTCTTGAAATCGGCAAAAAGGCGGAGGAGTTTGCTTCTATTGGTGATCAGAATACCGACGATATCAGGTGGCTTGTTCTGATTTGCTGCAAACAACTGCACATATTTGTATTGTCAAAATAGAGCACAACTCTACGTTGTGACAAGCTTGGGAAGCAATATAAAACCATACCTTGAAAACATGGAAGGCCTCGATCTGAATACTCTTGCTCGATTCCTGGGACAAGGAAACAGTTCAATACTATTTAGGATGCACTGAATAGTGAATAACAAGGCTCAGAATGAATTCCGTCATAAATTCATTAAAGTTGTTCAACAGGGAGTTCTGAATTCACTCTTTCAAGCTATTATGAAATTATTTACCACAAAATAAAACAGCGAAAATTATTCATTTGCGTGGCAAAGGAGCTGGGGCTGAAATAAAAGCTAACAACATAACATACCCTGAGAAGATTCATGAGGATCCTCAAGTTTTCCCTTGAACTAACATAGCGTGTCATTACAGCAGAATTTGAGCGATCTAGTAAGATATCACCCAAGAGCTGAAACAAATGTATCAAAAATCATAATTATATTCAATCATACAGAAACTGCCTGCATATGGAGCATCAGAGGATAAAATTTGAGCAATTCTTTTATTTGCTTCCTAAAGTGTCTTCATTGTTTTTTTCATACTTTTCAGTAGGAAGCAGCAGTTCAGCATGTTATATTACCTTGACAGCCTGCCTCCTAGTGATGTAGTTAGTAGATTCTAACAACTTCGAGTTGTACTCAGCAAAGAACTATCAACAATAAGATGTCAAGCAAATCAGAGTCAGAAGTTGAGCACATCAAAGACTCTAATAAACAAAACTGTAAAATTCAAGGGAGGTACACAGAACAGCATATAATGAAGGCAATGGAGGTTCTGAAAGTCGTAACGAAAAATTGAGCATAATATAAAAATCACAAAAGCCAGCAGGAAGCATTTTTAGAAGAAGCTCGACAAATAAAAAAGCAGGAAATAAGCAGCGCAGAAAAAGTATATTAAGTTATTAACTAATTTAGCTACTAAAGCAACAAAACACTTGCCCAGTCATAATTTTTAGAAAGAAACTCAGCTACTGTAGACTTGTGACGAGTCAATAGTTCCTGCAATAAGATGTCAATCCTGTTAGGTAGACTTTAGTGTCAGTACAGTGAGTACATATATGAAATATGAGAAAATGCAGAAAGAAAAAAGAAAAAAGAAAAAAAGGAAGAAAAGGAAGAAAAAGGAAAAAAAAAAAGGGAAAAAAAGAAAAAGAAAAAGAAAAAGAAAAGGAAAGGAACTAAAACTAATTAGATTCATAACATGATTATACATCACAATGCAGAACTCACATATCCCGGTTAGAGCATCTCTATTAAAAGTCACTAATAGAAATTTTGCATGTCCAGGGTTTCACAACAGTCCTTTACGAACCTCATTTGTGTAATTTGGGAATTTAATATCCATTTTATGTAAGAGCAGATGAAGAAACATATAGTTTCCTGAACGTAATGCTTATCATAAATGTACAGTAGACATACATGGTGCCCTAAGAAATAATGCTACCTTGCTAATCTACCAAGTTCCACATCTCATTAAACATCATAAGTGCAGTCTTATTAACATCCTAAGAATGAATATCATAAAATCAAAATGATCCAGCAAATCGCTCTAAGATGTTTACTAAAGATTTTTCAGCCAAATCCAAGCATCTGAATTTTGAATGAAGGAAGTTCTTTATATAAAACCAACTGCATATATGATCAATGATCAATCAAGTACAAGTGTGTGGCAAGGGTGACTATTGTCACTATTTAACTACAGAATATAGCTAATGCGGTAAAATGAAGGACAGATGAAAAATGAAAAAAGAAAAAAAGGAAGGATGAATAATGTAATTCCACAATTCAGAATGAACGCTCAACCTTGAAGGTAGCAGCAGCATCAGAAGCAATGTCAAAATTTGGAAGTTGTATGAAGTCAAAAAATTTCTTCATATGCTCTGATTCCAAAACATACCTATAGAAGTAAAAACAGATTACACTAATACAATCAATAATTTTCATCCGCGACAGTTTAGTTTAGAGTACACTCATGCACTAAAAGAAAACAGAAGGCATACACTGTAGTCATTAACTGTATATACGATAGAATGACCCATAGTTTGATAGAGCGGCTATTAAAATCATGGTTTTAAAAGGCGTACTCGAGGCGCGCCTCGGTACGCCTCGTGTAAAAAACGATATTGTAATGAATTAAACAATCCGACAACAATTAAAATAAAATTAGGTTAAAAATTTAATTTTGACTCTCAAGTGAGTCAGTGGCGCTATTACACTATCCCAGCACTCTCAAATCTCTACTGTCACCACCGGCAAAGCAGCAGCGACGTGATTCACCTCTTTCTTAGGAAGTTAAATGTTAGATTTTAAAAACTTATAACTTGTTGAGACTTTATTTTTATGTTTTTATGATATTAGATATGATTTTATGTGATTTTTTCATTTACGGCTTAAGTGTACGCCTCGGTTCGCCTTGAGGCTTACGCCTCGCGCCTCAATAGAAAAACGCCTCAAGGCGAAAAACGTCTTTTAAAACCTTGATTAAAATTTCAAATTATTATTTATTAATTATTGTTATTTGGTTATTGGGTTTAGTGCCTTATGGGCTTGTCCGTGGGCCTAGGGTTAATTATTAGTATTTATAGTTTATTCTTAGAGTTTAGAAGTCAAATTTGGAATTAGTATTTTGACAACTTCGACTGGTGGCAGAACTTCTGTTCTGAGTAGCGGCTTCGGTTTGGGGGCAGAACTTCGGTTTTTAGCTCTTTTCGTTTCCCCTTTTAAATTATTCAATAAAATTTCTCTTTGTTTATTTTCTCACGGCCTAGTCTCTATTAATTGTTCCGACCTGCCGGAACCGATATGCCGACCAATACCGAACGTATTGAAGAGGTAGAGAGGTCCGTGAGGAGTCTCCAATTCAAAGTCGAAGGGCTGGAGCAATCGATGGCCACCATCCTCGCCAAACTGGACACCCTAGTCGGCGCTCCTCCCTCCTCGAGTGCCGCAGGCGGCGGCGCTGCCTCAGACCCCGTCGTACCAACCGCTGGTGCGGCCCAGCGCGTTCTCTGCAGGGGCGTGTGCTGCCCCGCCTTCCCTCAGCCCGACAGACCCCCCACTGCACCAACGGCTTCATACACCACGGGATCACGAGCAGCCTCCCCACCGAGCGCCTGCTCCACTTCAAGGTCGGCCTCAATTCCAACTCACACTCATCGCCACCACAATGTGGGCTGTCCTACTCGAAGAGGACGACGACAAACATGATCAGCTTTCAAGGGTTACTGGACCTGTTTACGAGGCTGAGGAGGACACGCACCAACCCTCCGCGGAGCTGCAGCAATTCGAACTTTCAAACCTCTCTTCTAACGGGCTCGACGTGGAAGGGATTGGAGATGGACGAGAGCGTGGGAAGATATCAAAGTAATGCGAGGCCAGTTCCCTGATTTCAACCTTACGGACAAGGCTATTCCGACGACGGCGGCAATTGATAGAACGGCTATTTAAATTTCAAATTTATAATTCAAATTGTTATTTATTAATTATTGTCATTTGGTTATTGGATTTAGTGCCTTAAGGGCTTGTCCGTGGGCCTAGGGTTAATTATTAGTATTTATAGTTTATTCTTAGAGTTTAGAAGTCATATTTGGAATTAGAATTTTGACAGTTTCGGCTAGGGGCAGAACTTCGGATCTAAGTAGCGGCTTTGGCTTGGGCAGAACTTCGGTTGTGAGTTCTTTTCGTTTCCTCTTTCAAATTATTCAATAAAATGTCCCTTTATTTATTTTCTCGCAGCTTCCTCTCTATTATAGTTGGAGTAGAGCAGCAGCCACAATGGTTGATGAAATATCAAGGCATAATATAGAAAGATAGCACATAGTTTCTATCTATACAAAATTTTAATGTTGCATTGAAATCTAAGATATGAAGAAAAACCCAAGGATTACTAGCATAGTAATATATTATAGATATATGTAAATATATATAAGCAAAACCATCATCAAAACTTTTTCCCACCTAAATGTGCAAGTCTGACATTTTTTCGTTGTCTTATTTACAAAAATCCGACTGAAAGTTGCTACCTCGGGCAAGTATTTTTTCGGGAAAATATTCTATGCACCATTTATTGCAATAGCCTAATTTCGGAGAAGGCGACATCATTTCCCACAACCACTCAACTTCTCAAGAAAACAGAATTACTATTTTCAAAATTAAAATTCAATTTTAACTGTTTTTGAAGAAAGAGGAGAAGTTCACAATTAGAAAACGTGCAAAGCCAAAATTTAAACAAATTCTGGTAACATTGACTATTTGACTCTAAGAAGAAGAAGAAGAGCAGGAAGGAAAAAATTACTTTTTGCAAAATTAAAATTCAATTTTAATTGTTTCAGAAGAAAGAGGAGAAGATCACAAATTATAGAACGTACGAAGCAAATATTTAAACAAATCCTGTTAGCATTCTCTAAAAAGAATAAGAACTCAGAATTCAGCATTTTCGTTGTTTTATCTGCACCTAATATTATCATGCTTTCATATTTGAATTTTTTGTCATATACGTAAAAATATCCATATATTTAAAGTATATATGCATAGTAAAGATGGAATTATGTCATTTATAAATCCTTTACTCAGATTAATAATTATGCTTTAAGCTACTTTTTTGGGCTTTAAGCTACTATTATAAATTAGAGACTGCTTATAAAAATTATAATTCAAGGTTCTTAATTTAAAAAAAAAATTATATGAGAAAAGTATCAAATACTAGCTGAAATATATTTCTTAAGCAACAAATATTCATATATATAAGTTTGTTAATTTTCTATTATCATGTAAAGTTTATTAAGTATTGAAAAATTGCATTTGATTTCACTCTCGCAAGAAATGGTTAAAGCATCAATTGATTAAGGACTCTTCATTATTTTGATTTCACTGATGAACTGAACACTTTTGTTTTACCCTATAATTCTCTAACAAACAATATTTACTATGCATACTTCTATTAAATAATTATATGGGTTCAATAAATTATAAAATGAGTCTCTATTTCTTCCTAAAACAGGAAGTTTTATTAAAATTAATTAAAATCGAAACAGAAATATCCCCCTCCTACATTGATAAATCAGTACACTTGTATATTATTATTCATTATAGAATAAGATACTTGTGTCTCATACAGTGAAAAATACTAGAATTAAAATATTTCAACTACTTAGATATGTATAGAAGAAATAATATGCAACCTCATTTTAGAATATGAAAAGGAGTAATGTTGTTTTTTTAATTGAAAAAAGGATTTAAATTGTTACTATTATTTATATATAATTATTTAACTTTATATAAGAGTTTATTCCCGTGCATCATAGAGGATGACAAACTAGTTCAAATTATGACACAAAAAAAAGATTCAGAAAGCTTGAAAATTGAGCGGTCTACTCACTTTGCAACACTTTGATGGCGTATGCATTCCCTCAACATTGCACCATAGTGCAAAGCTAGCTCTGTGTTCTCGTAACTAGAGGCAAACAACAAACCGAATTGAAGTCAATGAATTGCAAAACAGGTCAATTCAGAAACTAATGCAAACTCCTTATCCTGTCATACCCAGCAATCAATATATCCATGAGGTCAATGTTCTTTTCCAAGTAATCACAAGCAATCAACTTTGACTGAACCTGTTGCCTCTGCAGATTTGCAACAACCTGAGTAGCATCTTTGCGAGTCTGCAAAATTGTCTTATTAGTGAAAAGCTATCCCTCCAATTCTTGTGGCAAACAATTAGATTGAGCAACTACAAATTAATAAAATTTCTACACCAAGTTACACTACTCCTAAGTTCCTAACCGATCCATTCAATTAACAACAAAAACACAAATGAAGAATTCTGATAATTTCTAGCAGCTGAATTAGGAATTAGCCTTACAACTACAAGTACCTCTAAATTCAGTTTCGGCAGACATGTAATTAAGAGTCGAAGGGTATTCTCTCTGAAAAACTCCTGAGTCAACTGGGCACATGCTTCTGCTACCGGCTCAGATTCACTGTCCCCATACAGAACTTGTTTCAAGTCCCTCATAAGTTTTCCCAACTCGACCATCTACACAGCAGAATCAACAAAAGACGATAGCATAAGAGTACAATTGTCTACTCCACTCCCTTGTGTTCCAATCACCACATCAAAACAACATTAAGCAAAATCTCCAAACACAATAAGTCATCAAACCATTTTGTCAACTAGAGAGCTCACCCCAAAAGCCATTCACATCCTCACATACAAAAGTATTGCCTTGAGTCAAATTCGACTATAAGTAACACAAACTGTATTAATTCAACTTTAAGTGACAACAGAAAACATTTTCCTCCTCCAGTATGGCTCCATTCTAATCACTATTTCACAACAACATTAAGCAAAAATCTCAAACGCAATAAGTCATCAAATTGTATTACTCCCTCCGTCTAAGAAAATAGTTTGACTCGATGTGTATTGAGTATTGTGTAGAGTTCGGGTCTCGCTTGATTTATTGTTGTTAATTGAGTTGGTTGTTTTGAATGGAGTTATGGTCTCATTTGATTTATTGTTTTTAAGGGGGTACATGTATTGCTAACAATTTCGCGGATGAACCAGAATGGCAAAACGGGTAACAATTTTGTGGATAGAGGGGTTATAGGTTATCAATTATAAAGCTTTCTAAAAGCCATTCAGATCCTCAGTCACGAACAGAAGTATATGCATCCGAACACCAGACTAAAAGGTTAACTGGAATCATTCAACATAAACTGCCAATCAATATTAACTCGCATCATTAATGCACACAATAAGTCGCAACAAAAACAATTTGCCGTGAATCCACATTCAACAGCAATGTCAAACTAATTAATTCCACTCCACTTAAGCAGACAATTTCAAACACAATAAGTCAACAAACTGGTCTATCAACTATAAAGCTCTCAACAAAGCAGAAACAGATCAGAATTCAAACCAAAACAAATAGGCAAAAATGCAATAACGAAAATGAAAGAGCCAAAAACCTTCTCATCTCGTTTGCTCTCCTTAGTATCAGGAGCTCCAAGATCAACAAAGATGAGTAGATCGCGCGTTTGCCGCACCAAATCGGCCGGAGTCCTCGGCTTGGACTTGAAAAGACTCTTCATCTTAGCGTTATCTGCGCCACCATCGGCAGAATCTGGCTGCGGAAGCCGCCGTACAGACGGCTGCGCCGCCAAGGGCCGCGGCGCCGGCGGCGGTTTGCCGCCGGAAGATAAACACCCTCCTATTTTGAAAAATTATGAAGAGGATCCCCAGAAGTTTTACCCTTAGAGTTCAACTTTGTACGAGTAAATACCACTTTTTCGATCCTTAGCGAATCATGGAGTAATCTATTTCAATAAAAGCTGATTTTTCGCCTAAGAGAAAAAGTTGGGATCAGAAGTGAGAAGGTAAAATTTGAGGGGGTTTTGAAATTTTATTTATATATGTCAACTGAGGAGGCAGATCGTGTCGATTGGGTTACTGACCGCCTTGCTTACCCCATCATCCATCCATGTCATTATTTTCTGTGTGGCTGTGAGTCTGTGACTTCATATTATGAACTCTCTCCTCTTTTCTTGTTTTCTTTTTCTTTTTTTTTCCTTTCCAACTAAATGCAGCAAATTTACTCCTTCCGTTCCGTCTTACTAAGTATGATACTGTATGATACTTTTTTAGTGGCACTATTATTAAAAAAGTGTATAAAGTAATGTCTAAGAATGATAAAGGAGTAGTGTCCACACTTTTTTTTAAAATAACTTTTATTATTTATGAAATCACATCAAGCTTAGTATGACGTCTCAAAAAAAATGTATCATGCTTAGTGGAATGGAGGGAGTACATGATTACGGATATTAAAAAAAAATAACTTTCTATGTTTTTGAAAAGTAGTATACTTTATTTAAATTTGTTTTAATTTTTGGTAAGTAACCAATTTTACTAAACAACCTGATAAGAAAAGATGATCACATTTAGTGATACCAAGCTATCAAAATAGTACTCCCTGCGTTTCAATAAGTATGACACAAAACGGTTATTAAGGAGAATGTATAAAGTAGTGTAAAAGTGATAAAGATGGTATGGTCCACACCTTTTTAAAGGGATAATTTTTACTATTTTAAAAATGTGTCAAGTTTAGTGGGGTCAAATAAGGGAATTATGTCAAGTTTAATGGGAGGGGGAGAGTATTAGTTAAATATATTAAGATGGTATCATTATATTTATCTAAATATTGCATATAATTTCAATCCAGTAAATTTGTTTATAAGAAAAAGTAGCAGTAATGTTTTATTTGTTGTAATTAAAGGTAGTCAGTATAGATTGTATAGTTATTTTGGGACTTCCTAAGTTATACAGTCGGTAGTCAATATCATCTCAAATCGAATTGGAAGATATAATTAGTAGTCGGGAAAGATATGAGTCGGCGGTTTATAGTATGGCATAACACGGAAAGCATCATGGTCCGGTTATTGCGGTAATTCAAACCACAAATCAAATTGTATTTATAAGTTTTGGTTTAATTTGCAGATTGAAATATATGATATAATTCAAAAAAATTGGAAAGCATCATGGTCCGGTTATTGCGGTAATTCAAACCACAAATCAAATTGTATTTATAAGTTTTGGTTTAATTTGCAGATTGAAATATATGATATAATTCAAAAAAATTATAAAATTATGGTTTACAATTTTTAGTTTAATATTATAAAAGTAAAAATCAAATCAAACTACAAAATGGTAATATATTTATTATATATTAATGTATATAATATAAATTACTCCCTCTGTCCCACTAAATTAGACCCATTTGTATTAAAATAATACACTCATCTACTTTTCAAATGGGTCTAATTTAGTGGGACGGAGGGAGTATACATGTATAGAAGGCGGTACGGTACTAACTACTAAGAAATGAAGTTTCAATAGGCTGATGAGTCAGAGCGGACTGTAACTAGACAGAATGAAAATAGTAGCAAGCTAAAGCCAATTGCCGTAAGCGCAAAGATGGAAAGAAAGCAAGTACGAATGATTCCCCTGAGGGATCACTTCACTTCTAGCCTATAGGCTTAGGGATAGAGCAGCTTACTACTGTTTCAAATAGAAAGCTTAGCAGCAGACAAAAACGCATCTGTAATGGTGCTATACCCTCACTACAAGGATTCAATTTGATAATATTGATTTATTTGGCAAGAGGTAAATTATTAAATTATAATAATTGTTGGGAATTCCACAATATTTTAGTTTTGATGAAGTTCTCTCGAAAACACACTTAGAGTTCATTCTGTCTTGCTAGACCTCAATCCGTTTTACATGTACCAGATCACTATAATATAAAGTGAATCTGATAGAGAACATGATCTTAGTTTAGATTAGAAAATAACTTGGTATGTAAATGATCTCATCCTATAGAAGTCATTCTATTTTTCTATTGTCCGTGGACCAAATCAACAGCAGATTGAAGCTAGCAGATGATGTAACAGATGGTCACTCAGTCAGTTCTGCCAGAACACTCACAGAAGATTCTACCATGCTTTGGAGCATATTTTCTTAATGCCAGATCTTACGTGCAATGAGATCCAGACCAGGGCGACCAAGGTGCTCACAGATGTCAACAACCATCATAAATAATATGTTGATGATATGGAGAGAGTTCTGAAGAAGAAGATCAAGGATGTCATTGAGGGCATGGAGAAAACGTTTGAAGATGATAGAGACGCAGCTGATCTTGCCAGAGAGAAGCTGGACCAAAGATTGGAAAACTATGAGAAGAAGCTGGATGAGGCCACTAAGTCCATTTCTGCTGTTACAGCACACCAGAAGAAACAGATTGAGGACGACCTCGATAGTAGCTGAGATCACGGAAGCCACTTCTTGCGATCTTCACAAGCAGCTGGATAATTTTGAAAAAGAACGATGCAAAGAAATCATGAAGAATAATCTATATGATGCACTCATTGATATAGAATATCCAACTCAAGATGAGATCAGTCATTACTTCAAAAAGGTTGATGAGATGGAGCAGAACCAGAGCGAATAAACAAAACGCTGACTACGGTTAACATCAGACACAATAACCAGGTCAGTGAGATCAACCAGAACATCACAGTCTTACTAAAATTTCAAGATGAATGCTGAATAGAAACAAGCTGAGATGGAAAGTGAGATCGACTCTCTTCGTACACTCATCAGATCGGTTATTGATGATGTCAAAAAGGGGGTAGGTCGAGGAGGAGGTAAAGGGAAGGAGACAGCCAAGAAGAAACCAACCAAGAAGCAGACCACTCTACCACCAGCAAGGTCGTCACAACAAACAGACCAACCTGAACGACAAATTCTAGATAAAGGGAAGAAGCTCATGGTTGAAGAGAAGGATGAAGGTGACCAGATCGCAGAATTGTTGATTCTTGGAGTGAGTCAAGTGGAGGCTTGTGATCCTATTTTTCGCGCACAATTCTACAAGGATAGAGCCAGACAGCTTCAGAGGGAAGCATAACGTGCTGAGAGGGAGAAAACCTTTGAACCACCGCCTTCACCACCCAGACCAACTAAATCATCAAAGAAAGAGAAATTTATAACGCTTGCCAGCGTACTATTTTTGCAAAAGAGAACCCCACGAGATTCCTAGGTTGCAAATGGAGATCAAGTTGATTGGGAGCTTATCAAAACTGGGTTCATCTTGAACCATTACTTTTTGAGAGAACCTGCTTATTCTCAACAGACAGCAGACCAAGAATTCAAGCAATATGTCGATGAATACAAGGACAAAGAACTCAATCAAAGAGTGAAGATGGCAGCACAAGCAACTCAAGTGGAGCTTAAGGCCCCCTCTAAGGAGTTCATGCAATGTCCATTGATTCAAGGAAGACGAAGCCAGACAAGACGGAGATTCTAAAATGCATCAACCTAATTGCTCAAGCTCGAGGATAAAAGATCGAAAACCATGACCCCAATTATGAAAGTGTTGGACTGATATCTGACGAGAAGAAAAGGCAGATGAAGGAGGCAAGTAAGCAGAAGAAACCAGCTGGTAAATGGTTCTGATTGCATATCTTGTAAACCTGCTATTTATTTTTGTGCCTCTTGATATCATGTTTATGTGCTCTGGACAAATGCATCATGTAACCTGTATGAACTTATCTGATATATATTTGAACGGGTTATCTGATGAGAATATCTCTTTGTCCAGAACTTAATTTTAATGCTTTATATTCGTCATAAATTATAACGAGATTAACCCTTCTGGCAATGAAACCAGATTGCAATTATTGCTTTTCCTAGGATTATCTTGTAAAGTGTGGTTTCGACATCATCAAAAAGGGGAAAATTTTTGGGAACCCTCACAATATTTTGTTTTGATGATGTTCTTTCGAAACAAACACTTAAATTTATTTTAAGTCTTGTTTGTTAGGGAGCAAGCCTGTCTTTATTTTAGTGTTAGTATATTGTAAGGAAAAGACTAAGTTATAAAGTCTTATCTATAGAAAGCCAACCTCTTAGAACATGTTAGCAAATGACTAAAGATGTAAATGATCTAAAAGCCTTTGAGTATTTTGTCCTATAAGAAGTCATCTGATCTAGTTAGTTTTTTGTTATTTGAAAGCAGGCCAACAAACCTGATGCAAACAGACAACCTGATAAGGTCACTAAACTTGGACCTAACCTGCTCTACCCAACTGTTCTTAACATCTTAAGGAGCAAACCTAGACCAGACAACCTCGCTGGAAGTGAACCTGACCTGACCAGCATGATGAGTGAACTTGTCCCTTACACTTTCTTAACATCAGAATCGACGTACTGACCCCACACACCAACACTTTCTTTCCCAGCCTGCTTTGTCCTCACTGACAGGCTGACCAAGGACACTTCCCAGTAGGTCACCCATCATAGTATTGCTCCAAGCCAAGCATGCTTAACCTTAGAGTTTCTACTAAGGGGTCACCTGAAAAAGATGATGCACCATGTTGGTATGAGTAGTACTAATCAATTCATTTAACCTCTCGTCAACAATGGTAGTGCAGGCCCTTATCGACTGAGGCAGGACGCACTCTTATAAGCTCTCTCGGGTACGATACATGGAGGACCCACTCTCCGGGAGGTGCTGGAGTCCACTCCCCAACACAGATCACTAAGTTGGAGATTATGTAATCTTCAGATATAAAATGAGTCATCTGAAGTTTTTCATAGTCATCTGATATTCTCAAAGTCATCTAGGTATACAATGCGTCACCCGATATACTCAAAGAGAATCCCATCCTTATGCCACGTCACCATGATTTTCAAAGAAGGAAAGAGAATCAATCAGAGATCAAAGATGGAAAGAGATCAATTAGCGTATTTGTTACCATATCAACGAGATCTCGCTGATCTTTCTTTACATGGTAAGAGGATCAATTAGGGATTAAAATCAATGATTGGCAATCAACATTTATTTCTCGCCAATCAACCCAACGGTCAGAATTCAAATTCTGAGCCTATAAAAGCTGCGAACAACACCTGGAAAAGTAAGAAGAACATACGCGCGATCATACACGAGAGCTATCATCAAATTTCTAAGTGTTGAAGCTATGCCCAGAAATCTATGCAACATCGAAGTATTCGATGACGAAGATTTCCATTCCAGAATTGTTCGAAACTGATCGTGAATTTATTTCATACCCACCCTCGATTCAAGTTTGTATTATCGAGAAGAAGAGTTGATATTTTTGCTAGGTTAGTAGTTTTGTAAGTGGATTAACGTGGAGGTATTGTAGCAGATTTATCTGCAAGTTGTAAGGGACACGACCCTAATTCATGCACAAGTTTCCTTCTAGTTTTGATTGAAACTTGTGGCTCATTCTCAGCGAGTTTAAAGAAGAGATTTTATCATAGTATTCGATATCCGATCTAGTTTTGATTGGACCGTGGACGTAGGTGGTTTCCCGAACCACGTAAAATAATTGTGTTCTTTACTTTACGCTTTTTATCTTTCAATTGTTTTATTCACTAAACCCTTCACTTGCACGGAAACTTGCATTGTTTTAGTCAACTCTTAATATATTAGACTAAGTGTTTACAAAGGTTTTCATATAAGAGCAACCATTTAAATCCACCATTTTCCGCGCACTACATAATTTAAGATAGCAAGATCACTCTTGTTTTTTACCTGCGTAACTCACTTGAGAGAGCAATACTTGGACTGATCGAGTTAACCTGCTAAAGTGAACCTGATCTGTCAACCCAGGCTATCTCCCAGCGAGTAAGCCTGATCTCTCAGATTAATTTAACAAGTCAACTGAAAAGTCGGTATTTGGTGTATTCCTCCCCCCCTCCTCCCATACACCAAGCCTTGCTCTTTTGGGACCAACAATTTCAATTAACCTAACTCTAATTCTTTAAAAATCGAGTAAGGCATGGGGTTGATACCAACACCTAAATCAAGCATACCTGTCACAATCTTACCATTTCCTAAAGCGATGGTGATAAAACTACCTGGATCTCATAGCTTTTGTAGGAGAGACTGCTGCATAATGGAGCTAGCTACCTCAGACACAATCACCGACTTGTCATCAATAAATCTTCTCTTCTTGGAGGCAAGTTCCTTGAAGAACTTGAGGTACGTTGGTACATTGCGGATGATGTCAAGTAGTGACAGATTCACATGCACTTGGGAAAGCATCTAGTAGAAATTTGTAAATTGTCGCTCCAACTTCTCAGTTTTCAGTCTGCTCGGAAAGGCAATCGGCGGCTTGTATAGGTTTGCCATCTTGTGCAACTGAATGGCGGGCTTTTCCTGCTCCAATTTTTTCTCCTCCATTAATCTATCCTCCTCAGTATCTGGAAGCTCCACTTTATTATCCACATGTTTCTCACTACATAAAACAGTAATGGCTTGCAGTTGGTGTGCTGAGTGTCCCTGCCCCAGAATCTTCCATGTCTATTGCTGCTACTACATTTGATTAACAACTCTTGAGATCTGGCCCTCTTGACTCTCGAGGCATTTGATTGTGGCCTCTTGAGCCTCCCGACCAACTTGTTTTCTTGCATGAAGGTAGCAAGATTATCTTCTAGAGAAGATTTAGGTGGTGTGGCTGCTCGTGCTGCAGGTGGGAATAGTGGCTGGAACTGTGACGGAGGTGGCTGGAACTGATGTGGCGGCTGCTGAAAGTGTGGTGGAGGCGGATAATACCCATGTTGAGGTAGGTAATATGACTGTGGTGGTGGATAACACTCATGCTAAGGTGGGTAATACTGTTGTGGAGGTGCTCCTCGGGTAGGGAAGTTCAATCCCTGCCCCTAACTATGTCCCTTCCATGTGGAGCTATTCTGAGCTCTCCATCCTAAAGTCTGCTAGACTAGATTCTGATCGAATGGCTGTCGTGGCGGATATCCTTGACCAGCATAGATCTCCACCTCTCCTTTAAAAGTTAAGTTTGTCATTCTACTGCAGTTGTTCTCATCATGGGTAGGATCACCACAGATAGGGCATGGTTCAGGCATCGGCTCGTGCTTGGCCACTGCAGGGGCCTTGCTCATCTTCAACTCTTGCAGCTCTATCATCATATCAGCCATCTGCCTTTTCGAATCAGGACTCGCTCCAATTTCTTTGATCTACACTCTCTTAGAACGAGAGGTTTTCTGCTGCCAGTTGGCGGCTAGAGTCTCTAAGAAGACCACAAAACCACGGATCAAAGGCCATCTCTATGAGAATTTTATCTCAGATCATGTCTTAACTCCAGCAACAGCTCCACCTGGACACAAACCATTTTTTGTTGCTAAGCTGCTGGCCTTCTCTTCTCCACCTGTCACATACCAAAGCATCAAACAGATGGTCCATGTAAGAGTCAGTGAAGTTGTGGCCAATTTGTCTCAAGTTGTTCTTGATGCTAGTCACAACCCATGTCCCTGATCTGGTCAAGGAAACACATGGTCGAATTGATGCTGTTTTATCTATTTTTCGATCTCGTTTCTCTCATAATCTTGTCTATCGTATCATTTGTTGTCGTTCGATTTGATGCTTTTGTGCGCTATATGTTACATTTTAGATCAAGATCGACACACGAAGTGGAACATCGTTCAAGAAGAGAACCGAGGGCAAAAAGAGGTGAAAAGATGAAGAAAAGGATGAAAAAGGGCAGAACGCGTGCCTAGCTATCGCTAGCCCCCTAGCGACCGCTGGCTTAAGCCACGAGGATGAACAGAACTTGGGGCTAGCGGTCGCTAGCCCCTGTAATGTAGAGAAGACAGAACAGTGAGGTAGCGAGCGCTACCCCCCAGCGCTCGCTACCCCACTGCAGCATCACCTCAGCCAGCGAGCCAAGGTAGCGCTCGCTGGCCCCTAGCGAGCGCTACCCTGGCGCGATTCTTCCTCTTATTTAAAACGCCTACGCGTGATTCTTCGGGAGAGCTGACACACGTTTTTGTACTTCTAGTCTAGGGTTTAGACCACGAGAGAAAACTTCTTCTAGTCTAGTTTTTATTTCATAGTTCGTTCTTCAATTTCGTTGTGGATTCGTTCGTGATTCAAACCCGGAGTATTTTAATGCATTGTTTACCTTTTCAATCCGTGAGTTCTTTTACCGCTTTATTTATTGCTTTATGAATTATTTTCTTTCTGTCCTTTTCTTAATTAATTTCAAATTCATTAATACAAATCTTTCAATTATGTTAATTAATCAATTCAAGACATGTTTAAATTCAGTTTCCTCAATTCTTTGTTCTTAGATTTAGGATTTAATTGCCTTATTAATTTTCGCCTAGTTAATCCGTATTTTAAATACTTTATTTTCATTCGCCTAGATAGATTAATTAGATTAGTTAAAACATCAAAACTTCTTCTTTTATTTGCTTTCTGTTCTGCAACATAGATAGAGCCCTGCTTAGCCTTCCTTGAGAATACGACTTAGGATCAACTTACTTACTTATAACGAACTCGTACTCTTGTGAGCAATTTAATACAATATATTGGAAGTATATCGGCTGGAAATATTCCTCGTGCCCGATACTGAGTCCCTTTATCGGACAGTGGGTCTGGTCTAAACAATGCCACGTACTGACAGTTTAAAATAAGTTGGAACAAATTTTTGGCGCCGTTGCCGGGGAAGGCTTTAAGCATTTATTTGTGTTGCCTTTTATTTTATTTTATTTTGTTTATTCCTTTGCTCCCACAAGGTGCGTTTGATCTTTTTTTGGTTTGTGTATGCTAGGTCGCCGAAGCTTGAGACAAGAGTTGGTGTCCTACGTTGACAACATCAACAGAAGAGAAGCCGTACTTGAGGAGCAATCTAAGGACGTTGTCAACCTCGCCACGTTATTCGAAGAACCACTAGTGATAATGGCCGAGGAAGACGAAGCCCCTAGAAAACTCGGAGACTTTGCTAGACCGACATATGGCATCACTGCATCCGCCATCGTACTTTCTGCTGCGGGGAGAAATTATGAGCTGAAGCACAATCACATCAACCTGCTTCCCTCATTCTACGGGTTGCCGAATGAAGATGCACTCCTTTTCATCAGGGAGTTTTGCACAGCTGTTCAATCCATCCCACTCCAGACCATCACTGAGGATGAGCTGCTAAGGAAATGCTTCCCCTATTCACTCAAGGATAGGGCGAAGTCGTGGTATCTCTCCCTTCCAGCAAGATCATTACCTACTTGGACGGCGGTGAGTACCACGTTTCTGCTTAAGTATTATCCAAATCACAAGACGCAGTAAATCTGACTCCAAATCATGCAGTTTGCTCAAGAACCTGATGAGCCTTTTCACGAGGCCCTTGATAGATTCAGAGAACTCCAGAAGCAGTGCCCGCACCATCAGATTGTACCGGAACTCCTCTGGCAGATCTTCTATAATGGATTGCAGCACACCTATCAATTCATGGTAAATACAGTGGCTGGAGGTAACATAGCTGAGAAGACTGCAGATGAAGCAATTGAGATTTTCGAGATGCTAGCCACTAATTCGCAGCAGAAAATCTCACGATCCAAGAGAGTGGAAGTCCGAGAGATCAGAGTCAGCCCATACCTCAAGAAGCAGATGACCGATATGATGCGGGAATTGCAAGAGTTGAAGATGAGCAAGGCCTCCGCAGTAACCAAGAATGAGCCGGCATCTGAGCCGTGCCCGATATGTGGTGATCTCACTCATGACGAGAATCATTGCACTAGAATGGTAGAGATGACTTACGAAGGAGAGGCAGAAGTCTATGTTGCACAAGGTTTCCAACCACGCCCGCCATTCGAGCAACATCCACAGCAGACATCGGGATGGAGAGCTCAGAATAACTCGACATGGAAAGGGCCAAATCAAGGTCAGAATCCGAGCTTCCCTGCCCGACGACCGGCCCCACAGCAATATTACCCGCCGCAGCAAGGGTATTATCCGCAGCAGCCCTACTATCCACCTTAGGGAGGGTATTATCCACCACCTCCTTATCAGCAGCCGCAGCCGACATACCAGCAGCCACCGCCACCTCCGTTCCAGTCACAGTTCTCGTCCGCGCCGCGATCAGCCCCATCTAAACCTTCTCTTGAGGATAGTCTTGCAGCTTTCATGCAAGAGAGCAAACTGGCTCGGGAGGTGCAAGAGGCTACTATCAAACGCCTCGAGAGTCAAGTTGGGCAGATCTCAGGAGCTGTTAATCAGATGCAGCAACAGCAGCAAACTGGAAAGATACTCAGGCAGGGACATTCAGCGCAGCAGATTCAGGCCATTACTGTTCTTCGTAGTGGCAAGCAAGTTGACAACAAGGTGGCTATGCCGGAGGATGAGCCGACTAAAGAGGTGGAGGATGCTGAGAAAGGGAAGGAACCGGAGCAACCTGCTACTCAGTTGCACAAAACGGAAAATCCGTACAAGCCGCCAATCCCTTTTCCGAGCAGGCTTAAAAATGTTAAGCTTGAGAAGCAGTTCACGGATTTCTATAAGATGCTGTCTCAAGTACATGTCAATTTACCACTCCTGGACGTAATCCGCAACGTACCAGCGTACCTTAAATTCTTTAAGGAGCTAGCCTCCAAAAAGAGAAGATTTACTGACGATGAGTCGATCATGGTGTCCGAGGTGACCAGCTCTATCATGCAACAACCTCTTCCTCAGAAACTGCGAGATCCAAGTAGTTTCGTTATCACAATAGCACTTGGTAATGGTAAAACTGTAACATGCATGCTTGACTTAGGTGCAGGTATTAATCTTATGCCTTATTCAATTTTTAAGGAATTAGAATTAGGGGAATTAAAACCTACACGCATGAGCCTACAGTTAGTTGATCGTTCTGTTAGATATCCTAGGGGTATTATAGAGAACATCCTAGTGAGTGTTGGTGGTCTGATAGTGCCTATGGATTTTGTTGTTTTAGAAATAGGCGATGTGCATGAAAATGGACGTGATCATACTTTATTACTTGGTAGACCATTCATGGCAACTACTAATACTTTGATTGATGTAAAAAATGGTAACATACAAATGTCTGTGTTAGGAGAGAAAGTTTCATTTTCTGTGCATAAGCACAAAGCTATGCCTTCTGTTAATTGTATTGAGGACTGTGCTTTTATCGATTCGGTTGATGCTCTTGCCGAGATTTCTTTTGTGCAGGATTACAGTTTGGAGGAGATCTTTGAAGGATCAGCCGACATGGAGGAAAGGCTTCATTTGGAGGCCCAGTTCGCAAAACCACCTCCTATGCCGTTAGATAATCCACCAGCACCGGAGAAATTGGAATTGAAGAAGCTTCCTCCGAACCTGAAGTACGCATTTCTCGAGGAGAACGAGCAGAAGCCAGTGATTATCTCAGCTGATTTGACTGAAGCCCAGCAGGCTCGATTAATAAGTGTGCTAAAAAGGCACAAGTTAGGCTTCGATTGGAGTCTGACAGACATCCGAGGTATCAGCCCAGCGATGTGCATGCACAAGATACAGCTCGCCGACGATTCTCTCCCAAAGAGGGATGGACAGCGAGGACTCAACCCAGTATTCATGGAGATCGTGAAGAAGGAGATCTTCAAGCTTCTAGCCGAAGGGATCATATATCCGATCGCTAATAGTGAGTGGGTGAGTCCAGTCCACGTTATACCCAAGAAAGGCGGGATCACGGTGACTATGAACGAGAAGAAGGAGCTTGTCCCTACCAAACCTGTTACCGGATGGAGGATGTGCATTGACTACCGCAAGCTCAATGCGGCTACGAAAAAGGATCACTTTCCTTTACCCTTTATTGATCAGATGTTAGATAAGCTTGCCGGTAATGACTATTTTTGTTTTTTGGATGGTTTGTCAGGTTATTATCAGATTGCGATTGACCCGGAGGATCAAGCAAAAATGGCCTTCACCATCCCTTTCGGAACTTATACCTTTTGGAGGATGCTATTTGGACTGTGCAATGCGCCAGGTACGTTTCAGCTATGCATGATGTCTATTTTCTCTGATATGATTAGTGACTTTGTAGAAGTCTTTATGGATGACTTTTCTGTTTTTGGCTCTTCGTTTGATGATTGTCTTTCTAAAATTGATCGTGTCTTAGATCGTTGTGTTGAAACTTGTTTGAATTTGAGTTGGGAAAAGAGTCACTTCATGGTACGTAGTGGGATTGTCTTGGGGCATGTCGTGTCTAGTAAGGGAATTGAGGTCGATAAGGCTAAAGTTGAGGTAATTGAAAAATTACCTCCACCGACTGATGTTAAGGGGATTAGAAGTTTCTTAGGGCATGCTAGTTTTTATCGTAGATTTATTAAAGACTTTTCTAAAATTTGCCAACCTTTGTGTCGTTTACTTGCTCAGGACACCCCATTTAATTTTGACATTGACTGTCTCTCTGCCTTTATTACTTTGAAAGAAAAATTATGCAGTGCCCCTGTTATTGTTGACCCTAATTGGTCTGTCCCCTTTGAAATTATGTGTGACGCGTCAAACTCTGCTTTAGGTGCTGTTTTAGGTCAACGAGTTGATAAAATGTTGCATGTGATCTATTATGCTAGTTCTACCTTAACCCCTGCTCAGATGAATTATACTACTACTGAAAAAGAGATGTTAGCTGTAGTATTTTCTCTCAATAAGTTTCGTGCGTATATTATAGGGTCTAGAGTTATCATATATAGTGATCACGCTGCTTTACGATATCTGTTGACTAAGCCTCAGGCGAAGCCTAGGCTAATTCGTTGGGTCTTGTTATTGCACGAGTTTGATGTAGAAATTTGTGATAGAAAAGGGAGTGAAAACGCCGTTGCCGATCATCTCTCTCTCTTAGAGCATGTACCTTCTCCCTTATCTTATGATCTAGTTGACGAGTCTTTTCCGTATGAGCATGCTTACAGTGTTAATCATGTGTCTTGGTTTGCTGACATAGTTAATTATTTAGCTTGTGGCGAATTAAGGTCTGACCTCACTTCCCAAGAAAGGAAGCGTTTTCTCCATGTGTGCAGGCAATACTTTTGGGAAGACCCTTTCCTTTTTAAGCTCGGAAAAGACGAAGTGATTAGGCGATGTGTAGCAGAGGAGGAGCAACCGAAAGTGCTTGAGATGTGCCATGAATCTCATTGTGGCGGCCACTTTAGAGGCCAAAAGACGGCGCACAAGGTTCTTCAATCAGGTTTATTTTGGCCTTCTTTATTTAAAGATGCACATGCTTACTATCTTTCGTGTGATAGATGTCAAAGAGTCGGAAATTTAGGTCGTAGAAATGAAATGCCTTTGAACAATGTTCTTGTGGTTGAAATATTTGATGTGTGGGGAATTGACTTTATGGGTCCTTTCCCTATGTCTCATGGCTACGAATATATTTTGCTGGCCGTTGACTACGTTTCTAAGTGGGTTGAGGCTATCTCCACTAGAACATGTGACTCTCACGTTGTT
This sequence comes from Leonotis leonurus, assembly GCA_026898415.1. NCBI lineage: Eukaryota > Viridiplantae > Streptophyta > Magnoliopsida > Lamiales > Lamiaceae > Leonotis > Leonotis leonurus. The sequence goes on along the minus strand of JAPKLX010000221.1, from coordinate 344,386 downwards.
CTCAAGTTTGTGCAGGAAAATGTTTTGTGCAGGTTTGGCTTCCCACGAGCTATCATTAGCGATGGTGGCAAACACTTCTGCAACAAACTATTCGAAAGGCTAATGAGGAAAAATGGGATAACGCACAAGATCGCGACCCCATACCATCCACAAACGTCAGGCCAAGCCGAGACGAGCAATAAGCAAGTCAAGAATATCTTGGAGAAGACAGTTCAGCCATCTAGGAAGGATTGGTCTATAAAGCTGAACGACGCTCTTTGGGCATACCACACGGCATACAAAAGCGTGTTGGGGATGAGCCCGTATCGTCTCGTGTACGGAAAAGCGTGCCACCTACCAGTTGAAGTGGAGCACAAAGCCTATTGGGCAATCAAGGCCTCCAATCTCGATTTGCAAAAAGCAGTGGGGCACCGTTCTTTACAGATGTCGGAGTTAGACGAGCTGCGAAACGAGGCGTATGACAACGCCCGAATTTACAAGGACAAGGTGAAGGCAATCCATGACCGAAGGATTCTCCACAAAGATTTGAAACCTGGCATGAGGGTGTTACTGTTCAATTCCCGGTTGAAGCTCTTTCTCGGAAAATTAAAGTCTAGATGGAGCTGCCCATTCGTGGTGAAAGATGTTAAGCCGTACGGGGCAGTAGAGATTGCTAAAGAAGGAAACAATGACTCATTCGTGGTGAATGGGCATCGTGTTAAGCCGTACATCGAGGGGTGGCCTACTAACTTCACGGTGGAGTCCACACCGATTGAAGATCCACCCTCTACTTGATCATATATTGCCGTCAAGCTAATGACGTTAAACTAGCAGTCTTTTATTTCCGTTAATTTTATTTCCGTTGATCTTATTTTTGTTGTTTAGTCATTTTCGTTTCGTTCTTAGTTAAGGGAAGAACTCAGTTAAGTCAATTTTGTGTTGCAGAAGAAATCGGGAAGAATGTACGAGAGGTTAGTGGAAAAACAGACAAAAAGAAGACATCTACGAGAGCTGGGCCAGCGCTCGCTAGGCCCCAGGGAGCGCTAGCCCAGCGTTCTGCCCCAGTCTAGCATAAGGGGCCAGCGCTCACAACCCCCCAAGCGAGCGCTAGCCCCAGTATCTGTCCCACTCCAGAACGCAGGGGTAGTGAGCGCTACCCCCCCAGCGCTCGCTACCCTTGGTCGCTGCCTACCCATCCAGCGCGTTGGGGTAGCGCTCGCTACCCCCCCAGAGAGCATTACCCCTGCCCCCTGCCTTGTAAGTCCAGCGTGCTAGGGTAGCGGTCGCTACCCCCCCAGCGACCGCTACCCTCACTCTCTGCCCGTTTAAAGCCTTTCTCCCCTCTTTCCTTCTCCCATTTTTTTCCCCATGTCTTCTTCTTCCCCAACTTTCTCTCTCTCTCTCGCGATTTCTCCCTTAAATTCTCCCCCAAACTCCATTATTCCACCCTTTCTCCTCTAAATACTCACACCATTCATCACCTTCAACTCCAATCTCATCAACTTTACCACTCAAGCATCTCCTAACCACAAAAATCTCCAATTCCTTCTCCCCAAATTTCCAATCCCTAATTTTTCCAATTCCCCCAAATTCTCAAACCCTAACTTCTCTCCCTCTCCATAAATTCACCTTCTTCCTCCCAAAATCCAGCCACACCAACCTAGTTATCCGTCACCGCGGTTGCACCACCGACCACAATCACCTTCCGACGACTTTCCAGTGAATTTCCGGCAACCTCTATTGTCACATTCTCTACTTTAAATGGCGCGCTCCAAGAATCGTGCCGGTGAGCAAGCTGCAAGCACTTCTCAACCGGAAGAGCCTACCACCGAGGAGCTCCAACAAGCATATAATTGCCCTTTTCCACTCGAATCACACTTGGAGGGGCAATTCTACGAAAGGTGGACTCGACATGAGGTAACTCCGCCTCATACACTTGACCGGAATTTGCTAGCTAGTTTAGGATGTGTTAGAGAACTTGAGCAATATCTTGATGTTTTAGGACTTAGAAAATATGCTCATATGTCTTTTAAATGTTCTAAAGTACTTACACATGAATTCTTATCGACTTTGACTGTGCCTGCGGACCTTACACATGAATTCTTATCGACTTTGATTGCGGGGAGTACCCCGCCGCGTTTCTATCACTGTTTTGTGCAGGATTATGTGATTCCACGACAAGAATGTGGGGGACCAAGCCCCACCTTCCCACTTTAATCCAAACGCCGCGTGGAATTCCCTAACAGGTTTTCACAACTGGCAAGCCGGTGGGATGCCGGCTGGTTTCATTCAGAATAATGTTCTGATGATCCTTCATAAATTTCTATCTTATGGGATCACTGGCAAGGAGCAAGCAAATAAGGTGAACCAGTATGAAGTCTACCTGCTCCAGAGTGCCATTCGAGGCTCCCGGGTGTGCGCCGGCTACTTTATTCTTAACATCTTTAAGAATATGTTGGCCACAGTCCGGTATCATGCCACACTGCCCCTCGTGATCTGTGCAATTACTCGACACTTCGAGGTTTTTGACCCGGAGCAGCTTGATCCCGCCGACACCATCTATGTGTCGAGGATTGATCACTCGGAGCTCCGCCAGGCTCGCATTTGCACGATGGATTACACATGGGTGCCATCCACCTCTCGACGCTGTGTGGTTAACCACACTAATGAGTTGGCCGCCATAGCCGCCAACTTACCTGATGTCGGTGGTGACGAGGGAGCAGCTGACCGAGCGGCCGAGGAGGACGCCTATGAGGATGCCCCTATGCAGGACACCTTTGCTCCCGGGCCTTCCTCATATTCGACGGGCACCGGCCAGTATCACTATGGTGCCAGCTCCACTTCTACCGGTGGTATGGACCACCTCACGTCGCAGTTTCAGTCTCTGAGCACTGAACTCGGCGCCCTTCGGTCCGACTTCACCTCCTTCAGGCAGGACTTCACCAGCTTCTCCCAGGACTTGGGGGCGCATGCTCACGAGGCCCAGTCCTTCTACCGGGAGTTTGGAGACTTCAGCTCCTCCATGCTTCGGAGCCAGGAGCGGATTGAGGAGAGGGTGACTGCTACCCACGATTTGATGTCTGAGCAAGTTCGTCAGTGGAGATTGTCTCAGGAGCAGTCGGCTCTCCAGTATCAGCAGATACTAGAGAACAACCGACAGATGGCCGAGCTTAACGCCCAGTGGTCAAACTGGGCTTTGTACGATCACCCACCGCCGCCGCCGGATCAGCAGTGACTTGTCACTACTGCTTAGTACGTATTTCTTTTCGTTTTCTTTTTGCGTGTGTTCGGGTTGTTTTGCATTCAGTTTATTTTTCTTGTTTTGTTGCTTCTTTTGCTTTGTTTGGCGTTTCTTTTGTAGGTCTAACCCTTTACAATTACTCGAGCTCTCACCACCGCCGCATTGCCCTGTATCGGGTATTATCTTTTCCTCTCTCTTGTTTTTATGTTGGAATGAGGACATTGTCATCTTTATTTCGAGGGGGAGGGGTGTGTATGCTTTATATTGTAGCATGCGGCATATTATTAGAACTGTGTAGTTGTGCATACATGTTTGTCCAATTGCTGTTGAGCTTGATATGATTAGTGCTTGATTTTGACGAGGACTTGTTAATTATGTTTGATGACATGAATTGCCGTTGTGAGTTATCGATTGGGTATGAGTGTTGTATCTTGATCATAGTTGTTGTGGGTCACTCTTTGTGTGATGATTTTATGTTATATCTCGTAGCGTTGTGAATTTGGTTAAAATTGCTCGTTGGCTAGACTTTTTTATTAATTATTGTGTTTTAAGATTGAGTTGGGAGGCCTCTGCTCCTCTGAAAACCATGAGCATGGGAAACCACACGAGAACAATTTAGATAACCTCTAAATGTTTTTATCTCGTGACTTTTGGCCATATAACCCACTCTTTCGATATCTGGCTCGAATGACCTTAATAATTATAATTGAGTCGCTTGAACTATTTGAATAAGTGACAAGAACTCTACCCCTCTTCCTCTATGAAATTGAAGAAAATTTTAGATTCGAGGAATGGGTATGGGAAACCACACTAGGATACTCGGTTTATCCGAAGATCACACCTAGTAACCAATGTTCTATTTATCACTGAAAATTCTTTGTGATTTGGCCCTTAATTGATTGTGATTAAAATGATAAAAATTCAAAGTCTAGCTTGTGAGTGATTGAAAAGCCAAATTTACATGCGTTATTGAGTTCGATCATATTGAGTTGCACCTTCGAGGGAAACACATAATATTGATTGATTTATAATCTTACGATCCCTTTTGATTGCTCATAATGAATATGATTGTCATTGCATGATTATACTTGTCGCTTGTTTTGAAATCTCCGTATTATGTCGAGTTTAGACTTGCTTGAGGACAAGCAAGGTATTGTGTGTGGGGAGGTTGTTTTATCTATTTTTTGATCTCGTTTCTCTCATAATCTCGTCTATCGTATCGCTTGTTGTCGTTCGATTTGATGCTTTTGTGCGCTATATGTTACATTTTAGATAAAGATCGACACACGAAGTGGAACATCGTTCAAGAAGAGAACCGAGGGCGAAAAGAGGTGAAAAGATGAAGAAAAGGATGAAAAAGGGCAGAACGCGTGCCTAGCGGTCGCTAGCCCCCTAGCGACCGCTGGCTTAAGCCACGAGGATGAACAGAACTTGGGGCTAGCGGTCGCTAGCCCCTAGCGACCGCTAGCCCCTGTAATGTAGAGAAGACAGAACAGTGAGGTAGCGAGCGCTACCCCCCAGCGCTCGCTACCCCACTGCAGCATCACCTCAGCCAGCGAGCCAAGGTAGCGCTCGCTGGCCCCTAGCGAGCGCTACCCTGGCGCGATTCTTCCTCTTATTTAAAACGCCTACGCGTGATTCTTCGGGAGAGCTGACACACGTTTTTGTACTTCTAGTCTAGGGTTTAGACCACGAGAGAAAACTTCTTCTAGTCTAGTTTTTATTTCATAGTTCGTTCTTCAATTTCGTTGTGGATTCGTTCGTGATTCAAACCCGAAGTATTTTAATGCATTGTTTACCTTTTCAATCCGTGAGTTCTTTTACCGCTTTATTTATTGCTTTATGAATTATTTTCTTTCTGTCCTTTTCTTAATTAATTTCAAATTCATTAATACAAATCTTTCAATTATGTTAATTAATCAATTCAAGACATGTTTAAATTCAGTTTCCTCAATTCTTCGTTCTTAGATTTAGGATTTAATTGCCTTATTAATTTTCTCCTAGTTAATCCGTATTTTAAATACTTTATTTTCATTCGCCTAGATAGATTAATTAGATTAGTTAAAACATCAAAACTTCTTCTTTTATTTGCTTTCTGTTCTGCAACATAGATAGAGCCCTGCTTAGCCTTCCTTGAGAATACGACTTAGGATCAACTTACTTATCTATAACGAACTCGTACTCTTGCGAGCAATTTAATACAATATATTGGAAGTATATCGGCTGGAAATATTTCTCGTGCCCGATACTGAGTCTCTTTATCGGACAGTGGGTCTGGTCTAAACAATGTCACGTACTGACAGTTTAAAATAAGTTGGAACAGATGCAGTCGCAGAGCAAGTATTGAACTGGAGGAAGAACTTACCAAGATCAAAGAAGAGATGCAATCCTTCAAGACTTCTACGCAACCCATTTTTTATGCTGTTGAAAAGGGGGAATATTTTGGAAAACAGGGCAAAAAGGCTGATAAGGGAAAAGGGAAAGTGGCAGAACAAATCAAGCCCACACACACCAAAACACAGACCAAGCCCAAAGCAACTAAAAACATCATCGAGGTACAGGTCAAGAAAGTGCCAGATTCTGAAGTCATTCCTACACAAGCCATACCTCTACCAAAGAAATCAATGAAGAAGAAACAACCAGACAGCGAGGACCCAAAACAAAGCACAATAAGACTGGTGCTACATCCTCATTTGTTGTGTTCGAAAGAAAGATAATTGTTGAAAACCAGCCTACATCCAACTCTCTAGGTTCTTGCAAATATAAGAGGTCAATTGTACGTGACAAGTTAACTCCGTAATCGAGGAATTTCATTGGTGAAAGGTTGGGGATATATATACGTATCTTGAGTTGTTAAGCTCTTTTCTTAAATAAAAAATGCATGGATATCTGTTAAAATGTTTTCACAGAGGTATCGACTGTATAATGCTCTTATCGACCGTCGGGGGTTCTTATTCGGCCTAACACATCGATTTAAGGATTGTGATCACTTTAGTCTCTAGTTCGGTGGGTTGATCACCATCAGGTTTTGACTCATGCTATGTTAGGGTGTACGGTTCGTCGAGCCCTATTTAACTGAATGTTTATGATCCGACGGTGGTAAAAGGCTTGGGACATAACCTATATAAGAGTAACGTCATGTCGGGTCATGTTTAATTTATGCACAAATGTTTTTGCTTACTTAGAAGTTATTTTTGTTTTAAAACTTTCTAAGGTAAGTATACTGAACAGAGACTATGCTTTTTGTTTTATGAAAAACCCAATTGAGTGCACTAGTACTCACCCCACGTTTTCCAAAATTCTTCACAGACTAAGGAAGCAGCATGATGTGTGTGGCTGAGGAATGGTTTTATTGGGATGGCGATTGCTTCATCATGAGAACGGTTTACCGTTCTATACATAAGAATTTCCACTGCCATGCTCACGTATGTTATGATATTTATGAAATAATTATCATCGAAGTATATGTGTGTGATAATATATATGTTTAAACTCTAAGATCATTTCCTCATTCCACGAAGGCCTTATCGGCCATTATTAATAAAGGTTCATGTTATCATATTATCATTTTTCATTTCATGCATACATGTTCATAGGAGAGCTTAGAAGAAGTCATCCCCTCTTGGACGCTCAACTCATCGGCCCTTTGTGTAGTGTTCGAGCGAATGTCGACCACACTTGGTGAGCTGGGTGAGTGACTCCTTTTGGCGAGCTAGGCTCACTAACCTCCGTCTTTGATCAACGGTTCTTATTGGATGATTCGACCACTTGGGATTTAGGGTTACCGTTCCCATGTATCAAGCTGTATTATCTCCAATTCATTTCATCTTGGACGATTCGGCCGCTTGGGATTCAGGATTACCATTCCCATGTATCGAGCTGTATTATCTCCAATTCATTTCATCTTGGACGATTCGACCGCTTTGGATTCTGGATTACCGCTCTCATGTATCGAGCTGTATTATCTCCAAATTGCATATGATTCATTTTAGATTCATTATTATAGACATTTCATTTGCATTGGTTAGCTGTTTGGTCTGCAAAACGGCATAGTCAAAGTTATAGAGGAGATGCTGCCCGATTTTCAAGGACATCTCTCTTATATAATGCACACGAACACAATGCCCCCTTTCTTTCCCGCTTCTTTTATCCCCGTCCAGTCAAGCCCTTGGCGCGTGCGCCGTCCCTCGGGATTTGGGGCGTGACAGTGGTATCAGAGCGGTCGATGCTCTGGTACGTTCATGTTAAGTCCAGCATGTTTAGGAATTGCATTGCATTTCTAAAATCAATGACATGTATCTTAATAACACCCTTAGCTCGCCATCACGCTGCCTCTCAGCAAAGAAAAAAGGTACATTTGTTTTTGTGTAAACTGCTATTTTGAAAAAGAAAAGGTTTATGGAAAAGGCTTGTCTATAAATATTTATATGGAAAAGTTTTCATTTAAGACGTGTTCTTATATGATATTCATGAAAAGGAAGAATATTTAATCAAATTAGGATTTATATGCCTATTTGATTCAATGAATTAAATGTTATGAAAATGATCATGTTAAATCATCTAGGTTATATGTACCTATTTGATCTATGAAAATTATGGGGAAGGAAATGATATGTTTATTCACTTAGGACATGTGTGCCTATTTGAATCATGATATGACATGTATAAAGTTTTGACATGCGTTGTCAAGTACGAGGGCTATATGAATGGTTACATTTGGTTTAACCTATGTGACATTATGATTGATTGATTGAGGGATGGATTGTAATGTAAACAACTTGTTTGCAACTAACATAATGATTGAAGTAAATTCATACTTGCTTGAATTTTCATGACATGGTACGATCACGAGAACGAAATGAAAAATCATGCATAGGACGAGCATCTAGGAAGTGACTACCTGGATGGCTCGCCCGACCATGGAATAGATGAGATTATTCACATTTATTATTAAATGATAAATACTGACATGTATGTTATCATGATTATGTACATTGCTGACCACATTACTACTCATAAAATCCATTTATATAGAATGCCTCATAGAACCAGAAATCAAGATAACCACGAGGAAGAGAGATATCATGACCTGCCCCTAGTGGTTATGCGTGCCCGAAGCAGAAATTCAAAATCAACGAATGTGAGGTGACAATGGTTTGGTGAATTGAAGTTGGCCTTAAGTGTAACATGACTCCCAGTTACTGCGCGCGATCGTATACTGAGGTGCTCCCCGCCGGTTGTTGGAATGACACGAGCCAGGCCAGGTCTCGATTCAGTTGTATGTCATTTTGGGTATGGATTGGTTAGAAAAAAAATAAGATGACTATACGTTGCCAAGAAAGGGAAATTTCTTTTCAAGCAAATGATAGATGAAACGTCAGGTACCATGGGTCATGATTGGGACATTCAATACCCATTATTTCAGCATTCAAGGCTGCTAAATTTCTAAGGAAATGAAATTGTTAGACAATTCTTGTCAGTCTGATGGCTGATGAACACCAAAAGAAGGACCTCTCATAGGAATGGATTGTGAAGGACTATCCAGATGTCTTTCCTAATGATTTTTTAGGATTACCTCCAGACAGAGAAATTGAATTCACCATCGACTTGGAGCCTGGAGCAGCTCCAGTGTCGAAGGCACCTTATAGAATGGCCCCAAAGGAACTGCAAGAGCTCAAACTGCAGCTACAAGAACTAATAGAACTTGGTTTCATCCGACCAAGTGTTTCACCATGGGGCGCGCCAGTTCTATTTGTCAAGAAGAAAGATGGGTCACTGAGAATGTGCATTGATTATCAAGAATTAAACAAGCTTACCATTAAGAATAAGTATCCTCTTCCGAGGATAGATGATCTCTTTGACTAATTGAAGGGAGCAACTGTCTTTTCAAAAATTGACTTGCGATCAGGTTATCACCAACTCAAGATAATAAAGGAGGATATTCCAAAAATAGCTTTTCGAACAAGATATGGATATTACGAGTTCATTGTGATGTCTTTTGGCTTAACAAATGCTCCAACAGTTTTCATGGACTTGATGAACCGGATATTTCATCAATACCTGGACAACTTTGTCTTGGTATTCATCGACGATATCCTCATATATTATAAAAATGAGGATCAACATGTAGAACACATACGCATTGTGTTTGATACCTTGCGAGCGAAGAAATTGTATGCCAAATACAACAAGTGTGGGTTCTGGCTCAAGGAGGTTATGTTCCTTGGACACATAGTGTCTGTGGAAGGAATCAAAGTTGATCCGACCTAGATTGAGGCAATCAAGGATTTGAAAACACCAACAAATGCCAACGAAATTCGTAGTTTTCTCGGTTTGGCGGGATATTACCAGAGATTCATTGAAGGATTCTTCAAGCTATCAAGGCCAATAACACAATTGCTCAGAAAGGGACATAAGTTCACATGGTCAGAAAGTTGCGAGGCTAGTTTCCAAGAACTAAAAACAAAGTTGACTACGACCCCAGTGTTAGCTGTACCAAAGGGAAATAAAAGATTCATCTAAGCTTGGATTGGGTTGTGTGTTAATGCAAAACCATAGAGTAATTGCATATGCATCCCGTCAGTTGAAACCCCATGAGTTAAACTATCCGACTCATGTTCTTGATCGCTGCAATTGTTCATGCCTTGAAGATATGGAGACATTACCTCTACGGGGTTGAGTGTGAGATCTTTACTGATCACAAGAGTTTAAAATATTTCTTTGAACAAAAGGATTTAAACATGCGACAAAGGAGATGGCTCGAGCTAGTCAAGGATTATGATTGTATGATCAACTACCATCCAGGAAAGGCCAATGTGGTAGCTGATGCCTTAAGCCGAAAGACAAAATCTAAGATGGGATGTCTTCTTACACAAGAAAAATAATTACTCAAGGAATTCGAATCTTTTAAATTGGAAATAGTTCATCCACCAGAAACGGTTAAATGTTTCGTTGCCGCTATGACAGCTGAACCAGACCTAAGGGAGAGAATTTTGATAGCACAACAAGATGATGAGTTCTTAAAAGAAATGCATTAAAGGCAAGAGCAAAAGATACAAAAGGATACGTGGAGACTAAAGATAATTCCTTTATGTTTCGAGGGAGATTATGCATACTAGCTGCTCAAAGGTTGAGGGATGAAATCATGAGCGAGGCTCACGATACTCCATACACCGCTATTTGCCATTCTGAACGGGACATTGCCAAATCATCACATGTGAACAAAGGAAACTACTTTTCAACAACAAAAGCATCGTCTAAAAGTGGAAGAGCTTTACGCCTTCTGGAAAACCAGATTCCTCAGAGAGTCTTCCTTTGAGTGGTGGAATTACCCTGGGAGTACCAAGATGTACACATATCTTAACTGAAATTTTTAGTGGGCTAGAATGAAGAAGGATATGAGGATGTTCGTTGAACGTTGTCTTGCAGTCAACAAGTCAAGGCTATACATCAATGACCATCTGGATTGCTGCAACCATTACCAATTCCGGAATGGATATGGGAACATGTCAACATGAATTTTGTGGTATGTTTTCCGAAATCAACAAAAGGAAACACTGCTATTTGGGTAGTGGTCGACCATTTGACTAAGTCAGCACATGTCTTGCCAATTAGAATGACTTTTGATCCGGATAAACTAGCCAAGATTTATGTGAAGGAGATTGTACGTCCTCTTGGCGTACCTGTGTTAATCACATCAGATTGAGATACGAGGTTTACGTCTAAGTTCTGGAAAAGTTTACAAGAGGTAATTGGTACAAGGTTGAATTTTAGTACCGCATTTCACCCACAAATTGATGGACAGTCGGAACGAACTATATAGAGAAGATATGATGTGAGCAGTCGTGGCAGACAGATGTGGGAGCTGGGAAGAAATCTTCCTTTGATCGAGTTTGCCTATAACAATAGTTATTAGGCAACAATAGGAATGACATCTTATGAGGCTCTCTATGGGAGAAAATGTCAATCACCACTTTACTGGGGTGAAGTGGGCGAGAGACAATTGTTGGGACCAGAAATGGTACAATAAACAGTTGAGATAATTGCCCAAATCCGACAAAGAATCAAAGAAGCCCAGAATAAGCAAAAGTCCTATACGGATAAACGCCGAATAGATTTACAGTTTATGGTCGGGGATCGGGTATTTCTAAAAGTTTCACCTACTCGAGAAGTAGTACGTTTTGGCAAAAGGGGAAAGTTAAGGCCAAGGTATATAAGACCTTTTGAAATCTTAGAAAGGATAGGCCCTGTTGCCTATAAGTTGGCACTACCACCAAGTATTGTAGATGTTCATAACGTCTTTCATGTTTCCTAACTTCGAAAGTACGTCTTCGATCCGAAGCATGTCATAACATATGATCAGGTAGTCCTTGCAGATGACTTAACTTATGAGGAAAAACCAATATCAATATTGGATAGAAAGGTCAAAGTATTAAGGAATAAAGAAATTCCTCTCGTGAAAGTTCTATGGAACCATCATGGGTAAGATGAGGCTACATGGGAAATGGAGGATATATTCAGGAGTCAAAATGTTGATTTATTCTCTCAGGTAACATAAAATTTTGAGGACGACATTTTTCTACGGGTAGAGAGATGTAATATCCTGCTATTTTCTAACTATACTTTTAAGTGTTCTAACTATTAAGGGACCTTGGTATGATGAAAAAAGAATTTTAGGAAAAACCTAGACCCTTTTAGGACCTACCATGTTAATTTGGCAGACCGATAAAACTTTTTAAAAGATTTAATTAAAAATGAGCTTTTCATGCATACGTCCAGAAAAGAAAGAAGAATACACCAAAATGTAGGTGCTGCACCAAACACTGGTGGTTCTTTCTTGTTGTAAGTGAAATTTCATTTCTTTTTCTATTATATGAAAGAATATAAGGTTTTCTTCACTAAATGGGTTATGACACCACAAGCACTAATAGAAGTGGATCTTTGATCGACACTGGAAAAGACGTCTTGACGAGAGGTACTGAAAGTCAACCTTTCCCTAATTTTCAATTCTTTCTTGTTGTAAGTGAATGCAACGAAAAGACCCGGAAATAACGAAAATTTTGGGAAAACGTCAACGACTACTAGCCTAAGAAAATTTTAATAAATAAAAAGAAGGCGGAATCGATAAAATCTATACATATTATACTCTTTGGTAAAGTTTTTCAAAAGAAAAATATTTGCACTAGGTTAGCCCAAAATGGATTTCATATGCATTCGCTACGTATTTTTAAAGTTAAGGTATGTTGTTCGAAAAATGAGCTTTTTCATGCATGATTGAAAGTATATCAATATTATAGTCATTGTGTATAGTTTTTAAAATGAAAAATATTGACGTTAAGTTTTCTCGAAAAGGAGACCGTACGTAGAAGTTACGAATTTTCAAGGTTTAAGAATCTAAAATAATAATATAATATAATTAATAAAAAAAAACAGAATTTTCTTCTCTAAATAGAAGGCAGGGGAGCCGACTTATTCTTCCTCCCCCCATCACGCAGGAAGTTCCCCCCCCCCCCCCCCCCCCCCCCCCCACTCCCTTCTTTCTTTTTCATTTCTTTTTCTTCCTTCGTGGATGCCATTGACGGCCATCCAAGCTCGGGGAGCTTTGGTCCGAGGTCGAGTCTAATCAAGCAGGTACGTCGGGACAATGAATATAACAAACACAAATAACACTCAAAATTAAAAAACATTTAAAAATTTTCCCGACAACGACACCAAATTTGTTTGACCTAAGATGTGTACTCTCTAGGTTCTCGCAAATATACGAGGTCAATGGTACGTGACAAGTTAAACCTAGTCGAATCTCAATGAGAAGCTTTACAAAATGATTTAATTCTAAGTGTTATTAAAAAAGAATAATGGAAAATCCTAACACTCTAAATCAAGAATAAGCTGGAGAAATAAGAAACAAAATAAGCGAATAAAAATAACAAAAATATGGGATTCTGTATTTAAGAGTCTACGTTTAGAAATCTATAATTAATCAAATCATGCTCCTATCAATCATGCAATTGCTTATTATCGAGAGCTTCTTAAAAGTTAGTCTATTTATTAACTTATGTATTCATAAATAGACGGCAATCACGACTCACATATTAGATTACCCTAATAAAAATTCTTCAATTATAAACAACGATTCAAAGTTAATAAATGAATTCATAGAGTTTCTTAATCATCTAATTCGCGTATTCGATAACTAAGCGGTATTTCTAACTCACGTAATCAAATTACACAATAGGATGATCATAAATAACCATAAATTTAATTCATACGTTTTCGATTTGGAATTATTGTTTGATTTAACCATAGGTTTATATTGGAATCATCTCTCGATCTCAACCAATAAACAATAAATTAAAACGGTGGTCAATCGCTTCAATTAAACAAGCATAAGTTAAATCAATAGAGCATGAATCAAAGAACAATCAATAATAAATTAAAGAGATTCATAAACTATGGTAGTGAATAACAAATCAATACATTCAACATCAAGAATAAGAGACACTTACTAAGAATAAATTTTGGATTGAACGTTAATCTCACCCACAATCCTTCGTCCCGATGCGAAATTACAAAGAAAATTAAATTCTCAAAGTGTTCTAGGATTTTGAAAGAGAGAAAATAAGAAAGGGGGATCAAAAGTACGCCTTAAATAGGGGTTTAAATAGCCTAAATCGCGTCCAACGGTGTCGGGGGATCCAGCGGCCGCTGGACATCACATTATGTCCAAACCAAGAGGCCCGCCTAGCGGGCGCTGGATCATGGACTCTGCAAAATACAAAAATTTTAAAAATACATAAATAAATCTCGTCTCGATAGGAGTCCATGACCGTAAACGAATCCAAAATTGGAGTTGTAATGAACGAGAACGAGCTAAAACAAAATTATTGCGCAAGACATAATAATTTCGCATTTTGCCATGCTCTTGCATTCTTTCTCCTCTCATCTTCTGCTCGTAACTCCTAAAAGCTCTCATCCGACTTCCTGGGCTTGTCCTCGGTTCATTTGTTACGCTTCCTCACACCAAACTTCACCTCCACGACTCCATTTCGCGATAATTCCAATCACCAATCCACCTACTACACAACATCGACAACCGATGTAAAAACGAACAAAATATAAAATAAAATTGACTAAACCACTACGAAATGAGACTTGAAAACACTACTAAAATGTACCAAACACCAACATAAGCTCTATCCCTCAATCTGCTTCCGAAACTTTTATTGCTTATTGCAACTGAAAAACATGCAATCTATCTCGCAGAAGAGCAGACCAGGAAGGAAACTGAGTTGAAAGATGTTGGGAAGTGGACTCCAGCACCTCCCGGAGGGGGGGTCCTTCGTGTATCGTACCCGAGAGAACTTATGGGAGTGCGGCCTGCCTCAGTCGAAAAGGGCCTGCACTACCATTGTTGACAAGAGGTTAAATGAATTGATTAGTACTACTCATACCAACATGGTGCATCATCTTTTCAGGTGACCCCTTAGTAGAAACTTCAAGGTTAAGCGTGCTTGGCTTGGAGCAATACTATGATGGGTGACCTACTGAGAAGTGTCCTGGGTCAGCCTGTCAGTGAGGACAAAGCAGGCTGGGAAAGAAAGTGTTGGTGTGTGGGGCCAGTACGTCAATTCTGATGGGCGCTCCCGATCCAACAATTGGTATCAGAGCCGGGGCTTCGGATGTGAAGAATCAAATCCGGAGGTGCCATCCCTAGGCAGGGAGTGCCTGAGGGGAGGGGTTGTTGGGCACAACAACTCTAGGGATTATGACGATTCACGGTCGTAATCCGAGGTGCGAGATTGACGGTCCTCTGGGTGTCATAGGTAGCCCCGTGGCCCGGGTTCGAAGGAGCGCCAGCATATGATCTCAAGGTCCGATGCATCCTCCAGAGTACTGGGATGGTGCTGAGGGGGGGGATTGTTGGGAAGTGGACTCCAGCACCTCCCGGAGGGGGGGTCCTCTGTGTATCGTACCCGAGAGAACTTATGGGAGTGCGGCCTGCCTCAGTCAAAAAGGGCCTGCACTACCATTGTTGACGAGAGGTTAAATGAATTGATTAGTACTACTCATACCAACATGGTGCATCATCTTTTCAGGTGACCCCTTAGTAGAAACTTCAAAGTTAAGCATGCTTGGCTTGGAACAATACTATGATGGGTGACCTACTGGGAAGTGTCCTGGGTCAGCCTGTCAGTGAGGACAAAGCAGGCTGGGAAAGAAAGTGTTGGTGTGTGGGGCCAGTACGTCAATTCTGATGTGCGCTCCCGATCCAACAAAAGAACATATGAGGATAGCCATTGAAACAACTGATAGGATGCTCGAGGCTGGAATGAATATTGCAGATGTTCTCAATCCAAATCTTTGACAAACATGCCTAGATAAAGAAACTGCCAGAACCGAATGAGCTAAGATTGAAAGAGCCAGACAACAAGCTGAGGGTGCCCATATGGAAAACAAGAAGATATACTTCAAGTCACAATAAAGATCATCAAATATGACGACAACTGAGAAATGAGTATCAACTCATCTGGTAGACATGTGGGACAAAATCAAAGAATGCTTAGTAGAAGAATATTACTTCTTGAAGAATACTCACAAGATCAAATAAATTCTACTTGCTTCCATTGAAAATAATATTTTATAAATATTTCAAACATAAATAAATGATTTTTTTCCCAAAATCTAATGAAAATCAATTCATTAACTCAAAATAATCGAAGATTTTATATTTGAAATTTGAAATAAAGTAGCATACTTTATATCAAACCATATATAAATATAGAGAATGGATCAAATGAAAACTAATCCTTATATAGGAACTAGAAACCAATCTGAATCATTGATCTTTGTCTAATGTATGGTTCAAATTAATTGTGCATCAAATTTATGCACATAATGAATTGAAATTATCATGCATTGGTTAATGAATAAAAATGCATTATCATGTTATGTATTAAAATACTACATCTAATGCATTAAAATAGTAAGTAACACGCATAGATTTTATTTCGTATATAAGACTTGGGTATCATCGAATCCTACCCTTATAATTATGAACTTAATAATATTGAATATTATCTTACAACCAAATCAAAATGGAACTTAAAATCCTCAAAAGTTTTTCTTGCAAAAGTACTTGACCTAAAAATGCATAAAAAAACATTTTCATAGAAACATGATGGTCATTCGACTTCTCACGCGCCTCCGAGCTCAATTAACTAAAAATGTTAGTGTGGGGAATAAGCATACAAATGTATACTCACTGTGGGATATTATGCAAGCGTTGTCCAAATTAATAAAACGGTAAACATGTATGGCCATCATTGCATAGACTTCTTTTTGTACGGTGACATACCAAAGAAATGTGAAACACTTGGATTGTAACTTGATCCAACCTTAAAAGTTGTAGATTGGTGATTGAAAATGTAGCGAAGAGTTGTGAAAAAAACCAGATAAATGTGAGGGAATGAAAAAATAAGTGGAGGGTAGTTTACTCTTAAAAATTTGTAGCTAGAGAATTGAAGACAATTCCTCTATAAATTCTAAAGTAAGAAGTTTCTTGGATGTTTAAACTCAAAGGATGACAGAGAAAAGAGGTGGAGGCGTTTTAAACAAAATGAAGATTAGTGTCAATTTATAGGAAGAATTTATGAGAGTTGTCATTTGCATGTTAAACAAGTGTCATATTTCATTTGCAAGTTGTCAATCTTACACATATACATACAACAAATGTCTATATATAAATATACTACATCCGTCTATCAAAATAATTTACATTTTGCCATTTTGGAATGTTCACGAAAATAGTTTACATTTGAAACTTTCCTTTTATAGCAAGTGGAACCATCACATCCAATAGACACAACTCAATTTAAAACAATACTTTTAAGTGAGATCCAAATTCCACTAACTACTCACAACCAATGTAAAACAATATATTAAATGAGACTCTAACTCCACTCACTACAAATCCCAATTAAAGTCAAAACACAATATTAAAATTCATGTCGGGTTAAATCGTAAACCATTTTCATGGACGGACGAAGTATCATTTATATTTTCTTTTGAAATATATATAAAATATAATCATCTTCTTTTTAACTGGAGACACGACTTAAATTGAAATAATTTGATATATAATTAAAAATATATAATTAAAAATATATCATATAAAATTATAAATATAAAATATAAAATGATTTATTGAATTTGGATTGTTATAAAGTATATTATATTTTAATTAAATGCCAAAAACATGTGATAAGAGCAGGTAATTGATTTCGTATTCCCGAGACTCTTTTTCTTTACAATCGAGTCCTGCCAAGGTCTCGTGAATCCATCTTTCAAATATTTAAAGGACTAGATAACATCCTTTCAACGCATTCTCATCCAGATTTTTCTCCAAAATACAAAACATGGATTAATTTTTATTCCCAATTTCTTTTCCATTTCAATGGTATGATATCCATCAGGAGAGAAAAAGGACTTTCACGAAATGAAACTTGTAAACAAATTCTTAGCAGATAGAGCAGAAATAAATTTATTATTGAAATGGAAATTTTATTTATCTTTACTCATACAGAAACTGTTGAGTTTAGCCAGTTACAAAGAATACCAAAAGACAAATTTCTTATAATCACCGTCCACATTTTGGCATTCCTTCCACTCACTATGTATATATAATCAAATCCGCGCTTAACCTTTCGTTTGCTCGAAGGAAGTGAGCGATAGGGATCTCGGCCCTGCCCTCGAATAAACAACGGCGGTGTAGGTTTTGGCGCCGCCGCCGCCGCCGCCGGACTTGGTGGAAATGACTAGCCTGTAATTGATGCCGGCGACGACCTGTGTCTCGCCCTTCACCACCGACACAAAAACCAAGGACGTCTTGCTCACTTTGTTGTGCTCCGCCACCGCGAATTTCGCGATCTCGATTATCTCCGTCGCGTTCGGATCGGCAATTGGCTTCCAACCGCCGACGATGGGGCCGCGGGAAGCAGCAGCCACTGCAACCGCCATTAGAGAGAGAAGCGCGAAGAAAAGCGAAGCAGATTTTGGTGCCATGACTGATTATTGGTGGGTAAACCGTTAGATTGGACCTAATATTTATAATGCGGGTGTTACTATGATTTTACTCTTTTAAAATAAATGCAAAAGTTAAATACTCAATCTCACATTAGACATATTTTATTAATAACATATATTTAAAAGAATATTAAATGTATTAAATAAATAAGACCGATGAGATATTTTAATAGATATACATATAAAAAGATATAGTATTAAAATATAGATAAGATGCTTATTTAATTTGTTGACCTATAAAGCATTATGAAATTTAATATTAATATAATCTATTTCTTTAATAATTATAGTCATAAAAATTGTAACGCATAAATCACAATCCATATCAAGGATTAGATCATATCACTAATAAATAATTTGTGAGAAATGTGAATAGATTTAGTTCATCAATTTATCGATAATGAATGGTTAAAATTGATTAAATTAAATTTAAATAATTTTTATTATTTTACTAATGTAAAATTTATTTCTAAAATGAATATATTTATAGAAAAATCACAATAATTAATTTATTAAAATTAATGATCAGATCTTTTATCATTATTATCCAAAGCCTATATATTTAATTATAAAAGTGTTTGCAAAAAATATTCATTTTTATTATTCATTAAACAAAATTAATTGTTCGACTAAAAACGTATCATAAGAAGCTATAATACGTAGTAGCCAACCTGAATGTCGTATCTCAGAGGAAAACTATGCAGGACAATGATTAAAAGTACTATAATGAAATAAAAGAAGTCCTATAAGCTCTAAATCAATTTGAAGATGTGATAACAATCTAACTAATGAAAAGCAATAAACGAGGTACTCAAATGAATTAAGACTAAGGTAGAGATCATCCACAATCCACACTTAATGTTTGATCAATCATCTCAAGTTCTAATAGAATTCTCTAAGTTGATTAGCTAATCACTTTCGTGTTCTTAAAGACTAATCGGTGATTATCACTCACGTGTCCAAATCACACTTTAAGAATATCAAATCCAAAACTCGATTTCTTCTTTACGTTTCCGACTACAAGGATTGATTGTTTGATTACAAAAGAGACATAGAACAATTCATTTCAATCCATTCCATATCTTAGAGTTCTATATGGTGATCAAGCATACAAAACTCGTAAAGCACCAATCAAACAACCATTCAAAGATCAATTCTAAGCATTAAGTGAAAGATTGTGATAATCAACCTGAGGGAAGATCTAGCCAACCATAAGTAAAGAAGAATCCATAGAAAGATAAAAGTTGACACACTTACTACAAATCTTCACACAAATAGTCGGATAGAGTTCCAATCCACTTGAAAATACCAATTCTAACTACTAAAAGCAAGTAAAAGATGTGTTTCCAAAGTTCTATATCGAGTTCTATATGTCTTCCCCAAATGACGCCAAAAAGGAGTTTAAATCCCGCACAGAACTGCTAGCTAGCGACCGCTGGGAAGCCAGCAATCGTTGGGTTCCCAGCGGTCGCTGGTCCTAGCTTTGGCCTCGTCGTTTTGGTTTCTCTTCTCGTCCTCATCTCGATCGTTTCTGCTCCACTCGGTTTCGCCAAACATCACTTCTAGCTCAATTTTCATCTCCTTTCCACCTCCCACATCCAAATCATAAAACACATGAACCGACATAAAACGAGTAATAAAACGACACGAAACAAAAGACAAACATATAAAACACGACAAAATGACACACTAAAATATAACAAAAACATACTAAACATTAATCATTTTGTAAAAAATATATGAAACTACCCAATAATATTAAAATACATCTCTATATATCAAATCAAATAGAATGGTTCGATTAGAAAATTGTTCAACCTAAATTGTGTATCTAAGTTCTCGCAATTGGACGAGGTCTATAGGACACGATAAGTTGATCCTAATCGAATCTCACGGAAAGCTAAACAGGGCTATTAATCATAAGTACTCGAAATGTTACAAACAAATTTCTAAACACTCTAAGATGATTGATAGATGATCACTAACTAGCTAAAGGCCAATACAATGAAATAAGAAACCGAAGGATTGAAGTCTATGATTTGATACTTGTAACTTCTAGATTGATATCACGTTTATCATGCATTCATACTCAATTAACATCTCTAGATGGAGTTTAGTTATTCACTTTCGTATTTATAAACTAAGCCGTGACTTTCACTTTCGTATCAAACTCACACCTCCGGAAATCACTTAATCTAACATAAATTCTTATTCACACGTTTTCGATTAAAGAATAAGTGTTGATTAACCACAATTCAAGTGTTCGAGCAACTCATCAATCTACCCCTTCACCTAAGAGAATCTAATGATGATCAAGCATTATATTTCATACAAAACAAGTTAATCAACCAAGCATGAATCAACTATAATACCAATTAAGAGAATTAAGCATCCATCCTAGTAGAAATCTAGCCAAGCATCACAACAATAGTAGAAACACAAGTAGAATCCATGAAAAGAAAACTTACTAGATTAAATGTAAGAATGTAAACTTGAAATCCACTTCAATCCGTTGGAAATCAATGAATCTAGACTAAGAAAGCTGTAAAGATTCTATTCTAGAGAGAGTTCTAATGTAAAAGTCTGTAGGAATGTTTCCAAAAGCATCCAATATCTCTTAAAACTCGTCACATAACCGCCACTTAAGCACGGCCAGTGATCGCTGGCTTCCCCTCGCTGGCGTTCAACTTCTGCAGGCCTAGCGGCCGCAGGCTTCCCAGCGCCCGCTGCCCCTAGGCTCTGAAATTCCAGCTTCTGCAACTGCGCGAGCGCTAGGGAGCCAGCGCCCGCTTCCCCCCAGGTTCGCTTTTTTCATGTCTTTTCTCCTCCCGTGCACTCTTCAGCTCATTTCGCTTTGCTCAACTTTGCATTCACGACATACTTGGCAACAACTCAGCTCTTATCTATCATTCATTTCACCATTCTACACCAAACACGAACACAAAAGAAACCGACGTAATATGAACTAAAAAGAAACGAAAATAACACAAACTAAAGACTAGACTTAACGACACGAAGACTAAAAACATACCTAAAATAAGATAAACAACTCCCCCACACTTAATCGTTTGCTTGTCCTCAAGAAAAATCCAATCACAAAGCATCAATTCATATAAAAAATCAACATGCAAGTCCAACCACCATGCATACCTTCATTACTAGACTTAGACTAGACTCAATTCTCAATCGTATTCGGTCACTCAATCAAGATGTAGTGTTGCCCGTTACTAAGTTCATCAACATGCACACGATCACGATATTTAGACATCTCACATCTCCCTATCATTTACATATCCAATTCCCCTAAACTTTAAAGCAAAACAAGCAAGTCTGCATAAGGGTATAGTCATCGGGTATAGATATCAATGGATCACATTGAGTGCCCTGATGAGGTTTTCCATACTCATTATCTAAGATAAGAGGAGTAGAAATCACGAACTCGACTCGTCTACTGATTCATGCCCTTCTAGCATACTTTTTTTTCTTCTGAAAGAGTTAACACTCTTTTATTCCTTTTTTTAGAATTCAAGGAAAACCGAACACATAAACTCTAGGGATTAGTCACTCATAATCCGAATCAAGATCGATATACACGCCAACTAGCAAAGCAACATGCCCCACTTAAACATCTTAACCACACAACCTAGCCCAATCAAGAACCGAAACTAATTTAAGTCTACCACCAATCATATCACATACCAATGCTCACATGTTAACAATTGATACTCATCAAAACAAGGTGATCAAACAAGCAAGCTAACATAAAAATGCTCAAGATTGGGGAAGTAAAAGATAATAGCTAAAAAGACTCAATAAAAGCAATAAAAACATGCAAGAAAACCAACTAACCCCTCCACACTTAAATCATACTACGACCTCATAGTAAGGAGTTAAAAAGAAGAGAGAAAGAAGACTTCCCTGACAACAAAGAAGCCGACAACAAGCCCAAGAATCTACTGAATCCCAAGATTGGTACCTGCACACACAACAAAGAACAAACAAACATAAAACTGAACGAAATAAATAAATAAAATAAAAAGGAAAAGATAAGAAAAATAAAGAGAAACAAACAACTAATACTTCGGATCCTGTGGATCCTGATAGTCAGATGATGGAGGAGGCTGGGGATGGAGTCTTATCCATCGAGCCCACTATTCCTCGAGCGAGGTGACACGTGTGTCGATGGAGTGGATGCGGGTGTCCATGGATTGGACATGGTTGTCGATGGAGCTGAGGACGGTGTTCTGGGAATTCAACCTCGCCAAGAGGTTAGTTTCGAAAGTGTTGAAGTTCGCACTCGAGAAATACCCATACCAGTATCTGCTGCCTGAGCCGCTAGCAAAACCGCCTTGATCGTATGCACCCTAGTACCCACCGAGGTACCCTACAAATTGATCACCCTCGTATACTAGCTCCTCCATCTCGGTATCACCACCGATTGGAGCTTCATCAGTGGTTGGGGTGGCCTCAGTAGATGTGCCAACTCCTCCAGCTCTCTCTAGTGCCGCCTCTGTTGGTCCTGAAAGAGCAAGGTTTGGTGTATGGGGGGGGGGGGAATACACCAAACACAAACTTTTCAGTTTACTTGACTAATTTGAATAGGAGAGATTTAAGCTTTCTGTATTACAGATTGCTCGAAGTGTCAGACCAGATCGACTATCTTATCGATCTTGTTCTGTCCAAATAGAATCTCTCAAGTGAGTAACACTAAGCAGAGATCAAGAGTGATCTTATTCTCTAGCAGAGCGTTGTGTGCGGAATAATGGTGGACTTAGTCGGTGCTCTTTGTTTAGAAAACCTTTAGAAAACTTAACAAATATTTAGGAGATTGATTAAGAATGCAGTTTGAATGAGTATGACAGTTAGTGAATGAAACAACTGGAATGTAAATGCAGAAAGTAAATAACACAGTAATTTTTACGTGGTTCGGGAAACCCCTTACGTCCACGGTCTAATCCAAACTGGATTAGATATGCACTACTAGGATACTCTTTTTATTTATACTCGCTGAGAACGAGCCACAAGTTTCTGACACAATCTAGTCGAAACTTATGCACGAATAAGGGTCGTGTCCCTTTACAACTTACAGAAAACTACTGTAAACTGGATCTCTTCAAGTTAATCCACTAGAAAACTACTAGCTAGCAAAGATCTCCTTCTTTCTTTCTCGATAAGACAGATTTGAATCGAGGTGTGATTACGATCACGAACGGTTCGAAACACGATCTGGTTGAAATCTTCTCTCAGTAAAGGCTTCGATGGTTGAGATGATTTCTGGGCAGAGTAGCTTGTAGATGATAGATGATCTTATGAGTATTGCACGCACGTATATACTGCCAGTCTTTGTTCCGAGCTTTTATAGGTATAGAATTTTGAAATTCTAACCGTTGAGCTTGATTGGTTTGAAGTAAATGTGATTTCGCCAATCAAGGATAGTGAATCCCTAATTTATCTCCTCTTGCCTTCTAAATGAGATAGACATAATCTTCTAAAGATGGTAAGCAGATCGTTTGACAGATACTGCTTTCCTTTTCTTGTCTTGATTGATTTTCTTCCTTCTATGGTACGAAAGGCGTAGTTTAGATTTTGAGATTCACAGATACTTAGTCGACATCATCTGATTTCAGCATTAGAGCGTTGATCTGGTTGTAGTCGTTCTGGTCGAAGTCGATCTGGTCAAGGTCGATCTGGTCGAGTACAAATTGATATCGATCTGGTCATAGTTGATTTGGTTGAACCCAGGTTAACATTAATCTGGTCTTTGCACGATCTGGTTCAACTTTCTGGTTATGAGTTTTTTGTTTCAACTTTCTGGTTGAGACTCTCTGGTTCAACTTTCTGTTTGAGAGTTGATTTTGGTTCAACACTTTCTGTTTGAGAGTTGATCTGGTTCAACACATTCTGTTTGTGAGTTTTCTGGTTCAACTTTCTAGTTGAGTTGATCTGCTTCAACTTTCTGGTTGAGACTCTCTGGTTACACTTTCTGGTTGAGTTGATCTACTTCAACTTTCTGGTTGAAACTCTCTGGTTCAACTTTCTGGTTGAGTTGATCTGCTTCAACTTTCTGGTTGAGACTCTCTGGTTGAGTTGATCTACTTCAACTTTCTGGTTGAGACTCTCTGGTTCAACTTTCTGGTTGAGTTGATCTGCTTCAACTTTCTGGTTGAGACTCTCTGGTTCAACTTTCTAGTTGAGTTGATCTGCTTCAACTTTCTAGTTATGAGTTTTCTGTTTCAACCCAGGTTAACATTAATCTGGTCTTTACACGATCTGGTTCAACTTTCTGGTTATGAGTTTTCTGTTTCAACTTTCTGGTTGAGACTCTCTGGTTCAACTTTCTGTTTGAGAGTTGATTTTGGTTCAACACTTTCTGTTTGAGAGTTGATCTGGTTCAACACTTTCTGTTTGTGAGTTTTCTGGTTCAACTTTCTGGTTGAGTTGATCTGCTTCAACTTTCTGGTTGAGACTCTCTGGTTCCACTTTCTGGTTGAGTTGATTTGCTTCAACTTTCTGGTTGAGACTCTCTGGTTCAACTTTCTGGTTGAGTTGATCTGCTTCAACTTTTTGGTTGAGACTCTCTGGTTCAACTTTCTGGTTGAGTTGATCTGCTTCAACTTTCTGGTTGAGATTCTCTGGTTCAACTTTCTGGTTGAGTTGATCTGCTTCAACTTTCTGGTTGAGACTCTTTGATTCAACTTTCTGGTTGAGAACAAGGATAGTTCTGTTGAATCTTTTCTGCCTGCTTCTGTCTGTTTATTGCTCTGGTCCTTCTGACTGACTATAATAGAATGATTTTATAGGATGGAATCCTAAGTGTGTTTTCGAGAGAGCATCATCAAAACTTAAATTATTTGTGGGGTTCCCAAAAATTTCCCTCTTTTTGATGATGTAAGGACCACACTTAAAGAGATAATCAAAGAGAACATATATGTTGGGAACACCAAAAATAATTTAAATTTTGATGATGCTCCCTCGAAAACACACTTAGGATTATTCATGTTCTATATTACTTCTGTCTGGTTCATATGTGACAGAAACATTGAAAGTGTTTCTGTTAGGAGAACCTATTATTATTTTGATGTGTCTTGTTTAGGTTCTAGCCAGATGTCAGAAGGATCATAATGATATCAGAAAGTTGAAGCAAGAGAGCCTCAACCAGAAAGTTGAAGCATATCAACTCAACCAGAAAGTTGAAGCAGATCAATTCTGACAGAAAGTTTAACAAGAGAGCCTCAACCAGAAAGTTGAAGAATATCAACTCAGTCAGAAAGTTGAACCAAGAGAGCCTCAACCAGAAAGTTGAAGCATATCAACTCAACCAGAAAGTTGAACCAGAAACTCTCAACTAGAAAGTTCAACCAGATCAACACTCAAATGCTGAAATCAGATGAAGTGTCTATGAATCCCAAAGTCTAAACTAAGCTTTTCGTACCACAAAAGGAAGAGAATCAATCAAGACAAGAAAAAGGAAAGCAGTATCTGTCAAACGATCTACTTACCATACTTGGAAGATTCTGTCAACCTCATTAGAAGGCAAGAGGAGATAATCTAGGGATTCACTATCCTTGATTGTTGAAATCACATTTACTCCAAACCAATCAAGCTCAACGGTTAGAATTTCAAAATTCTACACCTATAAAAGCTCGGAACAGAGACTGACAGTAAACACACGCAAATAAGATCATTTATCATTTCAAGCTACTCTGCCCAGAAATTATCTCAACCATCGAAGCCTTTACTGAGAGAAGATTTCAACCAGATCGTGTTTCGAACCGTTCATGATCGTAATCACACCTTGATTCAAGTCTGTTTTATCGTGAAAGAAAGAAGGAGATCTTTGCTAGCTAGTAGTTTTCTAGTGGATTAACGTGAAGAGATCCTATTTACAGTAGTTTTCTGTAAGTTGTAAAGGGACACGACCCTTATTCGTGCATAAGTTTCAACCAGGTTGTGTTTGAAACTTGTGGCTCGTTCTCAGCGAGTATAAATAAGAAGAGTATCCTAGTAGTGGATATCTAATCCAGTTTGGATTAGACCGTGGACGTAGGGAGTTTCCCGAACCACGTAAAATAACTGCGTTATTTACTTTCTGCATTTATATTCCAGTTGTTTTATTCACTATCTGCCATACTCATTCAAACTGCACTCTTAATCAATCTCCTAAATATTTGGTTAAGTTTTCTAAAGGTTTTCTAAACAAAGAGCACAGACTAAGTCCACCATTATTCCGCACACAATATATTGTTAGAGAATAAGATTACTCTTGCTCTCTGCTTTGTGTTACTCACTTGAGAGATTCTGTTTGGACAGAACAAGATCGATCAGATAGTCGACCTGGTCTGACACTTTGAGCAATTTGTAATACAGAAAGCTTAAATCTCTCTTATTCAAATTAGTCAAGTAAACTGAAAAGTTTGTATTTGGTGTATTCCCCCCCCCATACACCAATCCTTGCTCTTTCGGGACCAACAAGTGCTATCAGAGCAGTGGTTCATAAGACCATTGTTTGTGTTTTCACAAGGGTGAAACCTTCGTGGTCAACTTGAATAGATCTAGAAAATCCTTTTCATCATCTGCATCCTATCTGTCATTATGGAGTCATCTGTTATCAGGGCATGCGAAGAATTCTCCATCCAAGGTTACAGAGAGTGGAGTTTCAGAATCAAGATGTGCCTCAAAGCTCATCACTGCTTGATGTGGAAGGTAATTGAAGAAGGGCCTTTAGCAATTAAAGAAGAAACAACTCGTATCACTGAAACAGGAGTGGTCAAAGAAGACGTGCTAAAGGATCCCAGAAAGTACACATCTGAAGAAAGAAGAGAAGCAAATCTTGATGATTTTGCCAAAGGAGTTATTTCCAGTACTGTAAAAGGAGTCCATCTAGCTAAGATCCAAGATCTTGATACAACAAAAGAAATGTGGGAAGCCTTGAGAGAGCTCAGTCTAGGTTCGGAAGCAATGATTGAGAACAAGCTGTCCCTAGCATGTAATAAGTTTGATGAATTCAAGATGAAACCTGGAGAAACCATCGAACAGATGAAGAACAGGTTCATTGAAGTATTACTTGAAGTTTCTGCCTTCAATAAGAACAAATACACACAGAGAGAGAAGAATCTCAAGATTCTTAGAGCACTATCACCAAGCTGGGAGATTTATTCAGCAATGCAACCACTACGTGCTGATTTTAACGATCTGTCCGTGGAAGCTCTATTTGATCATCTGGCTGTTCATGAATGTGACATCAGAAGGATTCATGGACCAGATTATTCCTCCAGTAAGAAGAACGAGAACAACTCAAAGAAGGAGAAAGAGATTGCCTTCAAAGCGAAGTGCAAAACAGATGAATCAGAACCATCTTCCGCACCAGAAGAAGGAGGATATGACAAACTACTCAAAGAATTCTCCATGATTGCCAAGAGAATGGACAAGATGGAAATCAGATCGAGAAAGTATCGAAGGTTCTACAAAGACAACAAAAGTAGATACCAGAAGAACAAAGAAGCAGAACGATCTGATGACAAAGCAGAAAGTAGAGGTAATGGTAAAATCACTAACCCTAATGACTATACTTGTTATGGTTGTGGGAGAACAGGTCACTTCAAAACAGATTGCCCAGACTTATCTAAAAGTCAAAGAGAAGAGCTACGAGCCAAAAGAGATCGCAAACTCAAAGCTCAACGTAAGGCCATGATAGCAGAAGAAGACTCTAGCAGCTCAAGTCATCTAACAGATAGTTCATCAGAAGATGATGAAGCATTTTATGCAGGAGAAACAGATGAAGATTGGGATGAGTGCTACATGGGTCTAGACAATGGACTCGACCAGAATGAGGTAAACTCACATGTCTCCCTATCTTCAAATAAATCTGTCTATGATTCAGGAAATGAAGATGAACCAGAAGTAACATGGGATGAAATCAATGAGATGTTCAAGAGCTACACCAACATTAAGAAGCTGTTTTCTGAAGTCATAAAGGAAAATGACAAGCTGAATGACACTGTAAAATTCTTAAGTGAAGCAAACACCAAGTTCTCTGCATTAAATAAATGGTGTTGGGGAGCAGATCAAGATAAAAGATGCAGAAATATATTCGCTCAACTCCAAGGTGAAAGATGTAATTCACAGTAAGGATGTAGTGGAGGAGAAATTGAAGAAAAATATGGAGAACATGAGCAAAATCAACAAGAGTCAAGAACGAGCTGAAATGATTATAGATATGCAACAGAAAGGGAGAGCCGGTCTAGGCTACAATGGAAGTTCCAGCAAGACTCAGTTTGTTGCTGAAAGAAAGAGTATACCAGATCAAATTAAAAATCTCAAGAACAAGAGAAATCAACCTCAGAAGCTGATGATGAAGGAGACAGGAAACAACAGATACCATCAGAAGGAAGGTCAATCTGCTCAATATGAGAAAACAAATAAAAACTAGAAGCAGAAGACACCTCTTAAGATATCCTCAACCAACAAGAAAAGGATAGATTGGGACAACATTGAGAGAAATCATCCTTATATCTACAAAGCCATAACCAGAACAGATGATACTGGAAGAAAGATTACATGCTATATATGTATTCCTGATACTAGATTTATCTGGGTCCCCAAGGGAACATTTGTTACGAACCCAGCACCCACTTGTTGAAAGGATAACTAAAATCTATTAATTGCAGGATCGAAGAACTGTAAGAAGGAGTAAGGTAGCAAAGGGAACAATCTGGATTATTGATAGTTGATGTTCAAAACACATGACGTGTGATAAGAACGCTCTATTAGACTATGTTGAAAGAGAAGGACCACAAGTAGGGCTGTCAAAATAGGCCCGAACAGGCCCGGCCCGACGGGCTAACCCGACCCGCCCGATGTTTGGGCTGGGTTGGGCTGCATTTTTTAAAGGCCCGAAAAAGACCGGGCCTACTTGGCCCGGCCCGAGTGGCCCGGCGGGCCAACTGGGCCACGGGCCTAAATAGCCCGACGGGCTTCAGGCCAAATTGGCCCGGTACTAATTTATAATTAACTTAAAATTATTATTAGTTTATTACTAATTTATTAGTTAAAGTTTTATATTAGTTTTTTTAAATTTTCAGATTTAATATATTTGTTTTATATTTTCAGATTTAATATTTGTTTTATATTTTCAGATTTAATATATTTGTTTTATATTTTCAGATTTAATATTTGTTTTATATTTTCAGATTTAATATTTGTTTTATATTTTCAGATTTAATTTTCAGATTTAATATTTGTTTTATATTTTCAGATTTAATTTTTAGATTTAATATTTCTTATATATTTTCAGATTTAATATTTCTTTTAATATTTCCAGATCCGGGCCGGGTTGGCCCGGTCGGCCCGGCAGCCCGCACAGGGCCGGGTTGGGCCATCATTTTTGGTG
Source organism: Leonotis leonurus (assembly GCA_026898415.1). Classification (NCBI taxonomy): domain Eukaryota; kingdom Viridiplantae; phylum Streptophyta; class Magnoliopsida; order Lamiales; family Lamiaceae; genus Leonotis; species Leonotis leonurus. Next base: position 314,696 of record JAPKLX010000221.1, on the reverse strand, counting down.
GCCCGAGGAATTTTCGGGCTGGCCCGACCCGGCCTGAAAAACTAGTTTTGGCCCGATGGGTCGGGCCGGGTTGGCCCGGCCCGAACACTTTGACAGCCCTAACCACAAGTAACCTTTAGATGTAACTCAAAAGGCTACACCAGAGGCTGTGGAAATATAACTATTGGCAAGACCACTATCTCATATGTATCATATGTCGAGGGTCTTAGTCATAATCTGTTCTCAGTTAGCCAATTCTGTGCAAATGGAAATCAGATTATTTTTGATGCTAACAACTGTTTTCTGAAAAGCAAGGAAGGAGATGAGACTCTTCTTACCGGAAAATTGCAGGACAGATTATACATTGTACAATGAAACAACCAGATCGAGACGTGTCTGGTCACTAAGACAGTATCAGAAACTAGTTGGCTATGGCATAAACGACTAAGTCATCTCAATTTCAAGTCAATCTATAAGATTGCACGAGAGAAACTAGTCGAAGGATTACCAGATCAAGCTTATGATAAGAACCACATATGCGAAGCATGTGAAGCTGGAAAACAAACCAGGTCATCATTCTCTAGCAAATCTGTTCAGTCTTCCACCAGAATCCTAGAGTTACTACATTTAGACTTATTTGGTCCAGTCAAGCCATTAAGTATAAATGGTAGGAAATACACTCTGGTCATCATTGATGATTATTCAAGATTCACATGGGTAATCTTCTTATATAAGAAGAAAGAGTCATTGGAAAAGCTGCCATACTTCCTTAACAAAATTACCAAGAAAAAGGAAGTTTCTGTTACAACCATCAGAACAGATTGTGGAACAGAATTCCTAAATCAGAAGATTGAGGACTACTGCAACCAGATGGGAATCACACATCAGACATCTGCAACTAGAACAACTCAACAGAATGGAGTAGTTGAAAGAAGGAACATATCATTAAAAGAAGCAGCTCGCACCATGCTTAATGCAACCAGATTACCAAAGAAATTCTGGGCAGAAGCCATCTATACGGCCTGCTATACACAGAACAGATCGGTGGTCACCATCAGACATGGGAAGACACCATACGAAGTCTGGAACAACAGAAAACCCAGGATACATTACTTCCGTACCTTTGGTTGTTTATGTTACATTCATAATAATGGGAAATCTCAGTTGAAAACCTTTGATAGTAAAGCTGACCCTGGAATATTCTTAGGATATTCTGATGTTAGTAAAGCTTATAGGGTTTACAACAAAAAGACTCATATTGTGGAGGTAACACCTCATATTGTTTTTGATGAATCTTTTATCAATGACAGAGAGTTATGTGATGATCATACACAAGGCCAGAACAAGGATAAGAGAACTGAATGAATACTGCTAGAAGATATTCTACTCTGGAATACAACAGAAGACAATGAAATTGATGTTCCATCTAATGCTGAAGCAATAAGCTCACAGCAAGGGGGAACATAACATATCATTCTGGACCTTGACAGATCAATAACTCCACCAGAAGATAATCAACCAGAAGAAGAAGATAATATTGAGCAAGCTTAAGATCAACTAGACGAATCAAGAGACACAAATGGTTGGAATAATAATCGAGAAATTGAAGAACTAGAAGTTGAAAATCCTTTTCAAACATCTCATCCTGAATTCGAGGACCCAACAAATGAACCAGAACCTGAGATATCAGAAGAAGAGATGTCCAGCAGAAAGAGATGGATACAAGACAATCATCCTCCTGAACAGATTGTTGGGAACCCAGCAGACCGAGTGAGAACTAGAAGAATGCATGGAGAAAGTGCAATTCTTAGTTGCTATCTATCACGTGTTGAATCCTCTGACGCTTATGAAGCACTCAAAGATGCAGACTGGGTCATTGCTATGCAAGAAGAACTCAACGAGTTTAAGAGAAACCAAGTCTGGTATATAGTAGACAGACCAAAACATCAGGGAGTGATAGGTGTCAAATGACTATTCAAGAATAAACGAGATGAGAATGGTGAAGTATTCAGAAACAAGGCTAGACTAGTTGCAAAGGGATACAGTCAACAGGAAGGTATTGACTTTGATGAGACTTTTGCACCGGTTGCCAGATTGGAAGCAATCAGACTATTTCTAGCATATGCAGCATACAAGAGATTCAAAGTATACCAGATGGATGTTAAAAGTGCATTTCTAAATGGTATACTTGAAGAAGAAGTATATGTTGAGCAACCACCTGGTTTTGAAGAAGGAAATCCAAACCAGAAAGTTTACAGATTAGCTAAAGCTGTCTATGGATTGAAACAAGCACCCAGAGCGTGGTATGAAACGTTATCAACATTCCTACTGGAATCAGGTTTTAGAAGAGGTTCCGTTGATAAGACACTGCCAGATACTGCAAGTCGACCAAATAATCACATATGGAAGCTGTGAAAAAGATACTTAGATATCTTAAAGGAACATCTCATATTGGTCTCTGGTATCCGTGTGACGACAACTTTGAATTAACAGGCTTTTCTGATTCAGATTATGCAGGATGCAAACTGGACATAAAGTCTACTTCTGGTACATGTCAATTTCTTGGAAACAAGTTGATATCTTGGTTCTCAAAGAAACAAACATCCGTTGCCACCACTAGTACAAATTTAGTAATACACTACAGTCCATACACTACGGTTTTATCATTGACCGTAGTGTATGTGCGTTTTTTTGGTAAAGACTACGCTTTAAAAAATAAAGCGTAGTGTATGTCAGTCATAGACTACGGTTTCTAAAAACCGTAGTGTATGTGCGTGTTTTTTAGTACATATACTACGGTTTTTTAAAAACCGTAGTGTATGTGCGTGTCTTTTTAGTACATAGACTACGGTTTTTAAAAACCGTAGTGTATGCGCGTGTAGTTTTAGTGCATAGACTACGATTTTTAAAAACCGTAGTGTATGCGCGTGTAGTTTTAGTGCATAGACTACGGTTTTTAAAAACTGTAGTGTATGTGCGTGTAGTTTTAGTACATAGACTACAGTTTTTAAAAACCGTAGTGTATGTGTGTTTGATTTTATTACAGCAACCCTTTTATCCCCAAAACCGTAGGCGTGCTTGGCCAAGACGAAAACCCAATTATTCAATGTAGGGTGGCACGCTGGTTGAGTTTTTTCTCGCTCTAAAATTCACTCTCGAATTTTAGGAGTCTCCAGCGTTTCACAGCCATCTTTAACACCTCTCTAAAGCCTAATCCTCTGTATATCATCGTTATTTTGCTAAATATCATCACAAAATAATCATCCCCAAGTCTCTGCGATTCCATCAACACATTAAATTGAAGATTTGAGCTTGGGTTGAGGAACCCTAGTTTCCGCCGCCACCCTCTGGGTGAGCCGCCGGCGTCATAGGCAGTGGAGCTCACTTGAATACTACTCATTATCCATTAATCGAGCTCCCTACAGCCATTATCTGACCTTCGCATCCCCCGCTGAACAACAATTAGACGGGCGATTCATTTTGCGATTGAAACAAATCGCGGCTGCTGCAACCAGTTCTGAACACTTAATCCATTCGCGTCAGCTGTGTCTGGGTGTTCCAAATCGTGACTCCAATCACGACTGCTGCTCCAGACGATTCAAATCGCGACTGCTACAGGCGGGCTTCGGCGATTCAAATCGCCATTGCTGCTCCAAGCGATTCAAATCGCGACTGCTGCTTCAGGCGCTCCCAATCCTGTAACTTCGATTCTCCATTCTGGGATGTGGATTCCTCACTGGGAGATTCAAATCTGATTTTTTCTCTGGGAGGCGACCAACTCGAGCGACTGAAACAGGTCGTTCTACCCCTCCTTTGGAAGAATCCTCAAACATTTTTTCAGGGAGTTTGCATCTGATGTTCACTGCGTATTTATTTCCGACATTTTCTGGACATCTGATTTGCATCTCTGCTGCTGTATTTGATTATCGATCTTCAGACCTCTGCTCTTTCTTTGAAATACCGATTGCTGTGTTTGAACTCGTTGTTTGATTTCTGCTCTGAGCTAAATTGATTGCTGGAAAATCTGAGCTTTAATCGTGCATATTGATCTGTATTGATCTAAATTGATTGCTCTGTATTGAGCTTCATCTGTTCTATATCTGTTCTTGAGCTATAACACTTGTCAAAATCTGCATATTGCTGGTGAATATTTGTGGAAAATAAGAGCTTTGAACACTCTGTATTTGGAAAATCTGATCTTTGAACACTCTGTATTTGCTGAGCTTTATCTGTATTTGGAAAATCTGATCTTGATCACTCTGTATTTGCTGAGATTTGATTATCTCTAAAGCTCTGCGAATTGGGTTGCTGTGGACCTATACTGTTCGAAATTCATAAGAGTAACAAATCTGAATCTTAAGCCTGCTGCTGTGCTTATTCTGATAATAGCTGCTGATTGTTGGTGGATTCAGATTCTGAGTATTGATAACCTGCTGCTGTGCAAGTTTTGATAACCTGTTGCTGGCCAAATTCTTCAAAAAATTGCAATCTGAATCACTGTTCTCTGCTGCTCATTACTGGATTTCTGCGTTTTGGTCTGAACATTAACATCGACTGGACAAAATCTGTACCTCTGATTTCTGGAAAATCTGATTCAAATTGCGTTTTCTGAGTTATGCTTCAAATCTGATTTTTGATGCTCTAAGTTGATTTGGTCTGATTTCATATTGCGATTTCTGCTGCTGCTATGAGTTGATTTCTACTGCTGCTATGACTAGACAAAATCTGCTCTCTGTGAATTGTTGCTGAACACTTGTGCTGTGTATAGTTACTGAACACTTGTGCTGTGTATTCAGAATAATCTGTTTGGGTTTACACTTGATTGTTTCATGGATATTTATTTTGAGCTGAAGCTTCCTTCGCACTTCCCGGTTTTTGCATATTCTGTAACCATGGCTATGGACCATCTAGTAGAGAATCGCTTCCATCACCATTTCTCTTACAGACTGCAATTCACTAGTATGATAATGGCGACATTCTTTATCATGGTAAGACTATAACATCGTTGGGGAGTTTTACCGTTGCTGGTTTGGATTGGTCTGAATGCTCCTTCATGAATGGTTGGGTTGTGGTTTCTATTATTGGTTACTACTGCTGCAGGTTTTTGGTAGGCTTGGTCTCTCGTTTGAGCTGTGATATTTAGTTTCTGCTGATCTGAAATTAACAAGAAGTATGTGGCTGCTCGTGTTGGATGAATCACTGGGATTCTAATAGCTGCTGGTGTGCATCTTCTACTACTTAGTCCAGGGCTGCCAACTGTTCGGATATTGATTGATAAAGTTAAGTTGCTTTTGTCAATTATTCATGTCGCCTAGCTCCTCCTCAACTAATATATAATATCAATCTCAATTTCAGATCTATTGCACTGCACTATTATCATATCCAAACACATCAATAGATAAGTAGTAGAATAGTATTATAAAATTATATCGAAATATTCATGTTGTATTTACTAATCCTTCTTACTAATTGATGTCCTGCTTGCAGCAATGTTAAGAATATATGGATGAAGATGACACTTTCAAGAGAAAAATATTCATGTTGTATGTACTAATCCTTCTTACTTTCATTTCACTACCAAAATGCAAATAGTTCATGTATTGTCTTCTATCTTTCATCATAGAAATGAGGTAGAATAATCTCCAGCTAAGATTATTGCTTAAATTTGCTATCAAAATATTGATGATACTATCTTAAATATGTATTTTTATTCATGAGAAACAAGATTGATTTCTGCTATGAATTCCAAAAGAAAACTAATATCGGTCATGTATTGATCCAAATATGTTTTCACCTTGTTGTTTAGTGGCTTTTAACTCTTCCCTCTCTCTTGTAGGTGGATTCTTTCACACTCTATTTCCCAATGATGGGAAGTGTGAAAACCTGTTATAGTTTTAATCTCTCTATTTCCATTTCATATGCACTCACGTAATCAGAACATTTATTATGAGCTTATAACATGGGAGCATATGTTTTCTCTGAATTTCTCCATCACGAGTCGTTAATGATCATGCAGGCTGCATATTTACTTTCATTCCTTACTCATTTGTTATTAGGATCTTAATCAATTTGAATGTAATGACACTATCAGTGACTCAGTTGCACAAGACGTTTTTTATTAGCATCTTTTAATGTCTTGATGTTTACATATAAAAGCTTGTTCTTTTCAGGTTATGTTCAGGTGGGACTATCAAATGGAAATAGGTGGAGTTGGCATGGAACTGTTGTAGATATGTGGTTTTAAATTTTTGAATATGTTAGCTTGTAGTTTTATATTTTGGATATGTTAGCTTGTAGTTTTATATTTTGGATATGTTAGCTTGTAGAAGATAATGGATAGATAAATTGTTGTGTTTGGTAATATTTTATGTAGACAAACTACTTGTAAGCTTAAAGTAATTTTTTTATCAATCTATTTTGATGTAATGAATAAATGATTTTGAATTATACGCTTTTAATATTATAATTTAGATCAAATTATAAATTTTGTCAATTTCATAGTATTGTCTACAGGGAAAAATGAAAACTGTAGTGTATATTTAAGCATACACTACATTTTCTCATAAGAAACCGTAGTCTATATTTGCTCAAACACTACGGTTTTCTCATAAACCGTAGTCTATATGTAATCATACACTACGGTTTTCTTATTAAACCGTAGTCTATAACTTATCATATACTACGGTTGTTAGATAAAACTGTAGTCTATACAGTATCATACACTACAGTTGTTAAATAAAACTGTAGTCTATTGTGTAACATATACTACGGTTTTACAAAAAACCGTAGTCTATAATATTAATACACTACGGTTTTATGTTGAAACTGTAGTGTATGAAATGTATACACTACGGTTTTCTCAACATAGACTACGGTTTTAAACCGTAGTCTATACAAAGAATATACTACGGTTTAAAACCGTAGTGTATACATACGAGTATACACTACGGTACTATAGACTACGGTTGTCAGATGTTATAGACTACGGTTTAAAACCGTAGTGTATGCTAATTTTTCTAGTAGTGCACATCAACAACAGAAGCATAATACATGGTTGCTGGAAGCTGTTGTGCACAAATTTTATGGTTGAAACAGCAACTAAGAGATTACGAGATCGAAGTAAAGAAGATACCTATATTCTGTGACAGTTCAAGTGCAATAGCTATAACACAGAATCCAGTACTTCATACAAGGTGCAAACATGTTGATGTGAGACATCATTTTATTAGAGATCATATGGAGAGAAAGCATATCCAGATCGAGAAGATTCACACAGATATCCAACGTGCTGACATTTTGACTAAAGCTTTATCAGAAGAAAGATTTAAAATGTTATGTGGAAAACTTGGATTACTAAATCTGGATGATAGGATACAAACAATGACAGATTGATGACAACAAAAAGTCTAACAGAAATACAAGACCAAATTGTCTACTAGAAGGACAATACCAGATCATCTAAACAGATTGATGACAATAGAAAGTCTAACATAAAGACAATACCAGGTTGTCCACCAGAATGACAAAACAGAATGTCATCAGTACAACAAAATAGAAAGTCACCAGAATGACAAAACAGAATGTCATCAGTACAACAAACCAGAAAGTCACCAGAATGACAAACCAGAATGTCACCAGAATGACGAAGCAGAATGTCTACTAGAAAGACAAAATGACAAAACATAATGTCATCAGTACAACAAACCAGAAAGTCACCTGAATGACAAAACAGAAAGTCACCAGAATGACGAACCAGAATGTCTACCAGAATGACAGAATGCCAAACAAGATGGAAATAAAGATTTCACGTGTCATAACTTACTCAGATTGAAGAAAGTGCCACGTGGAAATTATTTTTAATTACTAAGTCAAGGGGGAACTTTTTGAGGAAATTGAAGCATCCTAGATAAAAGACGTCACTTTCCATAATCAATCTCCTAGATTACAGTGTAAAGTTATTTTCTAACCTAGATTTGCTAAATCTTCTATACTTATGATGATTAGCACATCTTTGGGAACTGTGATCGAGAAAATCTCTGCAAGAAAAGGGCAAAGGAAAGTTGCAGTGGAGAGTGAGATACGCACACGCTCGCCTACAACCCTAGGATCTAGAGCGTATATCACACGCAAGGAAAGGCGGCAAAACAAAAGGACTGAAGCGGGAAAACCTAAAAGGGAGATACTCATCCAACCCTTCAATTTTTTATCCCTTTCATCTGTGCCATTGATTATTTTGTTATATATATATGCGCTATTCTTCACTGGACTATTCACCTTCACTTACATCGCACTGAGCACTACTATCTCTAAGCACTTAAGAAATTTCCAGTTTCAAATCTCTGCAACTTCTTTCGAAATTTTGTGTTTGATCATGGCACCTCAAACTTCCTTGTTTCTTCAACATGTGGCCGAGGTTCAGAAGTTTCTATCCCCTGAACCCTATGCAGTCTTTGATACTCACGGGTTTCGCAAACTCGAAGAAATTTTTGCCATGGTTACTCGCTGCAAAGGTTTTTAAGTTCATTAATCTTTCATATATCTGCAATTTGATACGTGTGTTTTCCTATTGCTTTACTTTCCGTATGGAAAAATACCTTATAGTTTATATTAATTTTTTATATGTTTGGATATTCATACTTATTAAATACATATAAACTGATGAATATACACATATGCTCTGTGTATATTCTTATGGTGTTAGGATTCTGCAACATTGTTACATCACACCCCAACATGTTCTTGGCGAAATAAGTAGCAACATTTTATCTGACATGGCAGAGTGATAAAAATGGTAATGAAGCCAATGTGTTGATGCCAATCGGGGACAGGACCAGTAAAACAACATACAATGTCATCGCAATGATCAACCAGGCCTATCGGTTGAAAGATGAAGGCCTGACATTGGACGACATCACCTCTGAACAACTGCAGGAGGCAGTGGAAATCGTGATGGTGATACCCATCGCATATACTGGAAGAATGTTTCAACGATCCTTACTTCAACCAGGCTTTAAGTTGTTGCTTGAATTGGTTCAAAGAATATTCCTCAACCACAGTGGATCGTATGATCAAGTGACTCCGGAGAAGTTCCGAATTCTCACGGCAGTTGTACTCAATCTCAGAGTCAACTGGAGCAGAATTCTGTTTGACTTGATGGCTAAAGAGGCCAAGCTGGTTACCTATACCAAAGATAGCAGAGGACGAGGTGTTTCGGTGGAAGTCAGAAGGATCCTAAGGAACTCCACCAAAGTCAGCCTAATGGTGGAGAAAATTTTCAAACAGCAAGTCTGGGAGGATGCTGTTGAATTCAATACTAGCCTCACAATACCAAAAGATCAACACCAGATCGAAATGTCTCTAGGACATTCACCAGCATATTTCAACTAAATAACGGATGAGGTGCATCGGGTGGCACTTCTGGAGATGGGCAGTTCTAATCCAACATGGATGCCACCTACCAAAGGTGTTGAAAAACAGAAAGGCAAGGCTACCAAGGAGAAAGTGGTGAAAGAAAAGATAGCTCGCAAGCCTTCAGTCAAAAGAGGAAGTTCTGTTGAAACAAAAACTTCTGCCTCTCAGCCTAAACAGAAGAGGCGTAGATTGAGGAAAGTTGAGTCCTCACCACCACTAGAAGCAGCAGTAGAACACTTTGAACAACCAGAACACATCAGAACAGAATAAGGAGAGGAGGCGACACAGGTTGAGATAGCACCTACAAAGGCTCCACAAACAGAACCTTTATCTGTGGAACCAGAAACTAGTTTTAACCCGCATCAGGAGAAAGATTTTTCTCCAGCCAGAACACCCATGCCCTCACTAAACAAAATGGAGAAAATAAGTGAGGATGAAGAGGAGGCTGAATCCACTGATGAGGAGGAAGAGAAGAAACGCCAAGCAGAAGGTGTTATCAACTTACTGGAAAATGAAGCAGAACACTCTGTACTGCAAGAGTTTCCTGGTATTCACCTTCTTCCCGAGAGTCTGGGAGCAGCCAAACGCGTGAAATTCTACTTGTTGGTCAAGGACAGCGAGTACTACATATTTGATGCGTTGCTCCAGACAAGGACAATTGAAGAGTTGAAGAAGGAAGAAGCAACTCTGCTTAGCCTACTTCAAGCCACCACAATCAAGGAAGTCAGAACAGAATACCCTCAACTCATTCTTGCGCTCATGAAGTATGAGGCAGGACTTTTGAAGATCGATCTGAAATCATTTTACACGGGTAAAATGGATTTCTATTTGAGTCTACCAGAGGAAACAACAGACAAAGATGTCCAGATGGAAGCACCTACTCAACCAGAACAACAACAACCACCACAAGAACAGGGAGCAGAACAGCCCAAGAAGCCTTCAAAGAAAGTTCCAATCGTCAACCTTGACCCAGTGGATGATGTTCCGGTGGGACAGACCGTTGATGGGGAACCAACCAATGATTTATACACTCAAGGTGCTGCACAGAAACTCAGGAAAAATGTCAATTTCCAAAACTTGGAGGAGTTATTGGAAAAGGAGCCCAGAGCCTTCAACAATTATCAGATAAACAACCTGATTACTCTACGGGTCGAAGATTGTCTGACAGATACTTGCAATACTCTAGAAGAAAAGGCCACCCAGATACTTTCTGATTTTAATCAGCATCAGAAAGACTACGTCAACGATATGGATCGTGACATAAGAAGAAAGCTCAGAACAGTCCAGAAGGAGCTTGATAAAAAGATTGATGATGACAGACTAGCCTACGAAGCCGAACAAGCAAAACTCACTCTTCAACTGGAAAGTGTAGAAAAGCAGGCACAGAAGGCAACCACCTTGGTAGCTGATCTTTTGGTCAAGCAGCAGGAGACCATCGATACTGCAGTTGGACAGAAGACTGCACAACTCACTACAGAACTAAAGGAAATTGTTGCTCTGTCCATTCACTCTCAATTTGCCACTTTTGAAAATGAGAAATTTGTGGAATTGATGCAGAAACATCAGACGGATGTTCTGAATGACCTGCTATATCCAAATCCAGAAGAATTCGAGCACCAGAGCACCCGCATCACTGCAGTCGAAGAGCTCCAAGAAACATATGACAAAACACTGTCCACAATGAATAGCAGACTTGAGCAGAAACTACATGCATCTGACCAGACAATCAATCTGCTACTTGGGTTCAAAGCTGATGCAGAAGATAAGATGGAGAAGATGACGGAGGAGATTGCCTCACTTCGCACACTCATCATGTCTCTATTTGATGATGTCGAAAAGGGGGAAATCTCGGGAGGCAAAGGCAGCAAAGGCATCAAGAGCATAGCAAAAGAAATAGAAACAGCAGAAGAAGAAGCAGAAACCCCTGTGGCTGCAATGGGTAAATCAGCAAAAGAGAGGCCTAATACACCACCAAGGCCAGATTCCACCATTTTTGCACCTGAACAGGCTCAACCAGAACAGGCTTCTGATGTGCAACAGACTCCCAAAGACAAAGGCAAAAAGCCAGTAGACGAGGGAGATCAGATAGCAGAACTGCTACTGTTTGGCGTAAACATGGAGCAAGCTTGTGATCCTACCTTCAGAGCTCAATTTTACAAGGAGCAAGCAGAAAGGGAGAGAAAGATAGCCGCTCAGGAAGCCAAGGAGAAATCATTCCAAACACCCTTCTCCTCACCATCCTCTGCAGAACGCTCACAACAACAGTCTTCTCAATCAACTACCCAATCGAAGAAAAGAAAGAATAAAGCCTTCTCGTGGAATTTGTCTCTGAAGAAGCAGACACCCACTGATACATGGGTTCCAGAAGGTGATCAGAATGACTGGAAAAATGTCAAATAAGGGTTTATACTGAACATATACTTTCTCAAGGAGCTAACATATTCAGAATCAACACCGGATGAAGATTTCAATCGATACCTGGAGAATTTCAGTGACCAAAGCGTAATACAGAGGATCAGAACAGCTGCATCTGATGCCAAAATCCAGCTCAAGGCTCCAAAAAAAGAATACATGGTGTGCCCAACAATTCCAGGCAGCAACATTCCAGACAAGACCTACATTCTTAACTACATCAATCAACTGGCCAAAATCAAAGGATATAAGATTGACAACCACGATCCAAATTACGCCAGGGTGAGAGATGGAATTTATGAAAGCATCCATCTGGTCTCCGACGCTCAAAGAGAGAAAATGAAGAAGGGAGGAGCATCCAGATGGTTTTCGTAATTTTTGCCTTGTCTGTTTCTTCTGAACTTTTGATTTTTGTCTTTCTGATTTCCACTTGTACTCATCATTCATATTAATATATGTAGTGTTTTTTTTTAAGACAAAATCTCATTGTCCAGAAACTTTAATTTCTCTTCTTGATTGTTATACAACTTGAATAACAATCTGCTAACCTCACCAGAACATGCTGTATGTTACTTTGGTTATCCTTTTAAGTGTGGATTCGACATCATCAAAAAGGGGGAAATTGTTGGGAACCCCACAAATAATTTAAGTTTTGATGATGCTCCCTCGAAAACACACTTAGGATTATTCATGTTCTATATTACTTCTGTCTGTTTCATATGTGACAGAAACATTGAAAGTGTTTATGTTAGGAGAACCTATTATTATTTTGATATGTCTTGTTTAGGTTCCAGCCAGATGTCAGAAGGATCAGAATGATATCAGAAAGTTGAACCAAGAGAGCCTCAACCAGAAAGTTGAAGCATATCAACTCAACCAGAAAGTTGAAGCAGATCAATTCTGACAGAAAGTTTAACAAGAGAGCCTGAACCAGAAAGTTGAAGAATATCAACTCAGTCAGAAAGTTGAACCAAGAGAGCCTCAACCAGAAAGTTGAAGCATATCAACTCAACCAGAAAGTTGAAGCAGATCAACTCTAACAGAAAGTTGAACCAGAAAGCCTCAACCAGAAAGTTGAAGCAAATCAACTCAGACAGAAAGTTGAACTAGAAACTCTCAACCAGAAAGTTCAACCAGATCAACACTCAAATGCTTAAATCAGATGATGTGTCTATGAATCCCAAAGTCTAAACTAAGCCTTTCGTACCACAAAAGGAAGAGAATCAATCAAGACAAGAAAAAGGAAAGCAGTATCTGTCAAACGATCTGCTTACCATACTTGGAAGATTCTGTCAACCTCATTAGAAGGCAAGAGGAGATAATCTAGGGATTCACTATCCTTGATTGGTGAAATCACATTACTCCAAACCAATCAAGCTCAACGGTTAGAATTTCAAAATTCTACACCTATAAAAGCTCGGAACAGAGACTGGCAGTAAACACACGCGAATAAGATCATTTATCATTTCAAGCTACTCTGCCCAGAAATCATCTCAACCATCGAAGCATTTACTGAGAGAAGATTTCAACCAGATCGTGTTCCGAACCGTTCGTGATCGTAATCACACCGCGATTCAAGTCTGTTTTATCGAGAAAGAAAGAAGGAGATCTTTGCTAGCTAGTAGTTTTCTAGTGGATTAATGTGAAGAGATCCTGCTTACAGTAGTTTTCTGTAAGTTGTAAAGGGACACGACCCTTATTCGTGCATAAGTTTTGTTGGTCCCGAAAGAGCAAGGTTTGGTGTATGGGGGGGGGGGGAATACACCAAATACAGACTTTTCAGTTTACTTGACAAGTTATGTGAGAGTTCAAGCTATTCTGTGTAAGAAATTGCTCGAAAATGACTAGACAGATCGATATGCAGATCGATAGCAGTTTTAGTCCAAACAGATTACTCTCTTAGTGATAACACTTAGCTAATAATAAGAGTGATCTTATTACTTTCTGAGTGTTTAGTGAGTGCGGAATAATGGTGGACTAGTGATTGCTCTTGTTTAGAAAACCTTAGGAATTATCCAGATTGTTAAGGGGATTGATTAAGATGCAGATCGAATGCTAGTGTGGAAGGTTAGAATAATAAACAACAGAAATTAAATATGCAGGAATGTAAAGCACACAGTTGTTTAACGTGGTTCGGGAAATCCCTACGTCCACGATCTGGTCAAAACTAGACAATATTATCCACTACTAGAATACTCTGTTTCTTTATACTCGTGGAGAACGAGTCACAAGTATCAATCAAAACTAGATAGATACTTATGCACGAATTAAGGGTCGTGTTCCTTTACAACAGATTACCTCTACGTTACCACTAGAAAACTACTAGCTAGCAGGGTGATCTCCTTTCTCTCGATAAGACAGACTTGAATCGAGGTAGTTGATGTGATGTTGAATCACAGAGTGTTAAAGGTCTGGATAGCAGATTGATTGCTTGAAAGTATGACAACAGTATAGCTCGCGTGCGTTCTCTATATCTCCAGATCTTTAACTTCAACTATATAGGCATTGAATTTGAAATTCTAGCCGTTGTTGATTGGCATGAGATAGATGGAATATTGCCAATCAATGATTTCCATCATATCTGTTCTTGCCATATAGGGAAGGTTGACTCAATCATTGAGATATGGAAAGCAGATTGCTAACGGTCTCTTACCTTCTAGGTGTTAGCCGAAGATCTTCTTTCCAATCCCAGTTGGATGAACTTTTAATCTTGACGTGGCAAGAGCATATGATGTGTAGGATGATGTCAGCTGGAGGATTGATGACTCAATCGTTCTGGTTCCTCGCTGTAGGCATTGATCTGGTCATCAATCTGGTCGCTGTCTGTTACAGCAGATCGATTCC